>JBBMOC010000012.1:7748766-8074819 GCA_037975185.1 Centropyge bicolor | reverse complement strand
TTTCGTGAAAGCACGACATAAACGAGAACCACAGAAAGGTTGGGAACCAGTGTGTTAGAGGGTGAAGAGAGCACTGTCTTACAAAAACATAATCCTAAACGGGATACATTGACAGTAATGTGTCCTCCATGTGTGATTTGAACGACACATAATGCTGTGATGTGTGTGCTCCATGTCATTCAGAAACTATTTGTACAGACCTGTGCCTCTACAGGTGTGTGACGGCTTTGTGTGTTTGACAGATCCTCAGTTCTGTGAGGCAGTGACGTCAAGTTTTCATGTCTGAGAGACGCTCAGAAGTCTGCCTTTGGTTTTCTATTTTTGTGTTGGCTGTAGACACGGGAGTCTTGTGCCAGATGAATATGATTTTTTCCTTTTTTGTGTTGTTGTTGTTTTTGGAGTGAGGAGTGATGCTGTCGTGAAGTGTGGGTCTGCTTCTTGTCTTTGAGGTCCACACTGGCTCCCCCCCTCCCGTCCTCCTTCTGTGTTGTCAGTTTTTTCCAGTGTGGACTTATCCCCCCCCCTCCCCCTTGTGTCCTCTGTGTGGCCCCCGAAGTGTGCACCGAAATCCTACTCAGCACTGTCATGTTTAAATTCCTCTGAAGATTTCTCAAGCTGTGAATGTTTCAGTTTTAGCATTTTTAAAACTATTCTTTACTTCAAGGATGTCAATGTTTTTCCTCTTTCATTTGAATGCATTTCCATCCATCCATTTGCATGCATGTGAAAAAAAAAAAAAACGTTCCTGGATGTCGCACAGGCTCTACTTTATCTCTCTTTCTTTCACTAATTAATTTCAATCCTTTTTATCTCCTCTTTTCTGATTAACACCATTCCTGCTGCCTCCTCTCTCTTCAAAAAGTGGCACTTATCTCTAGTGTTGCGTTGCGTTGTTTTATCACATTATGTTGGTTGGCATGATTTTTAGAGTCAAATAATCTTCCTGTGTACATCTTCTAGCATGACCCTCCTCCTCAGAGTTCTGCCTCATTTGCACATACAGCAGTCTTCCTTAGCACGTACTCTGCCACCCACCCACCTGCGAGGTCTGCATGCACTGCACGCTCAACTCGACTGTGAAGTGGACAGGCATCCGCATATCCGGCCTCAAGTTCAAACCTTTTCACCTGATCCCGATCCAGACCATCCTCGACTTTAAAAAGAAAACTAAACCTCAACAACCAAACAAATTAAATCCCCACACTTCAAAATTTGGGCCTTGAGAAACTTTTTTTTTTCTGCGCTCCTGCCTACTCACATGTTTAAAGTTGACTTCTTTTCTTGAATCTTGGAGGTTATGACAACTGTTTCTATTAGACTTGGGTGCTGTTCTCTTGTAACTTTAAACAGTCTGGGGGAAAGTACCACCCAAAGCAAAGTGGAGAAAAGGTACAAGAAAATAGCACCGCTGCTCCCCTGCCTGCTAACCATTTACTCACTCTCATTCTATTTTTCTTTTGCTAATGAACTCGTCTCAAAACTATAATTTCAATTCCCCATACAGTAGCGGTTTTCTCTCCTCAGCGTAGGGTATTTAAACGCAGCTCGGCATTTCTACTTGAATAAATTATAAATAAAGGCTAAGTAATTGCCTTCAATAATTGATGGGCCATGCAGCTTTTACAAAATATTGACTTGCAGAACATTTTTTTTTTTTTTTAAGATTTCAAAGGGTAATTATAGTTGGAGATAGATACATCTGTCAATGCTTTACGACTTCCCTCTGTTTCATTATTTTCCTCAAGGAGCAAGTAGCATCAGTGCTCTGAGTGTTTCCTCTAAAACGGCTCTTTTCAGCTCTTCAGAGCGCTTGCGGTGTAAATGCAGTTTGTGTGCGGATGTCAAACTCGTGAGCACTTGTGTGTGTGTGTGTGTTGGGAACAAGCACTGAAACAAACAGTAAGGCCCAAATACAAAAAGTACTTTTGCTTTAAAAACTAAATTTTAGTAGTTATATAATTAGCGTTTATATAATTATCTCAGAGACTAAGTGATGCCCAAGTTTAGGTAGGTAAGCTGTGTTTAATACATTTAAAGGCCCTGAAAACCTGTTTTCTCATTTAGCTTATTACTACAACAGAGTGAACATTAAAGAAACAGTTTGACATTTTGGGTAACGCACTTATCGGCTTTGTTGTGGACAGTTAGATTAAGGGGCATCGATGCCACTCTCAAGTCTGTCTACTCGATATGAGGCTTCAATCAGGAGGCGGTTGGATTAGATTCTGTCCAATGGAAGCAAAATCCACCTCCAGCATCTCTAAAGCTCAATAAGTAACACATTATATCTAATTTCTTTAAAACTAAAGTGTAGAAATTATAATTCAGCATTTTTGGGGGGTTTATGTGCCGGACTATTTTCTTGGCTGAGTGCCGTTTTTTCCTTGGTGTAAAAAGCATTAATTAATATGTTTTAGATTTGCGAGCAGGTGGATTTTGTCGATGGAGCCTATCACCAGTCTTTATGCAAAACATCACATAGTTAAAGTTTGAACAGCATTAAAATCAAAGTGTGATGACGGTTGTGGGGTTGTCACATATGATCAAACCCACAGTCCTGATCAACTATGTTCTCCAAACTTTTAACCTTTGATTTTGACTTTGTCATTTATATTTAAAGTTATAATCTTTAAGACTTGAAACCAAGTTTTCAGGGCCTTTAAAATCACTGGATGACGATAGATAAGTTCTTCTATTAGAAATGCATGATAAAAAGAAACAGTTGAAACATAATAAACAGTAGTAATTGTTTTTAGCCGATAAGATTTATTTCGATTTCATCCCGACGTTATTGCAGCCCGTTAACTTGCATTGATCGCCGACTCTGACTCATGAAATGCAAGATTGTCTCGTGAGGTGGGATAGAGACTCGACATTAATCCTGCCTAGCTGCTGTATATACTGTCCACATGGGTCGAATGAAATGCAGCTCCACATTTTAAGCAGCAGCGGGTTCTGTTGAAGTGATGCTTGAATACACACACGGGGGTGCTTGAGACTTAATGTTATATACTGTGTGTGTTTAGCCGTAGTTGTTTATGTGTGTCTCAAAGGTTAGCTTTACGTCACGATGTCTTGAGGATGTGTGTGAGTGTGTGTTTTTTGCTGGAGAGTGTTGTGTTTATGTGTTTCAGCAATGGTACACTGCCACCATGAACCTGCTGGGGACCTGGCTCACTGAACGCATGGATCAGCAGCTCCACGTCTACCAGCTAAAGATCCTCATCAGGATTACAAAGGTAGGACGGGAAACACGTGTGAGGTTGATGAA
This sequence comes from Centropyge bicolor, assembly GCA_037975185.1. Lineage (NCBI taxonomy): Eukaryota > Metazoa > Chordata > Actinopteri > Pomacanthidae > Centropyge > Centropyge bicolor. The sequence continues at coordinate 8,071,548 of JBBMOC010000012.1, read as the reverse complement.
ACACCCAGAATTCTTTGCGCCCGAGCACAGTGCTGATGTGTCTCCTCCTGCCTCCTGTAGAAAAAGTACCGGGACTTTCGCCTGCAGGGGGTCCTCGACTCCACCCTGAACAGCAAGATGTACGACACGGTGCGCAACAGGCTGACTGTGGAGGAGGCCACGGCTTCAGTGAGGGAAGGAGGCATGCAGGGCATCTCCATGAAGGACAGCGACGAGGAGGACGAAGAGGACGACTAGAGCCCGTACACTGACACTCCGACCCTCCCTCCCTTCCTTCCCCTGAACCTCCCCCCCTTCCCTCCCCTTCACCCCGACCCCTTTCACACTTTTGACTTTAGCCTGGTTACCGATGCATGTACCAACTCAGATAGCCACTCTAGGACCTCTTTGTCAGCTCGAAAATGCCTATGAAGGAACTATTAACTATAAAAATAGTACTTATACTGAGGAAAAATCAAAATAAAAATGTTTAAAAAATAACCATGATTGGCAGTTTAGCTGTGTCATGATAAAGATAGCACCTATCTTTGATTCATTCATTTCTAAATTCATTTCTATGTGTTACTAAGCAATATGGAGAACCATTTGTTTGACAATGTTGAGTGAGATTAATAGGTGTGTCCCTGTCCAATGCAAACCTATATGGCGCTTCTTTGTCGTATTCTACATTCATTAATGGTACATTGTCGTGTTGATGAGTGTGTGGACCCTTTTCTTTGTCTTGTCTGTTTTTAAGTGAATGCCAACTGCTTCAAACTGAAAATGAACCTCTGTATTTGTTTACGGCTGTTACAGATACACTGTTGTCTACTCACTGTTATTAACATCGACAGTAAGTCTAGACCTGCATTTTTATCATGTGTCAATGCTATGTGATCTTATCTCAATTACTAATTAGACTTGATTCAACAGGAATCTTGAACTTCAACGAGTGGGTATTCTAGAGATGCAATATTCTCATAGCTCCATTTTGATAACTTGGGAGATTCTATTTTTATTTCAACATTAAAAGGCCTTGAAACAGGTTCTATTTTAATTGAGTTGCACTTTTACAGAGAAAAGAGCAAAAATAATTTTTTTTATTATAAAAAAAAAGTTGGTCTGTCTTTGTTCTGTAATTGTGTAGAATGAGATGTCTGGCATTTGTTTGGGTCTCACTGTTGTTTTGTATATATTCTATAAATATATATATAAATATAAAATGCTGTACATTGCATTCTGAGCCATCGCTGCATGCCTGTGGGTTCCCACCCTCCCCAAACGCTTTCTGTTTTCTGTGTGAATTAGCTGGTGGATTCATTCTTGCTTTTGCCTTATGAAAGCCAACAGTTGTAATATGCAAGAGCTGTGGCCTCTAAATAAAAATTACTGTACATGTGCATCCGTTGTCGTGTTTATTGCTGCACGTCCCCCTGAGACTGAACCCTACATTAAGGTACTCAGTATCTAATTACATTTAATCAAGCACTGAAATATATGTTGACACTTCCTCTCCTTAGTCACAGCCAACTGATCACACTGACACGATACAAATATTTTCAGATTTAGTGTGTGACCTAAACACTGAGGACACTCCTTATAGTGTCAGAACTTGCCTGAGAATTATAAAGTGTTAAAATTATCCTATGCATCAAAGTAATCCAGGGATAGTTGTCAGTACATCCATGGGTACACTGCAAACAGGAACTGCTAATAAGTAATTCGGCAAACTTTTAATATTGCCAATTTGCCAAAATGCAAATAACTATAGGCTGTATATAGACTCAATATATAGACTCAAGTTGAAGCCCACAGCAAACTGACTGTCTCACAGATAACAAAGGGAGGACTTAAATTTTTCATTTCCTGCTACTTTATACTTCTCTACTTTTATTAAATAGCTCAGATTTTTAGTTATTCTACAGGTAAATATTCTACATATATATACATCTATCCATCAATATATATAAAAATGTATAAGTCATCTGAACATCCTAGCTCAGCAGTAGCAATAAAGTAATTCTGCATAGAAGATACTAGTACATTTTGTTGTAGATGCTTGTATAAATGAGTCACATTTTGCATGCAGGACTTCTGTAAGATATTTTCAGTGTGGGTGTGGTTTTGATACTTGAGTGAAGGATGTGGATACTTGGTCCACTGCTGTTGTTTGGTGACAGACTGACAGCAGGGGGCGACAGCATGAACAGCTTGCTCTTTTTTTTGCTTGTCATGGCATCAGTTGAAGTCAACACTCCTCCATCAGCAGTTTCATATAACACAAGGATGCTGTGCACCCAAACCCAAACTTTATTTAATGTATAGCAATACAGTTTACCTATTAAATAACACTATTACACTATAATGTGGTATATGACAGCATCACAGAAATATATGGCTATGATACTATCATATAAACATGTGATATGATGGACAAAACCAGTTTATTATTTAAGTTACAAAATAGACTTAAACTACCAACCTGGCTGAAATGCACTGAGGCCGACATACTGGATCCCTGGACCGTTGAGCAAATGTCAGGAAAGTCTGGTTTAAATATCAGCATGGACCTCAGAGGGGCAGGTGGGGATTTCACTGTGGAGATTTGGATAATACATTTCCCACAAAAAGTATAGTCTGTTACAGGGTCACTTTACAAACCAAATCCTTGTATGAAAATATAGACTTCTATGATCACAAAGGTTACATTAAAGTCAAAGACATTTGTTGTTGAAGCAAACGTGTTCAGCCACAGCACTCTGTGTTTTCAGGGAGCGTAGGAATATCAAACAAAAAAAGACGTTGGCATTCACTCAAAAGAAAAAAAGGAAGAAAAAAAAATGTTGCAGCAAAGAAAAAGCTAAGTGATGAGAAATCTGGACTTTTCTCCAAATGTTGGAGAGAGAGACTGAATTTAGTAAACTCCTCTTTATCAGAGAAGTGGGTGTTCACAGGAGAAAGTTTTTATCAGAGAGCAGAGGTTTCCAAAGTGGGAGGCGGGCCTCTCCGGGGGGGCTGCTGCACACAGATTCAGGAGAGGCTCAGAGAAAAGAGATCACATAAAAGAGCCTAAATGCGTGTGAATTGGTTAAAGAGATGGTTCAGAGATACAATAGTCTGGGGGAATCTGACTGTTTTCCCACTTCCAGACAGTCAGAAACTAGCAAATGCCTGAAGACAGACCTTTTTTTATGTATTTGGTGAAGTCTGAAGTTCTGTCAAACAGCAATACGAGACTGTCCTGCCTCAATTGTTGAGTGTCTATGGGCTCAAATAGCATGATTTTGATCCCATAGGTATGTAGGAATTGAGGGGAAACCAAGCAAGTAAACTAATGGGGGCTTTGTCTGAATAGAGGCCCACAGTCTCAGACTTTGAAAACCCCTGTCATACATGAGCACATGAGAGTATGAGGATACACACAAATCAATCAAGAGAGCGGGATGTTCAGGGTTGAAAAGGGCTTATAATTAACAGCCACAAAATAGTGCGGAGACACAATATCAGCCCAAATAAAACACATTTTACAGTCTGGAATTTCTCGTCGTCTAATGTGAGGAAAGCTTCATGTAGTCCGATTATCTTCTGTCATCCTGAGAACAGAAACATGCTGAGCTGTTAAATGTTAAAGTCACACCTCTGACACTGGTAATTTGTACGGCAAGAGTTTAACAATTTTGAATTTAAAATTCTAGTTGATTAAATAGATTTCAGGACAAAACCACTTACATGTTGCAAACTGGAACCACATCTTTGGTTACTAATAAAGCATCACCCCCCCCCTCCACCCACCCCCCCCAAAAAAACCCAAAAAACTACAGTGCAGACGGAAAATATTCACCTCCTTTGGATTTTTTCATGTTTTATTCCTTTACAACTTTGAATGGATGCAATTAGGATTTTCTCTTTTTACGCTGATCAAAAGATAAAGTCTCTCTATTGTCAAAGAGAAAACAAAAGTCGACCTTAAAGCAATTGATTGCGCACGTCTTCATCCCTTTACTGTGAGATCTAAATCAGCAGTCGTTGAAGCTGAATGGAGCCTTGTGTAATCAAGGTGTGACGAGTTATTTTAGGATCTGTTTAGTCAATTTTCTGGCAAAAAAAAAAAAGCATCATGAAAAACGGAGGCAAATATGTGGCAAGTTTACTGAATCAGGGGAAGGATGCAAGAACATGTCCAAGGCACTGGATATCCCTAAAACCATTATAAAAATCAAGAGTTTGGCACAGCTCTAAAATCTACCTCAAACAGGTCGCCCTCAAAATCTGAGTGTTTTGAGAAGAAGTGAGACCACAGAGAGGCCAAGGGAGCTGCAGGGTTTCATGGCTGAGACATGAGACACTGTCCAGGTGTTTGACCAGCTGCAGCTTTATGGCAAAGAAGTCACATGTGAAGACTCCGCACCAAAGCCGAAGGTTTTATGGGCTGATGATGCTAAACACTACGTGGGCCCTAAACCAAGCACGGCAGGTCTGCAGAAACAAGTGCAAAACGAATGCAGTAAAATATAAAGGAATCCTGGAGGAATTGTGTGAGAGAACTGCAATAAGATTTATTTTTCATCAGACCAAATATAAAGATGAAATATATATATAAAAACAAATAAGAGATGAGGAAGCCACGGCCATGCGGGAATGTCTCTAAAAGAACAAGGTTTATGCCCTGGAGCTGCTGAGTCACGTCTCAACCTCGGTCCAGTCCAGAATTAGTGGTGAGATATTTTTGCTCAGTCACAGTCCTCATTAAGCTCCACAGAGTTTTGACAACATGATAAACTGCAAACATGTCCAAACTCACTGTGAATGTTGTCTTGAAGACTTGCACAATCAATGATGGAGTTTTCTGTTTGTAATTAATTTGTAGGTTTTTGTTTCTTCTATTGATCAGCGGCAAAAAATAAATCATAATTAGATCCACTGTGATTTAATATTGTAAAACCATAAAACAGAGAAGTTTGTTTGGGGTGAGTATTTTTTGTAGACACTGTAATGCATCAATACAGATACCCATTACATTTGTTAAACAGTTGAGCTTTGCTATTTGAGGTTTTAAAAAGCCGGAAAATAAAAATGATGAGAAAAAAAAAATTGTAGATTATTCATGGCAAACTACAGAATCTCAAAGAAACAAAAATCTACATCAAGGCAAGTGGACAAAAGTACTAAAAAAGAAAACATTGACGGGCTACTAAGGATAGAATATACTATATATAATATAATATATAATATACAAAACAATATAACAATATAAATCCCTGTAAAAAGCAATAAACGTTCACATTAGATGTTTTAACACACTTTAACAAAATAAGCCATAAGTACATTATACCAGACAGCAGTGAGATATTTGGACAATATATGAATATTAGGCAGGTAAATAGTCTCTTAACGTGACAAAGAGCTCCAGCCGTGTGGAGCGGAGCCTCAGAACAGTTCGTTTGATCGAGGTGCCAAAGTGACATAATGCATGCTGGGCTATGCTGTGATCTGATCTTCTTGTTTTTGAGACATTATTAGAAGTGGATCGCCGTGACTCGTCGTGGTCCTCATGCTTCAGGTTTGCGTCTCAATGCGGTCCGAAGGTCCCAGTTGTGTCGTGATGCCAAGATTTCACTGTTTTCACTCACTGGATTTAGGCAGTAACACTGATAGTATAGTGCAAAACTGGACAGAGCTGCTTTTTCCTCACGTCAACTTAAACAGGTGCAAACGCTCAGCAGGATAACATTTAAGACAAGAAATAAAGGACAAAAACATAAATATCAAAAAACTTTTATCAGTATAAAAAGTAATAAGGTAATTCATTCATTAGTAATTCATTTTAATCAATAGTCTGGCAAAAAAGGCCTCAGAAAAGTTCTCGAGTTTTTACAAATTAAGTGCCTGTAGGAATGTCCTCAGACGAGCGACTCCATGCTCTCTGCAGGGTCCGACTCGTCTGCGATCACCACCACCCCATTAGTGTCCATGTGCATGGGGCTCAGGCCACACTCTCTGGTACTCACCAGGCTGAGCATGGCTTTGTAAAGGTACTGGTACTGCTCCTGTGCACATAAACACACACCAGGTTAACATCCAGGTCACATCCTGTCAGGTGACACAACACAATCTGAACGTGAGAGGGCTCCCTCATAGCGATGAGCCCGACAGAATTAACAGCCAAACTCTGCCGCTCTCTGGAGTTTTCCAGTCTCTCTTAGCTCATTGACTTAGTTTCACAAACAATTACTGTATGGTTCAGCCTGAACAAATGTCATTGACCTCTATTAGAGAACTGCTTCCAGTGAAAAAGCTTCTAAAAACTCCTACCTGCCTGACTCTGAACGGCCGACAGACAAAGTCGCTATGTGACCGGACGACACAGCGAAGCGTTCAGCTGCTAAAGCCCCTGATATTTCAGTCGGGAGTGGAGGAGTTGAAACTGAAAACACAGCTGAATATTGGAGTTGCTTTGAACGTGACTCCGAATGAATGCTAATGTTGCTCTGTGCCTGCTGGAGGAAAAGTGGGCTTGTTTGCCGACGTGTCAGCCATAACAACTGCTTAAAGCTGGTTTGTATTTGTTGGGCACTTGGGGGCAGCAGAACAACGTGCGAGAAAACAATAGTCAATTTACACATCCAGCAGACATTAATGTTCATTTGTCGTGTTTGTGTTTACCTGTCAAATGTCACTCCAATATTCACTCTGCTCTGGCTTGAGCTCGGCTTTGGTCTCCACCGGCTCCTGAGAGAATTATCTGGCTCTTTAGCTGCTACATGCTCGGCTGTGTTCACCAGCTGGTAATTTACTTTGTCTGTCTAGATCAGGCAGTGAGGGAAAACTTCAGTGTCGGTTGATCCTGTTTGTATTCGACATGCAAGTGAATTTACCAGATCAGTGAAGACTCCCGGCCTCATGAGATTGATCATCTTGGCCACCTGGTAGATGTCCACGACGCCCTCGTTCTCCAGCTGCTGGGACAGCGTGGTGAGGGCGCAGAGCATGCCGGCTGACACCGCTCCATACCTGCGGGGAAATGTTCAGAATCAGCTCCGTGGAACAACTGTCTGCCTACATTTCCTGTTCAGGTGTTCGTCAACACCGATACACCTCCTCACTCTTTAGTTTAACTCCATCACACATGACAATGAGCAGATCCGTTTCTTAGATCTCATCATCACCTTAACTAATTATAAGATGTGCACTCCTCTGCAACAGACAAGCAACTGTCAAAATAAAAGACACTGCAGCGAATAAAAAAAAGAAAAGAAAAAGTATGCAAATGCAAGAAACAACTTCTGTACAGATCGTTAGAAATAAGCATCCCATAATGTTAGTGAGGAGACAGACTGACCTGTTGTTTGTGACAACTTCAGACAGAGCTTTAAAGCAAATGAGGGATGAAGTGCGACTGAGTGTCAGGACCTTCAGTGATGAAGACTATTTAATTAGCTGATGTTTTCACTGGTAGCAGCTCTGAAGGCACAAAGGACAGACTGCGAACAACAGTGGAAGTTGTTGTGGTTGCCTGATTACTTCAGAGTGGCACTTTTGTATATCGCAGCAGCTGCCTGTAGCTTCTCGGCGCTGGCATACACTTAAAGACATTCAACCCCCGAGTCATGGAAAGCTCTCCACATTTGGAGGATTATGTCCCATCCTACTTGCAAACACTACAGCAGAGAACAAAGCAAAGGTGATTAAATATCCTAGGATGGTTTTTGCCAAAATCCAGATTCAAATGCTGCCAATAAGCAACAATAGAAATTAGATATATTTATCTACAGAGTGTTGGACTAGCTTAATCCTGGATCTCTGGAGAGAAAACTCAACCCTTGACCACAATAGATTCCTTGATGATCTCCAACTTGAAACCCCTAGATAAAACCCTGTGGTGTGTGTTTGCCCTAACAAGCAGATTTTCTTGTGTTGACAGAGGACTACAAAGAGGTAGGACAAATAATAATTTTGGGGAAAAAAAATAGTACTGCAGGAAGTACTCAAAGTAGGAATAATAAAGTGTAGAAATACTCAATAATACAAGTAAAAATTCTGCTTTCAAAATTTTGGTCAAGTAAGAGTACACAAATATTAACATCAAATTATACTTTGAGCTAAAAGAATTTTGTCTTCTGACATCAACAGTGTTTTAGAGAAGGGTCCACCTGCAGTCTCGCAGACTACACGACCCAGTGGACAAAACAGAGGTAGGATTAAACGTACTCGTCGTGCACGATGGTGGGGCCATCTCGAGTCATGGCCTCCTCCTTGATCACACTGATGAGCTCGAATGTGCTGCTGAGAGGAGCGTCAGGGTTGGGCCATTTAGGGCACTGAAAATGTCTCACCTCCAGAACGTAGTCGTCCTGCGGCACAGGGGAGAGGAGTGTCACTCCGAGCAATACCCACACGGCATGACATAAATAATGTAAAGCTTGTATTGGATCGTACACATCACAGCAGTTAAATACAAGAACGGCCAAGAACTCCTGACTTGTGATGCTTCCTGTGATAATAATCTAACATTAAGTGTGGCTCCATGTGAGCAGAGCTGCAGGCACCTGTGTGGCCTCTAGGATGAAGTCGTGGATGATGATCTGCTCCTCGTTGGAGAGGCACAGTCTGTCCTTACTGATGAGCGTGACAGTGAAGGCGATGCAGTTCATGGCCTCCTCCCGACTCGGCCAGTAAACAAATTCATCTTCAGCCTGCAGAGAAACAAGAGCAAATCAAACAAGGTCTTTTGCAGGTGAATTTATTTATCGTACTATCATGTCTTATTGTGCTTTCTGCCTATACGCACAGATTTGACCTACATTAGACTTCTAAAATATAAAATGTACAGACAAAAAAACCCCCAGAAAAAATGATCAGAGAAGAAAAAAAAAAAGAAGAAATCAGTTCCAGGATTGCTCACCAGGCCCTGGTTGTCAGGCAACATGACAATAATCTGAGCATTATGGTCCCATATCATCCTCCAGAAGTCTGTGGTGGTGTGGGGTAAAGGATGCTGGGTAATGATGAACTCATTACTCCTGAAGTAACCCTGAGGTGACAAAAGGTGAATTGTTAGCCTCTCTGGAGATCAGACCAATCATGCTGACGGATGATTATGAAAGCTGACAGGCGACTGATCATTTTCTAGGAAACTGTCACCGAGAACTGTCAGGCCTGTCAATAAAGTTCTTCAAAATTAGAGAGTGAGCCAGACTACCGCACTGTACCATTATGTAGGAGGCATTAATGTAATCTGTTCCTTTCATTCCAGGCAGAGTGGTGAGTCCGACCCTTGCTCGCTCCGCTGTGGAGAGGGAGAGAGATGGGGGGAAGGAAAGAAAGAAAAAAAACACATTAAATCACAAACCCAGGCCTCTATAATATCACACTGGCTGATAATGCACACATTCATTACCAGGCCGCGCTGTTGCTATAGCAACAAGTACCTCCTTTTCCCCCCGTCAGGATGCAGAGAACGCATAGACAGATTAACTTATAGGATTATGGAAACAGATTCTAATTTTGGAACGTGATTGTCTTTAATAATGCACCGACTGAAAACAGGAAAATGTAGAATACTACATTAGGAAATGATGCGAGTCTGACTCTTCTCTTTCAAAAAAAAGGAAGGAAAAGCAAACAACACATAATAGATTATGTGAAGAAAATGCCTTTAAATAATGTCAAAATGTAATTTTATCCTTTAAAACTTAAACACAGTGTTGACATTTGCCTCCTTTGAAGACAGCCGCCCATATTACTTTCCATGTAAACCCACTGTAACGAGCCCTCGTGCTGCTCCTGGCAGCAGACTGCAGCAGCGGCTTTACATGTTTGACATGACCTTGACTCTCCCAAACCTCAGCTCCACTGCGAACGTGCTGTGGTAAAACAGATAAGATACTCACAGGGAACCACTGAGGAATTGCGGTTCTTCTCCTTGTTGCTGTCTTTGTGGGCACTGAAGCACTCCACAAAGCGTGTGTTGCACTGACTCAGAAGCTGGTGAGAGAGCAGGAGGTCAGAGAATCTGATTTTAGTTTACAGAGAGCATAATGTTGTTTAACACCCACGATTAGCGGCAAGTCTTTCACATTAATAATGAGCGTGTGACGCCCAGGAGGAAGTGACATTATGTGTGAGCAATTAGTTTCTCTCTCCTGATGTTGAGAGAGCAGGAGCTTGATGAAACATTCATTAAGCTTTGCGGGGTGACAGACATGACTTTATTACAGCCAACATCAGAGACGATCTCCATCTATCTATCCGTTCACGTCTGGAACTGGAAAGTCACTGTGTGTGTTTCTAACAAGCTTCTGATCCAAAGGCCGATTCCATTTCAGCTGGTGGTGCAAACTGAATGTCTAACCAGACCCGGTCCGACTCCCAGGAGGATTTGCTTACCCTGAACTGCTTCTCCAGCTGCGTGCGGCCTGTCGAGTTGGGCGTGAGGATGCTGTTGACATAGCTGTGCAGCTGCCAGGCGGGCACCTCGGTCTCTCTGCTCAGGATGTTCTCCATCAGAGCATCGTGGATGAAAACATACTGCTCCTGAGAAGAGACAGAGGGTACAAGTCTTGAAAATAAAACAGTATATAAATAAAATCACATAATAAGTACAAATGAAAAATAAAACCTTCAAACTGTGAAATAATGAATTTGTAATAACTCAGCTTGTTGTTATGATACTGTATTTCATCCAGCTTTCATTGTAGGCATTTTTATTTAATTCATTTATGTGGCTGGATGTTAATTTATTCAGATGGAAGCAAAAGTCAATCACAGCCAGTCGGCCTGTTTGTCTTTGATTGACAGACAAAGACTGTGGTGACAAGTGGCGTTATGAAATATAACGGTCATAGGGGAAAAGGCACTGTGAAATAAAAACAGACATTGGAGAAAAAAAAAAAAACAATCCGAAGGCGGTTAAGTTGTGTGGAATCCACAATATGTTAAAACTTTTCACACACTGATACAGAACTTCTTCCCAACAGGGATTTGAATCCTCGATAAGAATAAGACTTATGACCTATTTCTCATAAAAATATGCACATAAAACTGAGAAGTTTTCAGCAGCCTTCAGTTCAATTCTAAACAAGTCCACCTCGAGGTTGTACAATGCTAACAATTAAAAATACACCTTTAAAGACAAGTGGGAGAAAGAAGCAGGAACAGGGCTTTCTGAGGAGGCTTGAGGGGAAAAAGTACAGTTTTCAGTGGTCCTTGGCTACCTCGGTGGATTGGAGAGGAAACTGCTGGAAAAATATTTTTAGAACCCCCGGAAAAATACAAGAATGAGAGTTTCACATGTTGGAGACAATGTGTTTTTGTGGGGAGGTCTTCTCAGTGTAAACCAAGCACCATCTACGTTGGAAGATTGCTATGAAATAATTTTCGCAAATATTTAAAATGGATAAGTTGATTTAGTGTTTGAGGATCCAAAAAGACACATTTTACCTCATTCGTAATAAATGAATTGAATTTATAACCCCAATGCAAGCAGACTCTGTTTGACTTCGCTGGCTTGTCATGTTCCTTTTCTCTTCTAAATTGTAATAGAAATGTCTCATGGTTCTGGTGCATGCAGTCACGTTTTTAATAGAGTGTGAGACGGGCATATGTAAGAAGGTTGAAGCAAAAAATATGCACAGGTATGGAAGTTGAACACGTGTGTATGGAGGTGGAAAATGATGTGCTTGTGTGTAGATGTGTTAATCCTGTGAAAGCTGATACATAGATGTACTGTATTCTCCTGGAAGCCAGGATGAAAGACTGACAGTTAGGCCCCATAAGGACTTTTAAATCTTAAACACTCTTGGTCTCCATGAGCACAGAAATGGAAACAGCCAAGAGACCCAGAGCAAGAGGTTAAATATTTACATAACATTTACATCTATTGGTATAAGTACTCCAATCATAGCTGACCTTTGAAATGTAAGCGAGAGTTTCACAGCATCGGGGACGACGGTGGGTTTCTTACCTCAGTCTGAACTAGGTAGTTGCGTTGTGTGCGGATATGTTTGAGAAAATCCAGGACGCTGACTGTGCTTTTGTCCTTGATCTGCTGTAGCATGCTGTCGATGACGATGTACGTTCCTGTGCGCCCAACCCCTGCACTGTGGAGCCGAGCACAGAGCAATATGAGCATAATGAGCCTAATGACAGGCCCCATAGAGGAGGCCGTTAACCAAATCAGCAAAATACGAGAAACACCAGCGCTCGTCAGTAACATCCGTTTAGCCCGGGAGCTCAGTAATGAGCGGCGTACCTGCAGTGCACCAGGACGGGGCCCATGTCGGCAGTGCGAGCCGCTGATGAGCGGTTGATGAAGGTGAGGACAGGGAGGGTGTACTCTGGTACTCCCATGTCAGGCCACTGAGTGTAGTGATACTGGACCACAATGCGCTCATTTAGCTTCCCTTTCGGGTTCCCCTTCTGACCCTGGAACGTGAGAGCGGGCGTGAGAACACATCGCAGACTCTTCATTTACTGTACATGCAGGTTTACAGTGCAGACCTAGCCTTGTTACAACGTAAACAGAGATTTAATGCAACAATTAATTAAAAGGGATTGCACCATTCAAACTTAATCCAACACATCTGAAGATTAGACATACTAAATTATAACTCTAAATATGTAACTGCTGCAAAGCTAATTGAACAACTGGAAAAAACAGCTTGTTAATATGATCAAATGGAATATGGTTGAAACACCTGATCAAAACGCTGTTACATAATGATATAAACTGGAAGAAACACATAACACAAAAATAACACAAATAACCCCTAATCACAAAATGTTATACCACCAATGTTATCAATCATGTTAACAACATAGGAGATAGTTTAAATATATGGCTTGGTCCCTCAAACAGACAATGGAAGATGTGCTCCTCCTGTTTACTGGTACCGTTTAAATATAACGTGAACAAATTACTAGCTAAGCCATTCCTTAAATTGTAATAGTGCAACCACATTTAGTAAATCACTAGTTTCAAACAAGCTTGTAGTTATGGAGAACTTGAAAAGGACTTGAACTTAGTAACATATTTACATATAGCTGGTGCAACCTGATGTAAGTTAAGAGTCAAAACTCATTCAAACATACACCAGGTCTGAAGAGGATTTACAAGTGAGAATGAAGTTTATCATCAGTCTTAATGACCTTTTTAACTTTAGTGTTCCTTATAAGGAAACGCCTCAAAGTGTAGCAGGCGTGCACTTTGGTGCTTTTCAGCGTCACCACAATGTTTCCATACTGCTCACTGTTCTCCGTCGGCCAGTACTGGTCACATTTCCTCTGAAACACACACGACAGACAGGATGAGAGACACGGTATGTCTGAAATACAGTCGACTCCGTGAGGGATGTGTTTCATAGTTTTACTCATGCAAATGACTCAGGTGACACCTACTCTGCCTTTTTCTACCAGGTTGGTGATCATGATGATGATTCCAGTGTTCTGCTCCCAAACCATTCTCCAAAAGTCCTCGAATGTAGACTTGAGAGGACCCTGAGCAGCTATATAAGCTCTGGGCCTGTTGTAGCCCTGAAACAGGAGAGTGGTGGAAAATATTTACTGGTAAGATGCAATCAATACCGTATAAATTACCCACAAGCCCTGATATAGCTGACATGACTGGTTTACTGACACAAGACATTGGTGGGTCATGAAATCCAATCGAACTAGATACAGAATTTCTACTGCTCTGTCTGTCTGTTTAAAATATTAATTGAGGTATCAGAATCATAAAACAAAGGCGCCAACACGGCATTCAGTGCCATGAATAATTCTTTTGTTTCATTCAACACAGGGTCACGCAGGTGGATTTCACAACCTTTCAAATACTCAAAAAGAAAAAACAAACCTGGACCCGCACAAAAAAACAAAAACACGCCAGACATGTCAAGTGGTTGTTAAACTCACATCCACGTAGTTGGCATTGATGTAATCCGAATGTTTGGCATCTTTCCCCGCCAGAGCTCGTAATTTCACCCTGCTGTGGTCATCTAGGGAGAGCATCGACACATTTGTGTGAATTATTAACAGGATGAAAACGCGTTAGAAAAACATTATTGGATTCCGCAACAGCAGACATCATAATCAGATTTTCACAGATGACTCACAGGCCACAATGTTGATGTATCTGTTTTTGTGCTTGTTGTCAGGATGGTTTGAATGTTCTGCTGTGATTTTCAGGTCTGCCGTTGAGCGTTGGACCTCCTGGAGAGAGGAAAAAAAAACAGACTGATGGATTTTTCATTAAACGATCGGGGACGACGCGATGGAATTACCCTCTGTGAAGAAGTTACATTTACTTAAAATGTTCCAGTGCTTTTGTCAATTTCATTTTTTTTATGATACTATTGGTCTTTAAAGAGAAATTTTGCTCCCCTCCCCCTGCACAGGAAGCTGAGAGCTCAGGATAGACTGCAAAGCAGAGCCTCTAGCAGGGATTCAGTATCTCCGTCAAGGACACTTCAGCAGAGCAGATGCTTCCTGCCACTGGGGCTCGAACTCAAGCCTCCAGTGGGAGCAGCTTCTTCTTCTCGCCACACCACGTCGCACCCACCCACCCACCCCTAAAATCCAACAATCATTTCCAACACAGCTTCATTGTGCTGCATTTGGAAAATTATGCACACAAGCTTCACATGGAATGACCCCAATTAGAAGGAATCCTCTCGGGGTGAAGCTTTTGCCTCCTTTCTTAACCTGGTTACACCGAGAATGTGTTCCCATCCAGTCAACCGGCAGACAGACCTTCTCTAATTAACCTCCGTCTCTCTTGATCTTCCTCTCCGTCTTTCTCTCAACCATCTGCTCAAAATTAGCAACCCTGCACACAAACACATGCATAAAGTAATCTCTACCCACTGTTCAGACTCAGCGCTGACAACATGTGCATGGTGGAGGGGGAGGCCAACTCTGCTGAATAGGCGATCAGTACTTGCTTAAGTCCAGAAAAAAAAAAGACAAACGTGCTTCTATGGATTCTGCAGTCTTAGGGTGCTTTCACACCTAACCTGTTTGCTTCAGTTCTAACAAACTCTTGTGCATTTGCCTGTTTGTTTCAGTTTTTTTGAGGCTGGTGTGAAAGCTGTAATTGGAACACGGTGCGAGCCAAGCAACCAGACGAAGACTGCTTTAAAAATGAGAGCCTGGGTTTGCCTCCAAGCAGACTGCATAGAGGTTTGTTTGTGGTGTGAAAGCAGAGCAGAAAAGAACAACCACTGAATTTTATGATAGTAGATGGTCAATTTTATAAAATTCAAAAGCTTAAACTAAACTTCTAATAAATCCATAAATAAATCTTTTCATTGTCAAGAAAGCAATCTGACAATGTGTATTCTGTATTTTAGAAGTTTGGCAGTAAAAAGAGAAATACATGGAACTAACTGATTATTACTTATTAGTCATTTGACCTTGATGTCCTAAGGTCACCAACATATGTGAGGTGGGATTCATGTCCTTTCTGTTTTGCGTGAGCTCTCTAAATTAAATTCCCTGACTATTTTGAAATGGCTATAAAGTACTGAATCCTGAATCCTGAATCCTTCTGTAATATGGCGGTAAAAAGCCTCTTTTAGTGTAGTTTCTTCTCATCCATCATCATTAATGACAATGTTAATTGTCAATTAATTAATTCTTTATGAGCTCAACATAAATAAATAAATTTGCTTTCCTCACGTAGGTTCATATAGTGCTGATCATTCACTGAAACTGTCCAATCAGTGAGTCCCCTGTTGGCCCATATGATATCATGCTTGACTTGGTCGGTGGGTATTAATGTCAACATGAAGCAGAGCAAAATTAAGAGACAGCAATGTATCCTTTTTCCCTTTTTACAGACCAACTAAACACAACTTAAATGCAATGTTCCAAATGCACAATGTTCCAAACTGAATCATAATTGAAATGGCCTTTAAAGTCTACCTCAAACTCCTCAGAGAAACCTTGCAGGTTGTTCTTGTAGAGCTCCATGATGTGTTTAACAAAGTGCTTAACGGGGATGGCCTCCATATCATCTGCAGGAGAAAACACAGAACAGATAGCAGAGTGTCCATTAATGTGTGTGTGTGTGTGTATGTGTGCGTGTGTGTGTGTGTGGTTTGTAGTGCTATAATTAGGGTTTGTCTCTAACCACCATGCATTATGAGAATGGGTGAGTGTGTGTTGCAACACACTCATGGAAACCCATGGCATTTGTCTTTTGTGCTGCAAATATCCTGTTTCAGTTTTCTGACATCAAATCTGTCACTGAGACTCCAATTCTTAATGAAGAAAAATGAAAAGAAAAGAAGAAAAGATTAGAAAATAACAGACAATTCTGTGCTGCCTTAACAGACTAACCTCTATCACAAATGTCTAGATTTGGTATTCTGTGCTTTTTATACGAGGGCCCATCTGTCTCATCTGAGCCAAATCAGCTCCAAATCACACATGAGGGATCTCAGATAAGGCTGGTCACCATCACACTGGGACAATAGTACGGGGGGACCCAGCTGTCATCGCTGCCGTTACTGGCCAATGTCTTAACTTATGCGCCCTCGCAGCTGGGGCCTTTAGGGCTCTTACTTGCCTCAGTGGTTTGAGCGTGAAGGTGAATTCTGGTTGGTTAATATGTTCATTTATCAAAATGTCTTTCCTCCCCTGTACTACTGAGAGACTTATCAGTCTAATCAGTTCATCAGAGTGGTTCTGGTTGAAAAGTGACTTTAGCAGCTAGGAATTGATATGAAGTATGGTTGATTAGGCCCAACTCTGCTTGACAGCATATAAAACCATAAAGCTATATTCATGTGTATGCTTGAATATCCCACAGCATTATGTGTGATATAAATACTTTTAACAACAATCTTATTCTGCCATTTTCCACTGTAAATGTTTGTCTACAAAATATCCCTGAGGATAAGTAACACAAGCCCATAAAGTCACTGTTCTATGCATTTTATTTTCTTGCACGTTTTCACGCTAAATCAAGTTCAGCCATTCAGAAAATACAGCATTGTGTGTGCTATAAAGAAACTGCCCGAGCCACCGAGAGAAGAAAAGAAAAAGAAAAGACAGAGAAAAAAGGAAGAAGAAAAGGAGAAAGGAAGGGAAAAGACAGGCAATAAAAACCTAATGAATGTGGAGTCAATACGGACATCAGCCGTGCTCTTTAACTATGATATCACAGCCTTGAAATGTCCCCGAGCTTTAAGCGACTGTGAAAGTAAAGTCTGATATTGACTAGCTGCCACTGCTCGGCTGCGTGGGACATTAAAGGCTACAAAAAGCCAGTCAACTCCTACAGAGGTGCTCCCAGAGTCATTTCACTTGTAAATCAGCAGAAAGCGTGTGTGCAAATGCAAACATTAAGGTAATGTAGAAAAACCATTTGAGAAGGGTTAATGGCGGCTCGTGGACGTGTGGCTGTGTGAGTGTAAATATATCAGTTAAAGTCACTCAAGATTCCTGCTTCCCAATTTCGGTCTTGAAAACACAATTTTCTAGGTTAAAGAATGTGTTTTTATATTCATGTCCTCCCGCAGTGTTGACAAATGAACTCATTCCTCACTCCTTGACACCGCCATTTATTTCAGCCATTCATCCATCACTTTAAGCAAAACTACTTCAGCTGTTTATCCATTACTTTTAGCTAAGTGTTTCAACTTCTCTGCTTGCATGGTAACTAGTTTTCACACAGTCTTAAAACACTATTTTGTGGTGTTACTGATGACTTACTATTTTTAATACCAATGGGTCTTTTTTCTATAGCCCTTGATTAAAAGTACCCTTGGTTGGGAATCACTGATCTAGAAAACTGCAGCAGTGCAACCCTAACTATATGTGAACATGGCATACATGAATATTGTAATATAATGAAGGAAACAGGGCTTACCTGGTATAGGGATGACAGGTATATTCTCATTGGCCACCACTCGTGGAGAGCTGCTCTCCTCCACATAGAAGTGAGCTGTCTGGAAAAACCTCCTACAGGGACACACAGAGAAGTACTGTGAGATGCCACACTAAAGTCTATTAGGGAGTTGTTATCCCATTGTTCTCAGATCCGGTCTGTCAACATTAGCATCTAAAAGTTGAATAGATTGACGTGGTAACGGTGGAAAAGTGCTAATGAAAACCCCAGAGTAGTTGAGACACAGCTGATCGCACACAGAGCGAGCGGCTCCTGGAAACACAGCCTGAGCTGACTACAGGGAGCAGGTAAACAACTCATAGCGACACACAGCGCAGAGCCAAATTTAGCCCTTTACTCAAACCGAAGACAACTAATCCAAACACAGATTCTTTCTTCGGGGTAATGCGCGCCACTTTCACGGGGTCCCACTCTGCTTTGAGGATGACAAAATCAACTTAAAAGCTGCATTTTCTGGAGAAGATGCGTGTGATTGCTGCCAGCGGCTGCTGCTCCATGCACAGAAAAATTGCATTGACGAAAACTAGATGAACACCTTTAACATTCATTATTTATCGGCCGGTAATTCCTGCAAATGTTTGGACAATCTCTCCTAAATATGACACAGTTCAAGGTCCAAAGTTCACAGACTAAATGTTGATAACCTGAAGGCAGTTGTGATCGAAATGATTTCTTGGGATGTAGCTTTGTAAAAAAGATGAACTTCGGCATTAAATACTACTAAAAATCACAATTCTTACACAACAAGCAATGGAAAATAAATAAATAAAATAAAATAAATAATACATTCTTTTTCAGAGAGACTGTGTAAATGAGGAGTCTTTAAGCTCCTGAACACCTTGCACATCTCTCCAGCCTCTACCCCCTCCTCACACACACAGTGTATACTAATGAATGCATATATAAGACCCACGTTTTACCCCAGTGCCAACACCTCCCAGGTTTTAATCCTACCTGTACTTGATGCAGAGGAGGGAGCAGATGCTTGTCATTCTTTAAGAGAGATGGAACAAAATCTTAAAAAAAAAAGGCTTAACTGCATTTAAAAGAGAGAGAAAGAGAGATGGAGGGAGACAGAGAAAGAGAGAGAGAGAAAGAAAGAGGGAAGGGAGGAAAACAAAAAGGGAGGAGAGCTCCCCCCTGGCTTGCGTCACAGCCTCCCAATCTAATGGCTCCCTGTGGGTGCAGATGTGGCGTGCATAGTTGACACCTCCTCCCTGATTCTCTCCCATGGTCTCAGAAGAAAAGTTTGCTTTGGGGGAATGGAAACTGGGATGAAATGGGCTTTCTGAATGGCTGTCAGTTGTAAAGACAACAGAAAAGAAAAAAAAAAAACACAGAGAGACATCCCATTTAACAGCGGCATCATTCACAACCGAGTCACTAACACGAAATGAGATTTCTTTTTTTTTTTTTTCTCTCAGCTGAACATCTGTGAGTTTGAAGCAAACACCTCAAGCCCCACAAGCTTCCAGATGTGTACTGTAATGCTGGCAATTAATTCCATTGTAGGCTGACTCATAGGATAAGATTAACAGCAAAAAAAAGAGCACGCTAAAAAATAAGACAAGGGCATTACACTTCGAAAGATGGCCCATTGATCACGCTTTTGAATAAACACTTATAAATCAAATGGGTTGTGATATTAAGTTGTTAATGACCAAAACATCTGTGAGGAGAGAAACTCGGGAGAAGTGGCTTTAATAGCTGCACTGTCAGAGTGAGAGATTAGGCAGAGAGCGAAGAGTAAAGAGAGTGCGAATGGGTTGATCTCATCTTCAATCATGGTCTTCTCCCCAGGGGAAGCAGCCATTGTCTGCGAACTGTCAAGAGTTGTCACAACAGCAGTCGTGATGGCCGTTTCCAATCTCCAAGCTGCCCCTGCTCTTCTACTCAAACACCTCAACTCTCAAGCAATCCATCCACCGCTACAGTCATCTCGTTTTCCACTGTCTGCTTTTTTGGAACACCTCTACGGAGCTGATTACCAGGCTGTTATTTATATTGCACTCTTATAATATCTGACACCACAGAATGTCACAGTAAGGTGTTGTTGGCCCATAAACATTTGCTGTAGTGATCTCACACTTAAAAGATATCCTGGGAAAAAAAAAAAGAATTTATAAAATGCATTTAACACATTTCAAGTATTAACAAACAAAAACAAAGTGTAAATAAACAAAATGCTACTCAACTAAAAACAGATAAGCAGACAGTAAATATGCATGGGACCAGCTGAGGAAATGGTCCATAGTGCTATTTGTAACTCATTAACCATCCCACATGTGCCGGTGGCCTGGCCTGTGTAATTACTGGGGCTCTAATAGCGTGGCTGGAAATTAGCCCAGCAGATGAAGACACAGCTGGGACCCCTGCCGGCACTGCAGGGCCTCTAGGTCTCCTGACCTTCACTCAGGTGGGTGATGGGCACTGATGTACGACGTGCAAGTCTTACTACCTGGTTGTGTGAAAATGATGCACACACATGCATATATCAAATTAG
Organism: Centropyge bicolor; assembly: GCA_037975185.1. Lineage (NCBI taxonomy): Eukaryota > Metazoa > Chordata > Actinopteri > Pomacanthidae > Centropyge > Centropyge bicolor. The sequence continues at coordinate 8,051,158 of JBBMOC010000012.1, read as the reverse complement.
ACAGGTCTGCATGTAGAGCAGACACACTGGAAAACCCAGACACACGTACGGCAGTGTCACTTCACCCAAAATGTGAGAGTGAAACAATCTAGGTGTGGGTGAGGGGAGGTTAGTTTTTCAGTGACACCCTTATCAAGATGAGGCGTTAGCAGACAATGCCCTTTCTGGATTGAGGTTACGTTGAACTCACCTCCAGTAGACCATCACGATCAGCAGCATTATGAGGCAGAGCAGAGTGAGAGCCGACACCACCACCAAGGGGACGATCCACACCATCCTGCCCATCCCCGGGTGAGGGGTCCGTGTCACATTGGACAAGACCGTCCTGTCTGGAACGCCATACATGCACATAAATACATGCTTCAAAATATTCCACTGACTTCTATTTTATTATTTTATTTTATTTCCAATCTATGTGATGCTTTGAGCCCTTTACTGTGAGTCCAGGTCAGACCCATGAGGGGAGGGGTCTATTAGCATGTAGTGCTGCCTGCCAAAGTGTCTTTTTTGATGCTACCACTGGGAGTCGCCACTAATGTCAAACCTCCACTGAGCTCATTATCTAGCTTCATTTTGGACAAGCCTATAAGGAATATAATCCTATGGGCATATTATGATTACCATGAAAAACTTCAGACAGATCATGATAAAACGTAATGGTGAAGATGGTTAAAAAAAAAAAAATCTGGCAAAAAATGTTCAAAAATACTCTCTCTTGAAGCGAATTCAAAGGAATTCCTCGAGGCAGAACCCCGATGGCAGACGGCTCACTTCTGCCTTCAGGCCTCTATGTTGTAGTGACACGAAAGCCTGGAGCTTTAGCTTTGACTGAGATGGTAACCAGTGTAGTTACTGTCTTAAATCAAGTTGTTTGTCATGCTAAACTGGGCTCCGTAACTGTTGGGAGTGTTGACAGGATTCTGACTTGGAGAGAAGCCCTGAATTGGATGGTGGCTGACAACAAGACAAGAAACCTTACTGAGAATTAAAATGGGATGTATCTGTTTGGGAAGGATGTTAAAACTGAATGACAAAAAGAAAAAAAAAAATCCTGTGTCATATTTGTGTGTGAGAGAGAGGTCTGCTCACCAGTGTGTACGGAGAAAGGCCAGAGACTCTTGCCATCACTGCTGATCTTGGGAGACAGCGTGGAACTCTGTGGAATCTGCATCTCTGCACTGTCATTACGAGGCTCCTGAGTGGAGACTGCATTTACATCTGTGGGACTCTTCTCTACGTCGACCAACTGGTCATCGCCAGTGCTCGCAGGTTCTGTTGTGCCTTTGACTGTCGGCCTCCCGTCTCCTTTCTCTTTGGCTGTGGATGCGGGGGTGGGGATTAAAGGCTCTTTGGCCACAGTGCTGTTCGCCTGCGTTTCCTCATTATCAGGTGCGGCCTTGTTCTTTGCCTTCTTCTCGTCCTCTCCCTCCTCCTGCTCTCCTTCTCTCTCTCCCTCCTCGTCCTCCTCCTCGCCTTCACGTGCAGCCTGTTTCTCCTCGGACGGGGCGTCGGCGTCAGAGCCCCGGGGCGCCGCCTTTTCGGTGCTGGGTTCCGCAGGGGGGACGGACGGACGGGCGGGGTTCTGGGTGGTGCGGGGTGCCTGTGTGGGCCAAACAGAACTTGGCAAAGAAGAGATGACCCCGCCGCCTACGCCCAAGCCTGCCAGCAAGGTGCTCGTCACCACTGATGCCACCGTGGCCTGGTTGCCGCTCGAAGAGGGGCCCATCCCAGTTGCCATTGAGACAATTGAAAAGTGGATGCCGGAGGACGTCCAAGTGGAGGAACCTGAGCTGATGGGAGCCATGTCTGCCGAGGACGCTGGAGAAATGGTGGGCTGGGGGAGAGAGAAACAGTGCTTACCTAACAGAACCACAAACTTGTAACTAATATAGAAAAAGACATTTGCACTGCCATCATCCGGACGACTCACCATCCCGGTCTTCACAATACGAGACCCTTCAAATATTCTCGTTGTATTCGCTGGAAAAGAAAAGCAAGCATTTAGCATAAAAATCTGTTTCATCTGTCATACATGCTCGATAAGTTTAAAAATACAAAATGAGTCATTGGCTGGTGGGTTTTCACCAAGTACCTCTGAAAAGCAGTGTTTGACTGAAATCACTGCGCAGGTCATGCTGACATACCGCCTGCACTCTGAACAGGTACAGGACGTCAGGGGACACGTTAGTGATGACGGCTTTCTGCAGGAGAAAAGACGTACAGATAGTACACACACAATTAAGACTACTTGGCAAACATATTGTGCATAATTTGTAGATGAAATTACATTAAAAAACTGTGGGTGCTGTTCATGCATTCTGCCTTAAATTAAAATATACACGGCTAAGCTGCTCCTCTGTCAATAGTCTATGACCCATGGGTTCAGTGTGGTTTAAAACCTCCATTCCTGTCTAATTTAATTGTGTTGTGCAGTTTGTAGATGGCTTTACTTATATTAAAATGGCCCTCAGAGCGGATGGGTGATTGCCTCTGGTATATTGGAGAGCAAGTATTTCTCGAAAAATAATTCTGATAAAAAGGTGTCCGGAGATAGAAACTGAAAATTGAAATGGAAATGAAGTGGGTAAAATAAGAAAGACTGACAGGAGGGAGAGAAGCGGAGAGAACACTGTCAGCAAAGCGACTGATGGACTGTATTAATGGAGTGTAACTACATAGAGCACCTCATGGACACATTCATCACGCTTTCAGTCAGACGTTTGCAGGAGATGTCTGATAACAATAAAAAGTTAGAAAGCTCTGAAGAGAAGATAAAGATATTACATGAAAACAAAAGAAATAATTCATATTAATCCATCCTTTGAAATACAGGCAGCATGATAATTAAAGCAGACTCAACCAGTCAGCTTATGAGTTGTTCAGCTTGCAAGGCTACAAAGTTCAAATGCAGGCTTTAAGAAATTATTCTACATTGACGCCTCAGTCTCTAAAGCAAGTTATACAAGAGTATAGAGGATAACAGAGAATGTTCTACCTTCTTGTGTCTAATGTCAAGACCGCAGAATATAGAAAATGAAAACTGGGCTGTAGAGATATGACGGCTCTGCCAGAGGACCTCAGGGAGCGGGATGGCTGATAGGGAGTTAAAGGTCAGTAAATATATCTGGGGGATGCGGAAAGTAGCAAGTAACCAGCACAGGGAGGCTGAAATTGCAGCGAGACGGTTTCTATGTTTAACATTAGACAGAAGTGTTGTGGCAGCTTTTCTGAACAAGCTGCAGGTGAGACGCCGAGCTGAAGGAGCTACAGTAATCTGAGGGAGAGGAAATAGATGTTAATTTAGCTGAGGATAGCATTCATTTAATTTGCGAGGCTGTTCTTGAGACGCAGGAACCCGGGTTGCATGTTCATTTTAATCTACTTGTCCGGTCTCTAACCTTCAGTCGATAGTTTTTGTGTTAAAGATCCTCTCCAGGCTGGTTTTAAGACACAAAAATAAGATGTGTGGAATAGCAATTTGTGTCTTTTATATCTTTTTTTTCCCCCACCACAAAATAGTTCAATTATTTGGGGAAAAAAAAATTCTTAAAATCTCATCTACTCTCAAATATTTGCTTAACACAAAATGTCTAATTCACTGAAAGGCCTGTTCTCAGTGTGTGTGCACCGGAGGCTTCATGTTCTCAAATCACACTAGCATCGTTGTATTTTGGACCACATTGTGCTTCATAACTAGCTGCAAGCCACAGTCGTCCTGCAAAACGTGAATAGATGATTGTGAAAACAGCTTCACGTTGTCAAACAGCACATACATCAGTGTGCACAGTGAAGGTTAAACATCCAAGTGGAATAAAAAAAACACATTATTGGCAGTCAATATGTGATGCATTAGCTAGTTCCGAAGTGTTAAAAGAAAAGGAAGATGTAACATGTGTAAAATGTTTCCCTTCAGATGCTGTTGTTACAATCAACCAGTGGAAGACACTAGTGTAGCGACAATGCACAATCCCTCACTGGCTTCCCATCCAGACAATGACAACTGTGTTTACTGGAACGCAAGACCAAGCTGGAGGTAGTACTACCACCAGGGAGCCGAACCCAGGTCTCTGAACTGGTGGGTGAATGTTTTGCCCCTCAACTGTTTATATCTAAAGAGGCAGCCATGCAGACTTTCAAGACAGCTGGGGGGTCAGTGGGCTTTAAAGACATGCACAGCTGGGTGTTGGATTCCCTCAAATGGAAGGATATGTGACCAGGGAGAAGAATATATAGTGTGAAAAAGAACAGCCCTGTAGGTGTAACCTCCTGCAGGGGGAGGATATATTTCTGCAGAGACACAGAATGCTCTGTTGGAGAGACACAGCCAGAACTGAAGTGGTAACTCAATGCTTTAGGCGCACGAGCAGAATTGTATGATCACTGGTGTCAAAAACTTCACAGAGATCTAAAAGACTACACTTGCACAGTTGCCTGCATTGGTTACTAAAAGAAGACAGTTGATGTTCAAAGAGCTGCCTCCACTGCCTGTAAACAGACTGGATTTAGCTTTCAAATTGTTTACGTAAAAAAAAAAAAATCTTATTATTTGGGTTATATTGCTTTTTCTGAACTACTTTTTTGCTAAAGGTCGCCGCATCCTTTAAAACTATAATACGCTGGCCTGCATGAATAAACAAAAAAGATAAACAGAAAAGGCCTCAGGTGCATTTGTCAACACATTACGTATATCAGTTAGACTCGTCTGCGCATATGACAGTCCTACGCGTCTATTCTTAGACAGGTGAGTGACAGGGGAGTGTCTGGGCTCTCATATCAACCAACAGCCACAAGCAGAGTTCATCACAACCTGTCACCTCTTCTACACACTGTCACTGATCCAGCCACCCTCTGATCCCAGCAGATACCGACGCTCTGCAAAACAATCAGAGCTGTTCAAACCACATCCATGTTAAAAAAGAAATTTAGTTAAAAAAAATTATAATAAAAGTGCCCTGGCTTGGTATGAGCAGTTAGTGATAATACTCCTCACCATGCTCTGGTCCCCGGTCTTGGTGAAGGTCTTTTCGTCAGCCACATCACGTTTCACCCAGCTGTAGGAGACCATGTAGCTGGTGATGGGCGGGTGGTAGACGGTCAGTGGGCGTTCCCAGCTCACCATCAATGCCGTCTGGTTCAGCGGCTGGATCTTCATGCTCACTGGGGCACTGCTGCACACTGAAAGAACAGAGAGAGGAGAGAGGGGAGTAAAATAAACGAGCAGCATAAAATGAAAAAAAAAAAAAAGACTATTCAGAAAAAAAAAACATCAGTGACACTTTATTTTTTTTTGACTGTGTGAATGCAACTGGGTAAAAATGAAAGGCTGTGGTTGGGAGGACTGCTTGACCACATGTATTTGTGTCTGTTGATGTGTGTGGGCAGAATGCTGGTTGCCTTTTAACAAGCCTATTATTACTGTCTGCCGCTGACTTGACTCAAAGCCATTTCCACTTGAGAAACCTGTAAAGGTACAAGATAATACAGTAACTCAATAACGAATACACTCCTGGAGGCCTGACAGGGGTAAGGCAAAACCGACGGTGTCAGTTGCAAATGGGCAATCTGGACACTTGTGTCTTTTTCACACCACAACACTGCAAGAGAGGTGGAATACTAAACTGTTGGGTGTGGTGTTAAACATGTGGTACAGATAATAATCCAACTTCCTGCCTTTACGTAATTTGCAAGTTCCTGTCTGTGAGACACTAAATAGGATGCCTGGGGAGAAAAAGATTGAGCCTGAGTTTCAGCCTCAAGGTGGCAGTGTAGGCTGCAGTATGGCTATTTACACAGGGATCTGTCAGTATGAGTAAGGGACAATCTAGACATGCTCTTCAACACATCAGGGCAACAGCAATCAGGAACCAGTGTCAACTGATTATATGCACACAGGGTTTCTGTCAAATTGAAATTGTCACCACAGTTTCCTCCATTTACACAGTGAAGCTATGGTGCAAATTATGCACCATGATATGTGAAAGGGAGACAGGGTGGAAGGAAATCAGTCAGAGGGGCACGGGGGAGAAAAAAAAAAAAAACAATAGCGAGAATATCTTGGGGTGTTGATGAGGTGTGACAGGTGCGAAATGTATTATAACCCGTCGGATGTCCGTCGTCAACCTCAGGAGCTGCGCAACAGTCATTTAACAACAGCTGAAGACATCATCGTGCTTTCACTGCCTGCATCATTACTGTCATGACAGTCATCATCCCTTTCACCATCAGCACTGGTGCACGAGCTAAAATCAACAGCAGCTGGAGATCAACAAGATACATGTCTTATCAACACATGTTTTGCACCTTGCTATACAACAGTGCCGCGATTCCTATTTGTATTTTCTCTGTATTAATTAGAAACGTCACTGATCTAAGGCAATTGTTCATATTATGAAAACCTTTTAACATAATGGCGGATAGGCTGCAAAATTAATTAGTGTTCCTCTGAATCTCTAAATCTCAAATGGGATTTTGTTACTTCATGTCAGGTTCAATTGAAAACAGAATCTTCAACAGAGACACAGTATGAATAAAACAGAATAGCACATAATGTTTCATCACTGGTAGAATTACTTAACATGCAAGTGACTCTCTAGAAAATCCTATTATTTTTCTGTGAATACACACACTGTAACCTCCCAAAATAAGCCTCATAGTGGTTTCACCTCAGTCTGCAGTACCACTCAGAGCAGAACATGAATCTTTCTCCTGGCAGCTTCTACCATAAAGGGGATGAATTCACTGTTGTCAACAAACAGCAGTTGCATTGCCTCTCTGCTCTCAAGGCTGTACAATATGTTTTAAAGAGGCCGTGTACAGACGTCGGAATGATGGGGAGGGGGGGAGAAAACAAAATGGCAATCTAATTGAAAACATGAAGATTGACCGATTTTTAACATTAATAATTAATAAGAAAGTCAAGTCATGCATGTGATCTGGGAGCTAAACACCAACACGGTAACTGATTTCACGATAACATCTTCATCCACCTCTTACAGCGACCACCACGGTCTTAACACTGGTTAACAACACTGCAATATCAGACAATGTTAATGATGTTGCTTGGTTTCATGATTAATCACCTGAGAGAAAACGAATTGGCAAGTAATTAGATAACTGATTGTTGTTTGAGTCATTATTCAAGCAAAAATGACAAACATTTCTTGGCTCTGCAAGGCGAGGATTTACTGCTTTTCTCTGTTTTGTTAAATGGTTATTGAAAGTGTTTCAGGAGGTGGGCAAAAGAACCACATTCAAGGAATCACCTTGGGTTCTTTATTATCTTCTACATTTTATAGACAAGAGAATGAATAAACTAATGAAGGAAATATTCAAGAGTTGTTAAAAATAAATATAATTGCAGCCCTATGGACGATATCGCCATTAACTGACCAAATTGTAAACAGTGCTACACTAAACCTGGTCTCCTCTCTGTATGCACAGGGTGATGCTTTCTGTACATTACAGATACACAGCGCTCGAGCAAACACAAACAATAAAATAAATACTGCCCTATATATCATGGCATCATTACGGGACAAACAAAGAATCTGCAACCTGTGCTATGCATCAGCAAAGGTTAGCTTTGCATCTCTAATGGCCAAACAACTTTCATGGCCGTAAAAGCCCCACTGATGGAATATTCAGTCAAGGTGTGGCCCTGGCTCTCACAACATTTACAAGCAAAGCCATCATTTACTGTGCGCAGATAACTCCCCCCCCAACACACACACACACACACACAACCTTGACAGATGTCACCCTCTGAAGATAAGACTGACACTCCCAGCGCCTCCCATTAAGTATGGATTCTTATATTTTAACACAGTGAAATAGAAATGCGAGAGGCACAAAGAGAAAACGAGCAAGAGGAGGGGAAGTGGGAAAAATAATGGAGAGACACTGGCCCGCATTCACTCTGCCTACTCACATGCCACAAAAGCAATTTCACAACTTAATTTGTATGGGTCTATTTTAGCTGTGCCACATATTAATGATGATTGCTGATCGGCCTTGTTAGAGTGCTCCAACTTCATCACAAGCATTCCAAATCAATTCTCCCCGCCAGACACCAACAACACCACTTTAAGGCGCAGCAGCCTTTCTCATTAGTCACCATAGTTCCTGTACTGTTCTGTTAAAGCAAGCGGTGCAAGATGCACACATAAAAGAGGAAGACGAACAAAAATAGTCTAATCAAGGCGTGCATGAGGTCTGTGCTTGGTATTAATATGATCTTTGATATAAGAATGAGTTGTAACAATGAGGAAATGACATGTGCACTATAAGCTTTATCCAGAAATCTCCTGAAATGTTAATCATTAGCTATTATTCAGATTGTGCTCTGTCAGTAATTTTTACTCTGCTAAGAAAGAGGGGGAAAAAATTACCTTCTATGCTCCCATTATATTTAGTGACCCACTGATTTAAGCTGGTTCCTGTGAATGGGAATCCATGCAGAGCAGCTAGATGAGCTTCCTGAATTTGATCCCAAACACTATGAAAGGTCTTAATAGTCATTTTCACTGTAAGGCGACTCGATTGAATGCAAAACGTTAAAAAGATGCACAAATAGTATTAACCAATATGTGATGCTAATGTTACCCTGCTTTAGTTTGAATGCATGGACTCATTGTTTCAAAATATTCAAAATTTCCGATGACAAATCTATATGATATCTGCGGTTATCACTGCAAACTGTGTGTGAGAAGAGAAGCTTGACACAGCAACAGTATCTGCAGGGTCAGGGCAAAGTGAATTGTCAATTAGGACACATTTCAAAGGCTGTAAACTAACAAAGTTGCAGAAAAAAATGAGGTATATATGACTTGGTTCTCAGCCTTGGGTAGGATTTTGGGTAGCTTTTGGATGGGATGTGATGTGATGTAACCTTGACCTACACACAGTGAGCATTATGTAATACTAATCAGCACGTAACAGTAATATCAATGAGCATGGTTTACAGCAGACTCTGACTATTCCGAGTAATTTAGGCAGCAATTATGAAGAACTCATAAAAAAATTTGTAATTGTTGCAAGTACATGATTGTAATTATGGGTCCTTGAATATGATACAATGCAGAAAACAAAAAGCTCACCTCTTGAAGCCTCGGTGCTGTGAGGGCTTCCCATGATCTCAGTCAAATCTTTCTGCCATGCGTCTTTCACGGCTGACTTGAAGACCTTCCTGTTGTCCAGGTCCTGCAGGGGCCGGAAGTTGTTGCGCAGGTACTCGACTGACTTGACGTGGTCCTGTTGCTCCGTCGTGAAGATGGAGTAAAAGGCCTCCAGCTAGATGGAAGGAGAGAGAAAAGAGCAAGTGAAGCAAATTTGAGTGCTTTTGTTACTCTGTGTGTGTGTGTGTGTGTTTTAGTATATGTGTGTTGAATATAATATATCATGCAGGACTGCATTTGGAGCCACTTGCCAGCAGCTGACTGTTCATAAACGGAGCATGGTATTTGCAAGAAACATTCACACCACAGGTACCAGCAGGCGCGGACCTCAATCATCATCCTGGCTACCTACCGGGCTGTAACTTCTCAATGGGGCAAATTTGTGGCCATTGATTGCCATGAATGATCTCCTGCCGCGTGCTGTAATGACTACACATTACAGATACTGTGGAATCAATGTGTCTATGCGTGCTTGGAGAAATGAATTACAGGTTCATAAAAGACTATCTGTGAGCATCACAAACATTGTGGCCGTGGTCAATATTCCTGCAGCAAAAAGTCATTTCTGAACAAAAGATTTGCGCTCGTGAAAGTTGATAGAAATTCCACTGAGCCCTGCATATTTCTACACAGCACAGAGCGCTCTGGAGGATATGCAGCTGGGTAACCCGAGAATTTTATGTATAAAAGATGCGGCAAAGGACTGTGTATGGGATCAGCAGAAAGCATGGGGGCATGATTTGGCATATATTATCTCTCCAAATCACAAACGGCGAAAAACAGCTGGAGGTAAGCTGTTGTAGAGCACATAGGTGAGTGCTTTAAAATCCTCCATTTTCATTAAACACATGTTAAAGCTTTAAATCATTCAGATAAATTAATGAACATTTCTGCACTTGAACAACTTTCGCAGTATGTTAACCAGCTTCCATATGCAGCAGCAGTTCTATTTAGGACGCTGTATTCTCGGTCTCACACAAACATCATGATATATGTGTAAGAGCCATCTCATGCGGTCATTCAAATGCCAGTAATTGGCTTCCCCTTCCTGCTTAATCACCCACTATATAGGCAGTTATGGTTTCATATGCAGAGGAGTTGGGGAGGAACGAGGGAAAAGGGATGAGAGAGGGGAGGCAGATGGGAGGAAAAATTGCCTGCGCGTCGACACTTTGGGAAAGCAAGTGATCCACCGACTGTGTGCGAATGGGATGTGACTGTGCGTGGAGAATATAGCTGTCTGGGCGTTTGTGTATGTGTGTGTGTGTGTGTGAGTGAGTGTGTGTGTGGACTTAACGCACCTGTGAGTGGGACAGATACACAGGCCTGGAGAAGATGATCCACTCCACTACCTTGCTGCAGGGCGGCGTGGTCAGAGAGCCCGTGTATCGGTAATAACTGTCCACCGACGATGGCAGCAGATCCCTCAGGATGAATGACCTGAGGTTGGTCTCTTTTTCTGGGTAAAGCAAGGGATCAATACTTGTCAATACAGTGAATTGAAAAGTAGCTCTCTTCTGCAGAGGTACAAAAAAAAATCATATCTTTCACCCTCCAGTGCTTTGCTAAAAAACCCTGCATATCTTGAGTTGCATTTACACCTACATTTACAAGGTTGTTTCATTTCACTGTCCCTGTGGCATTTTTACTGCTTTCCTGAAACCTCCACTGGTGGAATGATGGTGACAGCAGTTAAAAGCCTCAGCACTTGTTATCACTCTGGCCAGATCTCTGTACTCAGATGGGCTGAAAGAGGACCAAAGGGAGAGGAGTCAGATAAAATGGCCTGCTCTGACAGCTGATCTGTGGCTAGGTGGTAGCCCGCTCTGCTCCGTGTAACAACTGTGGCATTGGGCCACGGGGATTAAGACGGAGCCAAATGATAACCAGATCTGTTCTATCCTCCGTGATCAGACCCAGTCGAGGCAGTGAAAAAAAACACAAATAAACAAACAAAAAATGCAGGAATCAGTTTGTGATCCAGAGGAAGATCCCTTTATCTCCTGCAAATACGCTGCGTGGGCTATGCAAGTGGGCTTTTTTTTTCCTCCCTTGAATTATGACGTGAAAAATCCAAATAAAGCTGAATTTACGTCAAATCCAATCTCTATCGGCTCATGACCTTATCTAAAAGAAAAAACAAAAAAAACAGAGGTTTGGAGTGATAGGACTACAGAGGCCCTGGAAGCCTCGCCCGCACGCCTCATCTGTACTCAGAGTCAAATTCAGTATTCACAGCCTTCCTTCTCTCCGTCTTCAGACAGCGTACGTGCCCTATCGCTCATGGGCCGCCGAGATGCTGATGGATGGATGACTGTGGGATAACGAGCTAGTGGAAAAGCAACCACCCTAACGGAGGAGGAGGCGAGAAGCATTTAGCAGCCAGCAGGAAGAGAGTCCAAAAACCACCACACCCACACAGAGCTCTCTTTCAGCTGGGAGATGAGAGATACTGAGGGGTTAGCACGAACATCTGTGTAGCTACACAGTCACAGAGTTCAGCCACTTTTGGAGACTGATGGAGATTTGGAAAATAATCTAGTATAACCAAAGGTTTTTGCCAACATGTTGTTATCAAGGTTACATAACAAAAGAAAAGTGGACCATAAATACTTTTGTGAAACGAGAACCACGAGTAAAATGGCCTCCCAGCTGAAAACCAATCAAAAAAAAAAAAAAAGGCTATTTTCTTTATTGCTATTACTTCAATGAAATTTCAAGTGTAGAAATTTCACTGAACAAAGTGACCCATTTTCTGATTGAGGCCAATTCACATGTTTTTATAAGAATCTCTAGTGGTCTCAAAGCGAGCCCGTTTTCCCTTACGTGTCTTTTCCTGTTCAGTGAGAAAGTTGCGAAACTTTTACTCTTTTCCCCCAAAGCTCCACACAAAAAAAGTCGTAACCTCACCAGTGCACATTGCACAACATCAAACATCCATCTCCAGAAAGCACAGGGAGTGAAATTATAATTAGAAACGCCCCAATGAAGCCCAGCACTCGTCTTGTGAAACCAGCATGGGTACAGAGCAATTCACCGTGCTCCTATACATCCTCATCCATTTACATGTCCTTGTCGGTGTATGCGCGCATAAAGACCGTCAGCGGCAGGTTGTAAAACAAGTCATACGTGTCTGTGTAAACAGAGCTGCCATGTCCCCAGATGCAGTAAAGGATTACACAGTCATGCTAAAACATCTGCTTATGGTCTGCATAAGTCATGCGTGCAGCTAAGCCAGCACATCAGCATTCATTTAAGACAATATGCCATGAAGAATTGTGCCATGGCATACAACACAAGACATTAACAGTTTAAATGTGATTATGAGCCTTTTTGCAGGGAGCCTCAATCTGCACGAGCCCATACACGTATGTCTGAGTCAGAATAAAACAAGAGTGTTGTCTAATTGAGGCTCAGATGTAATTAATAGTTCTTTCTCTGTGAGTGAAGCTCCTTGGAGGTCTCATACTGTGGAGCTACTCTAGCGAGGGAGAGGCGGTATCTTGCAAATTTTGCCTCCTTTTGAAGTTAAACACTGCTCATATCATGTGTTTAGAGTCTAATTTGGGGTTTCAAAAAAAAAAAAAAAAAGAAAAACTGAGGCCCAATGCTTCAGCGAGAGCATCGGTTTTTTGTTCTGTGGAGGATGGGAGGAGCACAATGTCTGCACGGTCACGAGGAATTTACCTCTAGGATCAACCACAACATGAACAACAGCAAAGCCGGAGTGATTTTGTAAGGGATAATTGCTCTTTGGATGTCCCATGTGAACTTAATTCCCTCAGTATTGTTTCATGCAGGGGAGATTTTGAACAAAGAACTCAGCGCATACATAATATAAGATTTATCTCAGTGAGGCAGAGTTTGTAATGGGGTTTACTTTCCCATTACTTACCATGATGCACCACTCCTTTCAATCCCTGGATGATGGGGTCCACAGCAGGATTGTCTTTTTGGCCCAGCTGCAGGAAATGTCCAGAGACAAAGGATTACAAAAGGGATTACAAGACTGGAATAATAATCTAGCATAATGACTAAAGACGATCAATATGAATAAAATACGGGGTGGGGTGGGGTTGGGGGGGTGGGGTGGACAGAGGGCAACATCTCAGCAGCACAATATAATCTAGCAGCATCTAATACCATCTGTAGCTATTGTGAAGATTGTGATGCTCAAATTGTGGTTTTGTAGGTTGACTGTAGAGGCGATTTAGTCTCCTGATCATTTTTGAGGTTGTTGTTGTACTAGATGTCTATATTTGTGTATTTTAGTCCCAACATACTATGCAAAAAAATAAGTAAATACCTTTATTAGCAGTATCTAATACTTCCTTGAGAAAATGTATCATATTTATTTTCCATTTAAATTATTACATTTAACACAAGACTTCAGATGTAGTGTGATACTTTTAAGATTAAGCTCCCACATCACCACCATAAATAAACACTGAACATTGAACATGTCTGACAAATTTATGAGCCATGTATCCTCCTGTAGTCGGTGGTATCCACTAACTCTATGAGGCCATTTAGCCGTCAGCTGCACCGTCTCCAGAGGACACCGGTGTTGATTCCCTCCTTATCTATTAGGCCTTCTGTTAATTCGTTGCAATGACTGATGACTGGCAAACATTGTTCAGCCACACAATCCACAATATTCCCAACGTCCTACTTAGAAGACAAGACTGGACAAAACAGTGTTGGGATGCGGGGACTGATCTCCCCTTGCTCAACATTAATTCAGGTCAGTCGGCGGAGAATAATTGTGTGGAAGTGAATGCTGAATTTGGATAATATGCACACCTTAGAGGGCATTAATAGGCCCATGGGGAGCACAGGAAGACCCTCATTGATTAGAAATGGTAAATCTGAGCCAATGTGTGTGTGCCCGCTTAAAAAATCCTCACACTGTAAACTGCTATTCAGCGGATTGTGTACGGTGGTGCTAATTGCAGTAAGCAATAGGGCTGTCAGGACCCAGCGGAGGCATTTAGGTCCTCGTACACACGCGGTTTTATCACTGTCTGAGAGTAGACCTACATTGCAAACACCTGTGTCCCCATTCCAGCCTCCCTCTTCCTGAGAGCTGACCCTTCCCTATATACTATTAAGCCGAACGTTAGCCCGCATTGATCACCTGCCATCAATCGCCGCGATCCTGCTAATAGAATCTGAGAGTGCAACATGAAGAGGGACCCCGCAGTTGTCAGCGCCGCCCGTGTGTGCTTTTTCACGCTTCATAAATCTCTCAGGTGTTTTTACAGTTAACAGGAATTAGGACCATTCTTGTCCATTAAGAGCTTATGTGTGCAGACCTGCAGGGGACAATTTGTAGTATCTCAGTAAGCAATCTGCAACGTGCCACAGAACAGAGAAATAATCAGCGGCTGGGTGAAGAGGAACGCTCCTATCACTACATAGGAGCCAAAGATCACTTCTAATAAATATCATTTACAAACCTCCAAAAATAGGAATTTACAGCTTAGTTCCTTTTCATAATTGGAACAATACAATTCCAGCTATCCCTCTGAAGTCATAACTGCCTCACAGATTTTCTTTTTTCCATTCAATTTGACTCTCACAGTTATTTCCTTAGTGTGATTTCCTATTTCCTGCAAGTGCTTTGTCTGTTTCCTTTTATCCACTCTTGTTAGATTTATTCACTTATTTCCTTGCTTTTTGTAAACTATTTCTTAAAGTTGGGTAAGCACTATCTATGTACATAAACCTATTTTATAAGCCTATAAAAACAGGATTTGTTCTATCTGGGCAATAGTACCAGCAACTTCAGAGAAGAGCCATTGCAACTAGGTTTTCCTCCAGAGCAGTGAAACTCTGAGAACACTAAATTGTGGATATGAGGGACGCATCTTGAGCGGAGTATATTTTTTACAAAACTAACACGTTGGCTAGATTGAAAAAGTAACGTTTGTGGAGCGTCGGTTGCAAAACTACGCCCCTGCTATAATCAATGAAAATGGCAGGCGTGAGAGTGACACATAAGTGGTGCATATGCAAAATTACAGCGATTCACTCACTA
The DNA here is from genome assembly GCA_037975185.1 of Centropyge bicolor. Lineage (NCBI taxonomy): Eukaryota > Metazoa > Chordata > Actinopteri > Pomacanthidae > Centropyge > Centropyge bicolor. The sequence goes on along the minus strand of JBBMOC010000012.1, from coordinate 8,035,945 downwards.
CAAAGGACATGACTCCAGCTTATTGGCAGTTTGCAGAGTTTCTGTTTATATTTGTTGGCATTTATTTTGCTGGTGGCCAGCTGGAGGTTGCTTCATAACTTTATCCCTTATATAGTCCACTGTAGTCTGTAGATATTACTTATAATTTATTACACAAACTCTGTGAAAAAGCTGAAGTATTAATTAGGTGTGTTGGGTTTAACGTTTCACATGTTCACCACCTTCATTTAATGTGGTCTCATGTTATCATTTGCTAATTAGCACTAAAGGCAGAACACAGCTGAGGTGGATGGGAATGTTTTTTCTGCAGGCTTTTGGTCAGACACCAAAGTTATTGGACAAATTCAAATGTTTCACCTGTTTCGCCCTTCATGAAATGTCAGGGGATCATCAAAGTGATTACAATTCATCCTGAGGGGGATTTGACTGTCTGCACCAGTTGTCATGGTAATCCATCCATCCAATAGTTGTTGAGATATTTCAGTATGGACCAAGGTGGTGGACAGAGGCTGGCATGGATAGAAATGCCTATGTTCTATAAGGGCACTCGTGTGGTCTCGGTTGTCTCCAGGTTACATCTGTCTTGACCTTCAGTCCTGGTGATACTTTACCTCAAAGAAGACGGCCATGGCAGAAATGATGCGTCTTTCCTTGATGGCAGCGCTGAGGCTGTCAAAGTCATCTGAATTGTAAAGGTAGATCTGCATCTAGGATGGGAAACAGAGCATAAAGAGCTTGAGGAGTGGACAAGGAGAATGAACAGTCCTGTCATCAATCACTTGGACATACTGCTGAGGAGCTGATGAAAAGCTGTTTTGAGGGGCATAAAAGAGGGTGTATTTATCACTCTCATAAATCTCCCATAATCTGTGTCATTCCTTTTTGTGTTCTGCCACTCCTGGAGGATGCTCGAGAAATACAGCATCCCATTCCTTAGGGCGGCTGCCCTCGCAGAGACAGTCACGAGCAGAGAGGAAGAATCGGAGGATTGTGCTCTTTTCCCGTGGTGAGATCTGACAGAATGGTAGGCTTTTAATCATTGCTCCCAATTACCTTAAATCACCGAAAAAATAGAGCTTCTGATTCCACAACATGGCTTAGGATATGTGAAGTGTTATGTGAAAACCATCATGCACAGAATCCATCATATACCTGTCAGTTCTCTGGTTTCCTATATATAAAAAAAGGCTCATTCCTTTCATTTCAAAGAAGACATATTATGGTAGAGCTGATCAAAATCATCAAATGATTCTAAAAGTAGCAATTGGAGCTGTCCATCATCTCAGTGTCTTTAAAATGAAAAAGCCTTTCATGTCACTGAACCGAGTTAATTGGCAATAAGAAAAGGGTCCTAGATGTTGATTTAATTAAAGGGTATGCTCGCCTTTTTTTACTTCTTTTTTTTTTCCCAAGGAAAATTACGAGAAACCCTCAGTCGCAATTGGCTGTGCTGACACCAGATGGAAAAACGTAAAAGTAAATCTAGTAAAAATAATGATAAATCCATTAATGCGTTCCAAAAGGCCTAAACCAGCTACTAAATGACTCAATCCAGATAATTTAAGTGAATTCAAGTGATCAGTTTCCTTCAGAGTTACTTTAACTGCAGCCTTTAATTGAACTAATTTGTTGTCTGGGAACTCAGCAAGAAAGAGCTCTGGCCATTCATCACCCTTCAGATGTTATTAACTACATCACCCAATTAAGCCGGCCCCCTTAGGCTTCATTCACACACTGACATCGGCTCATGTGACCTGCTCTAGTTAACGGCACGCTGGAAAACGTGATATTCAATTATCACACACTTTCATAGCAGCCAATAAAAATAAATGTTGCCAAAAGCGATTTGAATCACTTGATTGCACGCTTCATTTCACTGTATGTTTGTGACATGAAACGCAAAAGTAGGCTTTCATTTTTTCCCCCCCACTTTCAGACATTCACATCCGCCGATCTCGCTGAAAGTTGTTGATTTGAAGCAGGACAGACAGGTGGTCTGACCAATCTTTAAGCTCTCTTAAGACATTCAGACACATTCATACATGTTTGTTTTCGTCAGTACAAAATTCACCACACTGTTGTAGAGAGAAATGTGTAAAAGGCAAATTTAAAAATGGCGGTTACCAATCACCAACAACAGCTTGCGAGAGACCAGAGGTAACAGGAGGAAACGGAGGGACAACAAAACATTATTTGAGCTTTATAGTTTACCTCCAGTTTTCTCTGGAGAGCACAGAGCCCATGCTGTCCATGTCCCCCGAGTCCTTCTTTAGTCTAAATTCATTCTGTAGACCTGGATTTTTTTTTCCTTTTTGTTTTGTTTTCCGGCGCAAGATGAGAGCAAACACAAATGCTGAAAGCTGCTCTGCATTCCCAAGTTCCATTTAAGCACAAACAGGTGAAAAACAAAGTCATGTTTGGCATGATTTCCCAAGACAGCGAGATATTGAGGCAAGAGAAGAAAACTTAAATAAATAAGTTTGTGCACGGAGAGATCTACGATTCATCACAGGGGCATGAATTTATTCTTCTCTCCTTACTTTATTCTTTACAACAACTGTGCAACCGCAGCGTTTTGTTTTTAACAGGTAAATTTGTGTTTTTTGAAACAGTATGCTTCTCTCACTCCAATCACACACAACCGTCTATGTTATCCTTTCCATTTAGACGCCGACAAGGTGCTGGATGCACTCATTTTCAAGAAGAATAAAGTGTCATGAAAATTGTACAGTAGGTGTTGTTGAGCAATTATATGAAACTCTGTGTTAAATATTACAGATTACATCGACAGAGAACTTCATAGACGATGAAAAAGAGCAGTAAATGTTCATTTAAAATGACAACAGCACAGCCAAATGTTTGTTACAGGTCGTGTTGGCCTAATACTAATATGGCTGAGTAGAAGTGAATACCTGGTAAATTCACATTACAGCTGGTTCCAGAGTGCCATTGAAAATCAATGCAAAAAACCTCCTGTCATATGACTCCCTATAAAAATGTGCTCACTATGTCGATGATGCGTCACTGTTGCACGGCACTCAACGCACTGCAAATTAACATGTGCAATCAGACTAAACAAGCAGATAAGGAAAACATTCTCACCAATTCTAACGGCTTTTCTCTGTTCATGACTTTGCAGTGTGTTCTCTCTCTGAATGTTGCACATGTGTTCCGCTTAGCACGTGTTTTCTTAATTTGCAGTGGAGCTCTCAGGGTCGCCTTATCCATCACCATTAGTCTCGACTTGACTCTTACTGTAAGTTCTTAATCAACTTTCCGTTGCAGATGTGCTTTCAGAGCTACAGGAAGCTTTCCTCGCTGTGATGTGTACTGTACTGTGCACCCACCCTAACACTTCATACACGCACAGTAATGGGTGCAAACACATACCCTTCCCAAGGTGTGATTTGTAATCCATGTATAATTAATCTAACCCCGGCGACACCCTAATATATTATTAGAAAAGATCTCCCTATGGCGCCCCGAGGCAGAAAAAAAAAATCCACTCTTTCATTTTTCATTGTGCTGTTTGAGCGAACAGGTGGTCCATCTATCGATTTCCCCACTTCACTCCCACGAAAAAGGCCGTGGTTAGATTAATGTCAAGCTCGGGAGCCACAGGCCGGGCAGCCCATAGGTTCTTTCTTTTCATTTTTTTTTTTTTAACAAAACCACGTTACAAAGGCAGAGCAGCTCCATAATACAGCTCATTGAATTTGTCTTTCCTCCCCCTGTATCTACTTGTATGTGTGAACTATATTTGTGTGTGTTTTCAAGCTTCTGGGCAGGTAGGATAAACACTTTTCTCCCCCCCATCACTGTAAGAGTAAATGCTTTATGCAGCGTGTTACCAGATACTCAGGGCGGAATGTGACTCATTTGGAGTGGAGAGATAATTAGACAGCAGATTGGAAAACAGTCTCTGTTTAGCAGAGACAAATAAGCCCTGGAGCTAAACCTCCAAGGTCATGCTGCTTCAACTCTCGAAGAACAAAACATATACCCAACAAAACAAAAGCCAACCTCTGCTAGAAGAGATCACGGGGTTTATCAAACACAAACATTTATAAAAGGTAGAGTTCTGCTGCACATGGCGTGTCAGATGTAATATAATCTCAAATACATCAAACCCTGTCAAGACATTAATATGAAATATGAAAATGCCACATCTCACAGGATGAAGCGGTTAAATGGCCAAAGGCTAGATCCTGCATATCCATATTCCCCTTCAACTATTCATCATCTCATTTCACTCTTTCACTTTCTGGTTCCCGGGTGTGAAATAATACATCATGCCTTATACATGTAGGCTGACTTATTGATAAAGAGAACAACAACAGCAAAAAAGAAAGAAAAAAAAACAGATCTCCCACGCTGGGCTATTACTGCATACATGATGCACTATGTACATACAGGACACAGTTAACATGATAGATCTGCTGTGGACAAATGGATGGAATATTTCTCTTTATAATTCCTGTAGTCAAGGCGACCTCATCAGAGTGGCTGAATGAGTGGCCCTCTTTTGTTGGCCCTTTATAATATGGTCATTTCTTTTAACATTTCTCCACGGTGTCACTTACAAAAACGTAATCCCAATCATACTGTATGTCAAGTCAATTTTATCTGGGCTGCATGCTCTTGACACACATGTTGACAGAGTAACATGGTACAAGAGGAGGGTCGCCCGTCCTTTGAATTATGAAAAATATACCACACTTGCTTTGCATCCAAATGACAGGGCTTCATTCACGATCACTACTACAAATTCAGATTCCATGCACAGGCACAAAAACTCTAAATCAACCGTTTTTGTCTGATGTTGCCCTTCATCAAGAACACCATGTTTTTTTTTTCTCCTTTTGATCTTTCCAAATGTGTTCTGAAAGTTATTTAACCCCATTAACTCATTAACATTTGTTCGATTATTTGCTCGCCCATCATATCCAATCACAATACTATCACCTGTTACCAATGAACCTGTTTACCTGTGGAATGATCCAAACAGGTGTTTTGGATCAGTAGACAGCTTTCGCAGTCTTTTGTTGTTCCTGTCCCAACTTGTATGAAACGTGTTGCTGCCATCAAATTCAGAATATGCAGATATTATTTTAAAAAAAAATCAATGAAGCTGATGAGGTCAAACATTAAATACATGGCCTTCATACTCTTTTCAATTGAGTATGCAGTTAGCAAATGATCACATTCTGTTTTATTTATGCTTTACAAAGTGTACCAAGCCTTTTGAAAACGAGGTTGTAGAAGCACACCATTAAATGACCCACAAGCACAACAGCTTTATAATGGTTGTATATAATCTGGTGCCCTTTAACAGTACGTTGAACAGAAAATGATATGGTGAAAATAAATCTAATTACTCAGCCATACAGCATCAAAAGCCGTGCCTGCAGAGAGGGCTACAAAGAACGGGGCCAAGAAAAAAACACAGGAGGACTCGAGCTGCCTGTTTGGAGATAGGAAAGAGAGGCAAACTAACAGCAATTTCCTGTTTTTATACACGGTTATATTTACACTAATTATTAAGAATTTAACAATAGGGGGGGGGGGGTGAAACATTTTTTTATATAATCCCACAAAATGTAAGAGTATGACACACGTGCAAATTCATTTTAGATAATGAATAGGAATGGCATTGTAAATGATAAAAATTTGAAAGGCAGTAATAACTCATTCTCTGCACCATATGAAAAGAGTGGGATTTCTGCTTTAATCCAGGAGCCACAATAAATAATACCAAAAGGTTTCAGACTTAATACCCTTTATATCTGCTACAAGAGCTGGCGATTTTTTTGCCCCTGCTTTCCTTTATTACTTGCAGTCTGTTCTTCCCTTTGTTTCTTTTGTCTGCTCTTTGTCTTTTGGCATTAATGGCGTTAAGAAATCTGTTATGACCTTGTGCAAAAAACATTGAAAGAGCAAGAAAAGTACAAACTTCTGCTTCAATGTTCATTTCATTTAAAGTCTTCAAGAAAACTATTTCCCTATGCCTTTTCACTCTGCTTTTATTGATGTGATACCCTTGACAGGGAATCATAGAATTTTGTATATATTGTATATTTCATTCGGATCATTAAAAGTATAAAGCGATTTATCATGCGTTTCATGTTTTCAATGGTAAATCCTCGATGAGTAATTTGAAGCATTTACAAAAAAAAGTCAGAATTGAGGCAGCAGAGGATGAGAGTTCCTCACTATTAGTCCTTACAGTTACATGGGTTAAGCACCCAAAATGCTGGATCCTACACTTCCCATAATGCAACTCGACTATGTTCAAAAGATGCTAGGATTAAAATCTTTAATTCTCTCAGGCAAACACAAGAACATTTTTAGGCAGGGAGTTTATTCTCATGAAGAAGCTGCTATTTTTGTTTGATTTGACTTTTAAGTGAGTCCATTTCAGCATCTTTTGAAAGCCGGAGCTTAGCTAAAAATAGCTTCTGACCACAGCGAAATTAGTTTTCTCCAAAGGTCTGAACAATCCTCGGCCCTCAGAGGTGCTTCTCGGAGATGAGGTAAAACTGGATTTTAAAAAACGTCAATGTGCTGCCTCTGCTATTGAGCTGCTCCCTGCAGAATGTTTCAATAACTACTGAATACATGTCACAAAGAATTAAGTCTGATCTACAAGCAAAAGCATGTGTTTATCTGTCACTTTGCTGTCCGTTCCCAAACAGTTTAGCAAGAGTTTTTTGGTCTCTATAAAAACCTCATATCTAAAGACAACAGTAACTTGCCAGGCTTTCAACATTCAGCATTGACCCTCAAGGCCCCCTTATTGTACATTTATCAAAGCATATTGTCATGACAGGATGCTTTACCTCTACAGGGAACCTTCTGCCATTTATGCTGTGTTCTGAGCCTGCTGATCCATTACTCTGGCCCCAGTGAAACTCCATCTTCTCAGCCTTAAAACGCCCCGGCAGTCCAGCACCTCGTACAAAGTAGTCATCCTTCAGGAGAACAGCGACTGGAGACAAAGAGGGGTAAAAAAAAAAAAAAAAATGATGGGATCAAACAAAGGAGGAAAATTAAGCACACTCATATGAAAGGCAGCTAAAAAGAGATTATTAGTGAAAGAACCGATTCTACAGAAGCTCACAGCGTCAGTGAGCCCATCTCTTTATTTTACATCTATTATCTCAAGATCACAACTTAATTGTCATTATCTAAATTGTCATCTGTTGTCTTGTAATGACAACTCAATTATCTCTGGATCTCAAAGTAAAACATTTAAATTCTGCGGTGTTTATTTTATATGCTTCTGATCCTGAGATGATGCACTTTGTTATTTCAAGTTTTTTAATGATAAAGCGACACAATGCAATTCATACCTGCTTAAGAAGCTGATTAATTTCTTTATCAGTCGCTGTGGCATAATTGGTATGGACTGAAACTGCAGATTGACTCTTGAGGAACACCAATGTGGCGATCGTAAACTGAGCTCTGATTTATTTCAATGTCGAATACATATGTGAAGTGTACAAATATTTCCTTTCTAAATCAACTTCTATTGAAAAAAAATGGATGTTAAATAAGCTGCAATGAACAGAGGCCGAGTTTTATATTGAAATGATCACACAAGAAACAGATGTCCTTTCATTAGAGGCTTTTTAAAAGGGCAAAGAAAAATCTCAAATGAAAATGAACTCAGGTAGACAAAAGGGCTGCAAGAGGAACATTGTGCTACCTGGTCACCCACAGCCTGACATGGTTTGTTTCTGTAAGACCCTCTACGTGAGGAATCATTTCATCACGAGCTACAAAGTCAGAGGTGGCACATCCACAATGACACCACTGGTGTACCCTTCAGACCGAGCACACAGCAGCCTCTTCTGCCCTTTACCTTTCATCCTTCAGATAAAGGCACGCTCTCTTTAACTTGTTGCATGGTTGTCAGGGAAGACAGAAAGGCATTCACATGCCTTGTGATCTCCTTCCACCTCGTTTCTTTCAGGGCTGTTATGACAATGCTGCTGTAGAAAAAAAGCAAGCAGTTTGAACCTTTCTCTTTTGCATGATTATTACCTGTTCCTGTGCTGATGAAGGTTTCATCATTGACATTTTGATCCACGGGATATTAAAATTTGGCAAAAAAATATCATAGTATATTTGTAAGATATGGCAAAATATTCAAATTCTCAAAGAGAAATTCAGAGTCAGTGTAAAATATAAATAGTACAACCAACTGTTTCTGTCATACGGAGAACAAATTGCCAAAGATCTAGTGATGCTGATCCAAGTACTTTGCGTGGTTGAGAGCTCACAGTGGCTGTTGAGCTCTCCTTCCTGGACTTTTGATCCTCTTTGTACTCAACCAGGTGCTTCTGCTTGAGGTGGTGAAATAAGTTTGTAGTGTTGCCGTCTTTTGTTGTCACAGTTCACTTCTTACATATTTCTGTAATTTCTCGTGCATCTGATCTTTTTAACAAAACCACTTTCACACAACTAAAGTCCCTCTTTTTTTAAAACCAACTCCTCCAACCTGGAGCCATTAGTAAAAATAATTTCACTTTCAGCATTGCTTCTTGGAATAACTACTTTAACAAGTCGAAAATGTACCTTTAAAGAATTTTTTTTTTCATATTAAAAACAGTATTATCTTGTATGTATTATAAACAATCTGACGTGGCAGACCCAACTTACAATATTTTATGACATGCTTGTTTCCATTACAATTAACTGCTGAGTAATTTTATTTTATGTAAGTCTAAATATCAAGTTTTATCCCATTTTTAGGCCTCTCAGATTCCAAAATAGGCTGCAATGAAAGATAATTTGTGCAATTTCATACATTTTAATTTTTAAATTTTCTGACAAGCATTTGCTTCTATATCTTAAAAATTTTACTGATTTTTTATTTCTGTGAGTATTTACACTGAATATCCACAGTCACATATTTAATCTCAAACCTGAACTAGACCAAGCTGTGAAATCCAAAAGTATAGTGAATTACAAACTGACTTCTCTTGTTCTTTGGAATGGTCATTTTTCTTGTGAGCTTGCTATTTCCATTAGGTTATTCAGTAGGATGTAGTCGGGCTCCCGGGGGTCTTCAATCCATATCTTTTTATCCAATATTCTCTTACAGAGGAAGCCTGAGATTCGGGAGGTGAAGCCGTCTAAAAACGTGAGTGTGAGAAATACTTCTGCAAATTTAAACGCTGCAGCCAGAAGCCACAAATTAACCTCAATACCCTGAAAAAACGACACCTTTTCTTTAAAGAGAGTTGACCAGATGAAACAACATGATCACAGGGGATGACACCGCAGCTTTATATGCCGGTGCCATCTTCCAAAAAAAGGTCCAGCAAGCTCTAAAATATCTAATGTCAGTGGAGAAAAATATTATTCCTAGCTTGACCACTACTTTTGAAATCCTGCAGTGCCATCTGAGAGGGGTCATAAAATGTTCCACAATTTTATAGTAGACCATGTAATCCTCAAAACACAGACATTACCGCTGTTATGGGTTTTTACATGACAGCGGCAATTTGGATTCACCTTAAAGGTTCAGCCTGTCTGCTTTCATGGAACATTTGTAAGTGTACTCAGCGGTGTCATGCAAAGGTGAGTTCCCCAGTTTTCCGCAGCATCTGAAACACCATCGCGATAAGGCAGATTATCATCCTACTGCTGTCCAGGCTGAGGCTACATGTTAATGTATAAATCCTTACCACGTCTACACTTGACATCATTAGCCAGATTAGAGCCAGGGCTCTGTCAGATGATCCCCCCCCCCTCTGTTACAGGGGGATTTAGTCACCCTCTCTGAATAAGGACAGCCCACTTTTAATCAGCAAACCAAGAGGATGAGCATGTGGACAAGCAAACACAGACTGTCAGCAAACACAGATGACACGTTGAACAAGCTGTGTAGGGAGCGGATGAAATCAAGGTAAGTGAAACATCTCACCATGTGATGATTACCAGCAGGTACAAAAAAAAAAAACGAGTGTGAGATCCAGAGACAGAGAGAGAAGAGACAAGGAGATCTGAAGAGAGGAGAACCTCGTGTGATGGGGAATGAGCTGAGTGCCTGTCGTGAGGCAAGAAAAGAACCTGCCAGCAGTATTAATGTGCCAGTGCTGCTTAAGGTGACGGCCCACAGTATGGCGGAAAAAGGTCTCAGATCCAGGAGATTTCCAAAACTGAAAGCCTTGTGTCAAAGAGAAAATCAGTCTGCATAGGAAAGAACTGCCAATCACATGATCACATTTGTGCAGCTCATTTGCGAACACATACATATTCACAGAAATGGTAATAAACTCTGTTACTGCTTGAAGTAGTGTAATCCCTTTCTGCTACACAAGGAAAGTCAAGGAAAGGGGCTGCTGGCTGGCCCTGGGAGTTTCATTAGAAATGCGGCCCTGGGTGTGTTTGAACCCTCCAACAGTAGAGCAGGAATTAGAAGCTAAGCCAAAAAGACCTTGAATCACAGCCAGTGAAAGAAGGGGAATGTGTGTGAAAGTAAATCCTTGATCAATGCAAATGTCTCTGGAGTCTTCCGATTCCTCATGAATTTGGTTGAGGGTTGTTTGAAATTTTACTGAGAAATGTTTTGTTGAAGAACGCCGCTTGAATGGCGGCCAATCAGCTAGATCTCAAAGTGGATCAAGGCACAAGGGAACGTTGTGAAATCAATCTCAATGAACTTTTAAGATCTATTCACTCGGCTCTTAATTACAACGCTGACTTTTAAATAGTGTGAAGGATGTTAAGCCCCTCTGTGCAGGATTTGAACAGTTCGACTTCAGCACCCCCTAGTGGCAGCATCAAAAAAGACAGTGTGGGAAACAGCAATGCACAGCGGACGGCTATTGAGGAAAATGCTTAAAATTGGCAGCCTGTGTGTCAAAACCTTGTGTCTTCAATAGTATTGTTAAATGCCTTGTACTTTTAAGCAGCTACAATCTATATTTTTGTGACAACAATACATTAAATGAAACAATAGGACCATGTGAAAGGGGTCGCTCAAAGTGATGAACCTCCAGAGAATCACTGCCTAAGTCTTCAGCTCCTTTCAGCTTTACTGGGATTAATACCGAGTTTTCAGCTCATTATCTAGCTGTCCAACCCACAACTGTGCTGTTTTGGTTCACTCATCACTCTCATAATGTTGTTTTCAGTTGCAGCTGTTTAAAAAAAACTCAAAAACCTGGATATAACCTGCTCAGCACCGAACAGAAAACCGACGGTCGGAGGCTAGCTGGTGAACATTGCGGACCGTTCAGCAGCTAAAGAGTCGGATACACCCTCAATATTGGAAAGACTCCAAATATAAGATAATGTTGCTTTGGAACTGCTGGATGTGTAAAAAAAGTAAACCATATCAACCCAAGTGGGGATATCGCGATGTTGTCTTGTTTCTGCTGCCCCCAAGTGGAAAAAAAACCAAAACAGATTCTGCAGGTTAAAACAAGGCAAGGCTAAGTGGTGGCTTGGTTTCTAAAGTGCCAAATTTATGCATATTAGTCAACTAAAATTGACCACACACTATCGTTAGATTATATGAATAGTTTCATCATGTTATAAATATTATGTAGCAATCAGCCACACATCTAGCTAAGTAGTATTAAATGTTATCATGGATGTAGTAGGTTGCAATGCGCATGTTATTAAATAATATATAGGCAAATGAACACGCCTGTATAAGCAGTTCGTGTTTTGAATAGATTCGCTTACCAGTGGCAAGCAAATGAAGCCCCATGTGAAACAGCCCTTCTGAGGAAGCTGCAGTACATGCAGAGGTCACGCTCATCTAACAGAGAGGTGATGTCCCTCCTCTTCCTGTGGACTACCATGCGACCTCATTTGGGCAAAAATATGTACGGTAATTAACAGCGAGAGACAAATGTTTTGATGCCATTCGAATTGCGCCATGAATTAAACATATCACGTCGAGTCAAGAAAGTCAGAGTTTGTTGTAAACTGTTAAAGTATAGGACTGTGAAAACATGTAGCTGGAAAGACTACAGAAGCTACTGTACATATTATTTTCTGAAATAAGGCCCCATGGGGCACAGTGAATGGGACTTCACCTCTCAATAGACAAGGATGTAGTGTTTTAAAAAAGAAGAAAGAAAGAAAAAAAGCTGGGTAAAATATTAATGTTTGTGCAGCTTTCTCATGCTGTTATAAAAAAAAAGTGGATAAACTGTTCACTTCAGTCGCTATTAACAGAGCAGGGATCTTGAAATGATCTCTTATTACTGTTTTCCAATGCATTATTCCATTTGTCTGATTATTATCAAAACCAGTATTTTATTAAGTTATTTTGCTGCTGTCGGTTTAGTAGAATTTTAATATTATCATTTTTGCCTTTGTCTTATTAATATGTGTCTTTCTCTGCATCATGGTCCCTATTTTGTCAAGTTTTCTGTACGATTGAAGGGGTGTTTTTTTTTTTTTTTCAAATGTTGCAAGCTTAACTGATACAAACATTTTGTAAAATCCCAATAAAGAGATTTATTGAATTGAAGAAAGAAAAAAAAAGAGAGACTTGGCAAAGACAACATATCAAGGATGCTACAAGTCGTGATGTGGAAAACAAAAGACCACTCCGAAGGCCAAAGATTGATTTGGAGAACAACGCCTCACATTCAAAACTTCGAAACTGTTTTCCAAGAACATGAAGGACGAATCTTGAGCACTATCTTGAAAAAAGTGGTCCACAAACACATTCATCCACATTTCACAAAAGTGATAAAGCCAGTAAAATGCAGCAGGGAAAAAAGGTGGAGGAAGGTTGATCCACCGCTTTTGACTCAACTTTGTTTTTTAGGGTTTGGTAGCAATGAGCATAAACTAACAATTAATGCAGGAAGGAGATAACAAGTAGTAATATGACCTATCAATCATCACTGTCCACATATTTATCATATTTAAACGCTGTTCATGAGCCCATATAGTAATTTCCTTTATACGATCACGTCTTTGGCGTGTTGAACCTCTCTCCATCCTTGCTTGTGAACGACTGAGTCTTTTCAGGATGAACCTTTCATACCCAATCATGATAATATCACCTGTTACCAATGAACCTGTGTTTTTGAAACAGTTAACAACTTTCACAGTCTTTTGTTGTTCCTGTCCCAACTTGTTTGAAACATGTTGCTGCCATCAAATTCAGAATAGGCAGATATTTAAAAAAAAAGGTTGATGAGGTCAAACATTAAACATACTGGCTTTGCACTGTTTTCAATTGAGTATACGTCAAAAAGGATTAGCAAATTATCACATTCTGTTTTATTTATGCATCCCAACTTTCTGGGTTGCACATGTCACCTTGGTAATGTATTATTTCATTTACTATTCAATTAAAAATTATGTGTTTCAATAAGCAGGTTAATCTATTTGTCATGTTGTAGTAATTCCAAGAGGGTGGTTGTAATGGAAAACTATAGTTTAATACCCCCCAACTCCCCCACCCCCAGCCCCCGACTGTGAGGTGAATTTGCTAAATATTAAGTTGACCTCTTCTAAATAGTGTTTGCATAATAATATTTTGTGGTAATATTGTTCCATTTTCCTGATTTTCACAGTGCTTAGCCATCTAAAATTCCCTCTGTACTGTTTGTGCCCAAAATTACAGCCAGCCGTGTTATTTCCATCTTTGCAAATAAGCATCCCGCAGCATCGCTCGGCTGTCCCAGTGGCCTTGGTTGTCATGGAGGCTAACAACTCTCATTATGATCAAACGCAAAAGATGAAACTACTCTCTGAGAGAAACAGTGCCAAAAGCAGAGGAGATCAATTAAGGTCAGGGTTTTCACACCAACGGTCCATGGATTAGCTGATTGAAAAAAAAGTGGCAACGGTTTGAAGTAGCAGTTAATCAAATAAGCTTCAAAATGTTCCTGTAAAAAAGGCATGCAGGCTGATAAAAAGAGGATGGTGAGAGATAGAGGAGAGCATAGGAGCAGTACAGCGATAGGCAAAAATAAATTACTAAAAAAAAGGGTTAGACTAACAAGAATCATAAATGACTGATACGATTGTGAGTCATTGTGATCTTCACTGAATCATTAGAGCTCAGTTTTGAAATTTGGCGTTGGAAATTAAAATCTGTCGACTGAGTATGTTTAAACTTTCTATGAGGAAAGCACATATATAAATGTAGTTTGATTTAAAGATTCACAATTAAATATCTTTGTGAATTCAATATTCTTCATAAGGAGTGGGCGATATAGATAACATTAACAATTTATACCTATGTTTATATTGCACTGTCAGTGTCTATTGCGGAATGGTAAACTTTAATATAAAGCTGTTTATAAATAAAATGTCGACACAGGATGTGAATTAAATAATATGAAAATGAAGGTATTTCATAACAGCGATGCAAAAATCTTCCAAGTCCAATATTGCCATAAGGCTTTCCTGCTGAATTATTTGCAACACTCCCTGCAATGCTTGAATAAAACCAATTTCCAATAACAAAAAAATAATTTCAGTGCAGATTAATTCTAATATTTTGGTATCATCGTGCGATTTCGGGACTGAACTACTCTAACAGATTTAAGGATGCAGACCTGTTTTTCCTGTGTTTTTCATGGTGGTGTGGTTGGAGGACTCGGTGTTGAACTTCTCGAGCACCAGCTCCTGGTACTCCTCCGAAACCGAAGCTTGCTCGTCTGCGATGTCCACAGGTGATTGGTTCTTCGCAGCACATTCTGGGTATGAGGCTGCCCACCCTTGAGGCCCGTGGCTTCCTGCAGAAACACAAGAAACAAGCGCTTATGAAAAATGTAGACTTAGACCCCGGAAATCTCCTTTGTCTACGAACCGTGGCTACAACACACACAGAATTAGAAACACTGTGACATTATTACTGCTACAGCAGCAGCCAGGTTTCAATATGCCCTTAACGGAAATTGAAAGAAAGAAGACAATGGTTGTTTCATATTCATTCGGCTGCAGTGCCCTCTAAACCCATCCAACAGCTGGGAAAACATGTAAACACAATGAAAATTCATCATCTGGCTACAGGCAATTCCAGTGTTAATTGTCCATATACGATATAAATATCCAAATGAGGCATATTCCTACACTGCTACGCATACTGAGCCTGGAATGAGTACAGAGTTAATGTGGGTCTACGCCTCAGATATGTTTAAAAAACAAAGAAACATTACACCGAATAGGTTATTCAATAGAAATACTTCACTTTAACAATTCATGTGCAGTGTGTGCTGCAAACGAACTTCCTGTAGAATCCCCATCCACTGTCTGCTCTTTTAATCCTCTATCCCCTACAGTGGCGCTTCTACAAAAGAATAATCCACTACCGACAGGGGTCTCCTTGATCGCTTCTCGGGTACAATGGGCCAATGCAACAACAAAAGCTGAGGGATCAAGGGAACAAGGAAGCATGCATGGATTTTAACTTTTCTGGGTTAACACAATATTCATGATCTCATTCCCTACAGATATAGGGCAACGTTGCTAGCCTTGCTGGCTCATGAAAATGATATGAGAAGTGCTCTTTACTAAAACAGTCTGGATCGAGGGTGGCTTTAGGTCTTGTCATGGATAAACACCTTGCAGTCAAAGGCGCTGTGCTCCGGTCCCTCGCAAAGACAAAAATATCCCATGTTTTACCACAAGAGAAGAACCATAAACATGCATGGGGTGGGGTGTGCAGACACATAAACAGGAATCATTTCATTCATCTCCAGCGAACATGTCACGAGGTCGGGAGAAGTGCACTGTTAAGACCTTGAAAATGTCTCAGGTTTGTCCAGCTACTTAAATAACATCGATCGTTTTCTAAAGACAACCTGCAAGATTGCGGACTGACGAGGTCCAGATTGCACGTAAATGTTGAAATGGATTTGAGCTTCATTTCTAATTAATGACTGCATTAGCAAGCAGGATTAAATTTGTCAGTCATGGCTTCAGACATACCAATATGTCTGTACCAGTGCAACTCCAACATTTCATACCCTGGAGCAAAGCCCATTGTGAATGCACTACTATAACTATATGGCAAAAGAAAGCTGCTTGCCAATCATACATGCAGAGAAGGGATTTATACAAATGGAGTATTTGTCACATTCAAATGAAACGTGGCCTGTGAATAAAATACTCTGCCTTTATGTAGAAAAATATATATCGATCTATTACCTTTCATTGCATTTGATTTGTGTTTGCTGACAACTTAGCCATAACATTGCCATCAACATGAAAATTGTCTGAGGTGAATTATTTCAATTAAATATTTTCATTAAAAATGTTAAAGATCTATGAAACAATTTCTTTTAATTTTTTTAATCAACACTGAAGCAAATGATTCCCTGTAATGTTGCTCAATCTCACTGAGAATTAATAATCCAATCAATATGGTAAGAAGTCAGACATCTCACAAGAAAGGCAACATTAGACTGAGACACTGAAAGACCAAACCAGGATAAAACTCAAACCGGGGTTTGTACAGCAGAGGCATTCACATTATGTTCTGTTAATCATGTCTGTTTAATGTGAAATATTCAATACTAACTCATAATTCATTGCTATTTCAATTTACATCACAACAAAATTGACTGGTTGTTTTTGTTGCTCTGGGACCATAGAGCAAGGCTAATACATTGGTCAGTGTATGTGTGTGTATATATCTTAGGTATACTTATTGTCTTATTACAGATATATTGGAATAGCTGTTTATGCTTGGCCAATAAATATAATGAAATTGCAGGACAAAAATACTAAAGCAGTTTTGAGGTAATTTAGAAACATTGTTGCTATTACATGCTTTGTCCACCAGAGGGCACTGACAGGTCAATTGTAGTTTGTATTTTAAGATAAAATAAGATAAAGTACGAATTCCTTTAAAAACTGATGAATTAAGAATGTTTTTTAGGGAAAAAAAAATTACAAACGGCCAACAGATCGGCAGTTTCATTTTATAAACCCCGAAATATCAATATCAGCGTCAGCCTCAAAAATCCAGTATCAGTTGGGCTTTAATCTGTGTAATGAACCCAATGGCGCGTGTGAGACACGTTATTAGTTCACTTGTACACCCACACAGTTGAATTCATTTTCCCGAGTACGTCTCTGACTGTTTCTAGGACAAACACTGGAGCTCAGGCTGAAACTGTGTAGGGTTAGCTGTATATTTATACAGTTTGGGGAAATATTGTTGATAAAGTAGTACACACTTGAGGCAGTTGTACAATTGGTTAGGACTTACTCCCATCCCATTTGTGTTTGCAGAAAATATATATTCTCTTTGGCAGAGCTGTCTGAAGTACAATGCCTCCAGTTGCTTTGAACATTTACCATTCCCCTGATCGACAAAGTGCGCTATGTGGGCTACCAACAATAAAAAACACTGAGAACTATTCTGGTTCTCCAGCGGGCAATTTCAACCCTCATTTTCTTGCTTTTCTTCTTTCTCCTCTTGAGTGAACTGTGGCAAACTACAAAAACCTTTTTTTTCCAGATGTTACTGAAATATATATGGCAGTGTCTCACAAAACGACGTCTGACATGTCTCACAACAACAACAAATTCCATAGGTCAAATTGCGTGGAGGCAGGCGAGATGCTGACCCTGAACGTGAGGAAGCCAGAAAAGAGGATTTATTTTTGGTTGGCAAATGCAAACAGAGTTAAAATATATATGAATATCACCAAACAGCATGTCAGTAGTTTATCTTATCAGTGTACTGTACACAAAGTGTACTGAAGCCTCTAAAATGTTTCACAGGTTTTATTCAGAGTGCAACTACGGAAAAGTGTAATCTTTTGCTAATTTTCCATTAAAACACACATTACATCCCATTTACTGGGAGAGAGATAATTCTGCCTTTCAAGAAGAGAAAGGGAGGAGCAGCCCTAAAATCAGATAAGTGAGGGTTGCACAGCAGTCGATTAATCTGTCTCATTGCCATCCATCAGAATGACTATAATCCTAGTGGTTAAGCCTTTCCCATTGCAGCCTTGCCACTCTAACAGGCTGAGGTGAACAAATTAAAAATAAGTACATGTTTTAAAATGTTGCCGATTGATTTATCTAAAACATTACACGCCACATTTGCAACTACATTCAGCATACGGCTCTGACAGAGCAGCTCGCACACGCTGGGCTGCACGACACATTTATTCTTGTGAAAATCTTTATAGGCACTATCAGCCAATTCATGCATTATACTGATAGTTTTATATGCTTACGATGGGTAAAGATGGGTGAGTTACACTGATGTTTCAACTCGCCTTCCAGGAATATAACAATATTTAGCAGAATTTATCTTTTTGCATTGTTGCAGGGGAAATGCAGGTCCAGAGTCGTAACCTCTCCTCGATTCAAGATCTCTGAATCACCGCACATGGTTTATATAGCGATTCAAAAAGAGTGAATGAAACAAAATGGTAACTCAGTGCGATTATCAAGCTCATACAGTGACTAGCTGTAGTCATGATTACAAATATGCTTGATTGAATTTCACTGCTGTAGGTTGGAAAAATTAAAGAGAAATTTTCTCCAATTCCACAACAACAATCTTACTCAATCTATAAGCAAGGCACTTGAAGACCAGCTGGTCACTACTGAATGCCTGTATGCAGCAGCTGAGTTAGGATTGTATGGTATAGTATGTTAGCACAGAGCGTTATCATCGAATAACACATTCTCAATCATAAATATCAAATTAGACCTGCATATTGTCACAATCCAGAAGCAGATCACGGGAAGGTCATTTTTTCCTTTTTTTTCCATGTTTTGACCCATAGATAAAAAACTGAGTCAGCGATCCCTCTCTCATCATCTTCGACACTTGAAAGGTGCAACACAAAACAATACAATATCTCTGCAACACATCCTACCTCTGTGAAGCTTGTAATGTTCTATATTTATTGAGACTGTG
This sequence comes from Centropyge bicolor, assembly GCA_037975185.1. Classification (NCBI taxonomy): domain Eukaryota; kingdom Metazoa; phylum Chordata; class Actinopteri; family Pomacanthidae; genus Centropyge; species Centropyge bicolor. The sequence continues at coordinate 8,017,062 of JBBMOC010000012.1, read as the reverse complement.
AAAGTGAGGTGTGAATACTTTATTTTTGAGTCTTAAGCTAGGCCGTATTCCCATGGCGGACCGCACGATATAGTTTTGCTGTTGTTTGTGCTGCTTTGAAATAAATTTAACTCGCTTCATGATGGGAATCAGAAGTGCGTTTGTACACCGGGCCCAGGCACTCGTGGAAAAATGACAGGCCTCTGATGGACAGAAGTGCCTAAAATAAACAGTATGGACTGATTAATGTGGTCAGCTGTTTGCAGGAGGAAGTGACAAGTTCTAATTGCGAGACACGAATGAAATGTGGCTCATTTGTGTACTGTGATGTCCTTGAAGGATTCGCACAATGTGTCATTTGCAGTGTGCATATATACAACAACTGTTTACCCTCCATACTAATGTAGCAAATGTGTCAGCAGCAGCAGCAGCACAAGCACACATCCATACGAGTTAAATCAGTACAAAAATATATGGATTGTACATTCTGCAGCCTTCAAATGTTTTGATCAATGGCAGCACATTTAATGACAAAACATCACATCAGGATTTTTGAGAAATTCAATAATGCCTCCATTTAGTAATTCATGATCTGTGCAAGAAGAAAGATGAGTAATGTTTCGAATGTGCGCGCTGGTCTGAGCTCGCTTCTGTGTGACGTGACACCGCTCCCTGCTATCTACATGTTTTAAGTAAAACAGGCACATGTTTCTCTCAATCTGGCACTTTCAGTTCCAGGCGTCATCCCATTAACCTTGGGATAAACAACCGTGCCTGTGCTACCATGGCAATGCTGACAGAATGGCGATTGCCTTGTCATTTCCGTTTTGTCCCTCGGAGAGAAAGCATCCGTGCTGTATGCCGCCTGGCAGACCTCCCAGAATTGGCACGCTAGCACTTGCAAAAAAAAAAAAAAACTCCACGCTCATCAGTCCATATGTACGTATGAGTGGCACTGACAACAAAGACTGGCCGGCGGAAATAAGGGTCAGGGCCGGTAGGGAGGGCCATAGCCGTTGTGTAGATTGAGCTGCGGTGAATGAGATCAAGCCTCGTGTACGCTGCAGAATCCCTCCAGTGAACGCAGGAGCATCGGATAACACTTTGAACAACATTCCTGGTGTCAGTTTCAATATGCTGATAACACTCCAGATGGCGGAGACACAGGCATTGCAGCACTAGGGAGTATCAAATGTCCAGGTTAGACAGCTGATGAGTTTAGGGCTTGTACAGTGTGGGGACAGGCCAAAATAGTCAACCAAGTCTGTAATCAGTTGACTGATGACCAGCTAATGACAGATCTGATCTCTTGTATCAGCCAGGATTCTGTCTAATATTTTTTTTTAAATCACAGACTCAAGTAAATGTCTGAGATTTCAGAGCAACATCACTGGAAATACATCCAATGTGGCAACAAAGAGAGGGGGTTCAACTTTGATATTTTCACTTTCAGTCGTCCTGTGCAATGAGAAATTATTGGTGATACGACTGGTGAGCTCAATTTTGGCTTTACCCTCCAAAATAAATGGTTGCGAATATCTACAGACGTCTGTATGATCACTGGACCGCTCGTGTTTGTCGCCCTGTTGGACCCATTTTTTAGCAATGTTGTCATGTTTCAAGATTTCAGTAATTACTTGTAGTGATTATGGTGTCAGAACCAATGGCCAGTGGCATCAAAACAAAACCCAACAAGCTGTACTGTATTAATGGTTTCGCTCAATTTCAATAGGCCATCTTGGCTTCATTGCTGACACATGGATAAAAAAGAAAGCTGCACTCAGTGGTGCAGAGAAGGTGCCCCCCCAAAGAAGAAAAGGGCAAAGTGTGCTTAGGTAACTGATTTATTTAAGCAGTCTGCAGGTGATGATGAGGACAGTGGCAAAGAGGCAGAAACATTAAAGATGAGTGGGCAGGGAGCAGGTGCTTTGTCATCAGGCTGCGTGCTGCGAACTAGGTAAATGAACTAAGTTAAGAACAGAATGTCTTTGTTAACCTTGAGCTTTCATTGCTACAGCAGGCCTCACCATTCACACTAGTTTAAGCTAAATCTCTCTAATGTGTTTTTTTTAAATGTCCATCAACATGATTGTAAGTGAAATAAAAATGTACATAGATCATCAATTCTTTTTCGCATCATAGCCTTTAAAGTGTATGATATTTCACAGCCAGCTCAGTGTTAAAAATGATTTGTAAAATATTTACTTTAAAGGTAAACATGACACTGAAGAAGAAAGGGAAAAGATGGAGGAGGAGGGACCAGCAAAGATCCAATCAGAGGTGGACTATTAGATGTTATTGTGGGACTGTGAATTAAATTAGAGCACAATACATCATCCACATGATGGGGTTGGACTACTTCATTCAAGCTAATTGTCGTTTCATTACAAGAAGCAGAATGAACGGCAAGTATGTAAAATAATACACCACATACTGCATGGATTTGAGTGAAGGCTGGAATACAAATTTCCAGCCTGCTTTTTGCCAGTCAGTAGTTTTGCAAAGAACTAGACATTTTTAAAATTATATATTTATAAGTTGACCTAGTGATGTGACAAGGTGAAAAAGTCAAGGAATCACTAATGTGAATACTGGTAATCCTGAGGGATCATGAATGTCTGGACCAAATATCCCGACAATACATCCAATTGCTGTTGAGATATTTTAGTCTAGACTGAAACTGTCACATTTCTTTGTCATTTTTTTCTTAGATAAGCAAGAAATTAAGATACACCATATACATATTACACCTATTCCCAGCAGCAGACACAAATCTAAAATGGATTTTCGCACATTGGATGGAGCCCTTACTGTATATGTGGGAGCATTCCTGGCTTCTATACTGGGAATAAACTCTGAGGCGTGGTAATTCAATGATACTACTCTGTCACATCACAAGCATATTTTAGTCTGTAAACTGCAGTACCAGAGCTTTCTTTGCACAAAACAAACCAACAGACTTTGTCCGATCCTCCAGCATCACCTCGTTCCACTGTCTGTGTCCCACAGATCTCTTTACATGCTTCCTGGCAGCACTGTGACCTAATGGCTGGGATGTGATGAAGGAAAGGGAGAGAGCTCGGTGCACAGCTGAATCCACTGTGAGAAGAGGAGAGCAGACTCTCCTCAACGATGCCAATTGTGAGTATTTAGCAATAAAGATACAGTCTAAAAACTGCAGCAAGGATAACAAGCAACCAGGGATGGATGTGATTTGCAAATTCAGTCGCTAACCCATAGTTTTAGAATTTCATGGATTCACTAATACCTACATTGGGGTTCAGTCTAACTGCATGCAACTACAGTCAAAGTGAGGAAAATCATCCTGGCAAAATTGGGGCAGCCAATTTTTGGTGACTGACTGTTCCAAGTCTAAATGAGGTCATGCTGCCAAAACTACAAAATGCTATACCAGAGTGAAATGTGTGACTAAAGAAGAGTTGAGCTGAGGACATGGATTTGCCGGCATTACTGTACCGTTCAACAAGTGAAATAACTTCATAACTAAAAATTGTTACTGAGAAGTTTCAACATACCCACAGAAGTCTTACTGAGACAAACAGTGAGAGCTTTCAAGTAAATGAAAGGCTGTTTATGACAGCGAATCATCAATTGCAACAATTAGCTTTCTATCTCTGTGTGTGTGTATGATTTTGTATTCATAGGGAACTGTACTTTCAAAGGAGTTTCTTGTCAGATTCCTTTACTGGCCAGTCTGCATAAGACGCCTCAATTATCAGTGAACCATGAAGGTAAAAACCATAATGCCCTCAGTGGGCGTCAGTAGGCTTCAAAGACAAGTGAGGGAATATGCAATGAAGAATAGTGAATAATTTTTACCCAGGAATTATAAAACGAGGAAATAATTGCAGAGTTTGCTTCAGTGCTTTTAAAAGGTTCTTCTCAACATTGTCCAACATCCACTTATCAGAGGAGATCTAAAGGAACAGGTACTCGATATATCAGTGCAGTTTGCGAGAATGAAAAAAGGCGTCCGGGGTCACTGTGCGGGACACAGAGGGTGATGCATGAGTGAGTCTTCAGTTACACTTCACCAAATTAAAGGTGCATTTATTTGACCTTGTCAGTTCTGTCATGAACAAAGAGGTAGAGGGAGTAAGCACACCAAAAATAATCTCTTTGTATTCCTTCACTCTATTGTAGCGGCAGTGGGACAACAGCAAGAATTGAGACTGAGAAAGTTAATAAAAAAGACAATATTTGATCAGCTGAGAATCAGAATAGAAAATTCAGCCCCAACAAGTAGGACAGTCATGTTTCTTGAAGACAGCTTATCATCAAATGTCATTAAAGCAATTCATTTAACTTTCCCCAAAGGATAATTAGCGACAAGGTATCATTTTCATTTAATGGCTGATGTAGTGAATTTAATACAGAGTGGCCTTTGCAGGAAATCATGTACCACTACTCCTTAGAGGTGGTTCATGATCAAAATACTAATGAGTCTAATGACTAAAATCATTGCATGAAAACAGAGAACAGTAAAAAAATGCAATCAATAATTGATCTCAGAATTCACACGTGCATTGAAGAAGGGTAGGGCTGAGCTACGTTTGGATTAAATCAGAAATTAATAAATGAAAGTTTTACCCACATTATTGATGTGTGTGACGGTGATGTGGGAAATGATCGTTTTTAATGTGGAAAACAGTTCACACCTGCTGTATTCACAGGTGAGGCACAGGGTGTTAAAGATGCCACATGACGAAGCCACAGTATGAAAGTAAGAACGGGCAAATGGTAATGAATTCAAATTATGTCAGAATGAAAATTTGGTTGCAAATCTACTGCATTTATTCATCACAGCCGTTTACTATATGGTTACAATATGATCACTTGCTTGGCATAATAAAATCAGAAAAATGGGTGACAGCACAGGCAATGTAGGTCAGCTTTTATATGTTGGAACCAGATCAGTGGGCTAAAGACTGAAACAGGTTTAATGCCAAGGTCTCATCATTACAAGGTGAAAGTGTTGTCTATTGTATTATGAACTATCACTAGCTCTTTGCAATAGTCAGGAGAGAGAGCTGCAACAATTAGTTGATCAGTTGATCAAAAGGAAATCAATCTGCAACTCTTAATAATCAAAATTGTTGGAAGCCATTTTCAAACAAATATACCAAACATTTCATAGTTTCAAGTTCTCTAATGTGAGAATTTTCTGCTTTTCCTGGGTGCACATTGTCGGAATTAAATATGTTGGGGTTTTGGGTTTATGCTGGTACACATCACATTATACACATCTATTTTAATACCTGTTTATAAGTTGTCTTGTTATCCATCACAGTATACACGGTACATTTATATGCATGCCTGTCTGCAATGTACAATCTGTTCTCATTATTCATATACATGTACATATATTACTGCAAAACCTGTTTATATTACAGTTTATACATTTTCCTATTGCTCACAGAGCTACCACAATATTTTACTTTCTTTTTCCATTTTATGACATTGATTATATTCCTTCCTTTTAGCTGCTGCACTATTGAATGTCTTAAATTCTAACGAGACCTTGTTCCACATACGTTTATACATAACTATACAGTTGCGCCTGCACTAACTACACTAACGCCTGCAGCTCTGTAAATTGTTGTGCATATGACAATAAAATAACTTGATTTATAGTTGTAGAGTTTCAGAAAGTTGAATATGAATAATGTAAATTTGTTGATGTACTGTAAGTCCTGAATTCAGTATTGAGTGTACAAAGAATTACAACTGAATGAAAATGTGTCATGTGTGGGTTTTGACAAACAAGAAAACAGTGAAAAAGAAGAATGTGGTATCAAGATAAAAAACTTAAAGAACAGCATGACCGTACATAATAAAGGAATCAAAATGTGTTGCTACTGTGTGCCCAGGGAGTAATTGTTTTCCGACAGCACATGAATCTTTGAATCGGTCGGGGGGGAATATAAGAAGCTGTGGGACAGAACAGGCTGTTGCAGAATGGCTGCTCCCACATCTGAACCAGCATATCTGCCTCCACACATTATTGTTCAAGGAGCAAAATCTGCATGCACATTGGTTAATGACAAAAAATAAATGGTACCAGATAACAAATTGAGCTATTAAGTTGTTCTTATCCATAAAATACTGTATGTAAAAAGTTATGTAACTAATTGCAGTTCTACCCCTTTTTTGCTGAAATTGTTTACAACTTTATCGAGGACATAAGAATTAAGTTTAATTGACAAGAATTAAAAAAGAAATAAGATATATTATAGGCCACATCCATTTATTAATCTGCCTCATCTTAACAGGTATTATCCTTTTATTATCTGTGTCCACTTCCTCGTCCTCCCTCCTATGTAGACCTTTCACAACACTACAATGTTTGATAAATATAACAAATACAAGCCCCATAATTATAACTTTCCATCATTCTATCCAGAGCCACTACAGTATCAGCCTTCTCGGAGTTACTGCAGATACCAACTGTGACAGGTGATTAAAGGTCTAGCTGTTCTGGGAGATAGCTGGCAGGAGGTTCAGATAAGATAACTACTTCCACCCCAAGTGTAATGCCAAAGCCAAAGTGACAGAAAAAGCAGACAAGATCCAATGAATCATCAGATCCACTGGATCATCAATAATCCTCTGATATCTCAACCATCAAAATGAAACTCGGCAAGAGTCATTCTGGAGTTGCACTCCCTTTTGCTGATGCTGTAGGTCACCGACCGACCCATGTTACAGAAGTTCAAATGCTTTTTACATCAGCAGGGAGGCTGTTACTTTGGATTTGGGTGGCGGCTAAGTGCCTTTTCACACCTCAAAGCCTGAGCCAAGGTCCGAAACAAGGCTCACATTTTTATTACATTACATACATTTGATTCGGTTAGTTTTGGTTTCACATTGCCATTATGCAACTGCACTAAAGAGCTACACGACACACCTACATCCTGTCATCACCTACAAGAGCGACGCCTCTCTTTACTTGCAATAGCTCAGTTTGTAAAGGGGAACACGTCTGACGTCAGCATGTTCGTCAGTTCAAATTAATTGCTTTCTATATCATCAGCTTGGAAAGTAATTGAAAAGGGTCTTGTGTGTGAAAAGTGTTGTTGTCAGACTAAATGTCAATTGAACACAGGGATGAATTCACAAAAGGACTGCTTGGTTTTTGTAGCTGCTTAAACCTGCACAAATAAGACAAAATGAAACTGTGTAATTCTCAAAACACACAAATAGCATCTCTCTCTCTGGTACTACATGTATGTATTTAGGTTAGGTATTATATTGTAGAATTGTAGAATTGAAGAATGGTAGGGCTGAGCTACGTTTGGATTAAATCAGAAATTAATAAATGAAAGTTTTACCCACATTATTGATGTGTGTGGCGGTGATATGGGAAATGATCGTTTTTAATGTGGAAAACAGTTCATACCTGCTGTATTCACAGGTGAGGCACGGGGTGTTAAAGATGCCACATGACGAAGCCACAGTATGAAAGTAAGAACGGGCAAATGATAATGAATTCAAATTATGTCAGAATGAAAATTTGGTTGCAAGTAATTTAAAAGTAATTTAAAAGTGTCTTGTGTGTGAAAAGTGTTGTTGTCAGACTAAATGTCAATTAAACACAGGGACGAATTCACAAAAGGACTGCTTGGTTTTTGTAGCTGCTTAAACCTGCACAAATAAGACAAAATGAAACTGTGTAATTCTCAAAACACACACAAATAGCATCTCTCTCTCTGGTACTACATGTATGTATTTAGGTTAGGTATTATATTGTATGTAAAAAAAAAAAAAAGCCTTACTGCAAAAAAATGTCCACACAAGCAATTAAAGCCATATGCAATCAGAAAATTACGAGCATCTCCAGAGAGTTGCTGGTGACTGAAATGCATTTATGCACATTTTTAAGAGATATGACGACGGGGTCTAACACCTCATTTTGATTCCGATCAAACTGAGAAGTCCAATCCAAATGAGGTATGTGTGAAAGGGCCCCGATGTGATAAAGACACAAGTTTTGTTAAATGATTCTGAGCTTATGAGCCAGATTTCCAGACCTCAGATTGTTTCTCGGGGCGGTCTGAAGTGGTACTTCACTGAGATATTAATCTTGCTTTATTACTCGGGAAGATCTGCATTCATCTATCATCTCCTACAACTATAGCCCAAACCACCACTATTCTTCTAGCAGACTCATCCAAAAGCTGCACCGTGCTGCTGTCTGCCTGCCATGGAGGTTGTACACCAAATTTATGTCTTGTACAGTAGCAATCTTCAAGCACAAACACTCTTTCTGCCACTACATTAGACACAGAGTGCTTTGGATTTAACTCAACTTTTCTCAAAAGCTTTGCTCTCCACAAAACAGCCTGCTTTTCAGACAAGCTCCCATGACTCAAACAAAAAGGATCAGACAGAGCGATAGAGCAAACCAGCATCAAGAAAATAATCTTTTCTTCTTGCAGCAGTTTCTCTCAAGCATTTCATAGAAATCTAATGACCAATTAGCAGGACTGAAACCAAATGTTCTAAAGAGAGAAGTGGAGGTTAAACGTTTTTATCTCCAGAGAAGTTAATAATCACAAACTCAAATGTGATGAGGCCATAATGGTGGGACGAGGCTCAGTAAGAGCGTGCTCACGCAGAACCGGGCCCAGTGTGCGACAGATTTAAAAACAGGGGTTTGACCATTAATACCTAGACATACTGTGCACTACTAGGTTTTCTACAGTGACTCCGTAGAGTGCAGATCACTGCCAGGCTTTAGGTCAAGATGGCAGCAAAGATAACAAAAACTGGGATTCATTCATTTGATAAATTTGATGATAACATATCGGGCATGTAAATTTCCCCATTGTGGGATTAATAAAGGAATATTTTATGTAATTAATCTGCAGATGTTCCAGTTCAAGATGAGACCACAAAATGTGGCCTGCAACAGACTAAGCCTTGTTTTTAAGCCTTGCCAATTGCCAGAAATGCCTTTTGCTATGTCGTAAAGCATGCTGTAAAATACCGCTGAAAAGACAAGTCAAAGCTTCAAAGTCTAAAGTCTAATCCTGGTAACAGGCTCATGAGGAATCTAATTTACATTTTCTTTCACAACACAATCTGTTCTCAAAGTTGATGAAATTTGGCAGCATTTCACCTAACATGCATAGGTACTTGATAGCAACCTAAGTAAGTCTGTCGGTACCCTTAAAAGTACAGAGTGTCCCGAGCTGGAACAAGGCTCCAAATTGAAGCAGGTGTTGATCATTTGCAACCTCTACCGGCTGGTTAACGGGATAGCGACGACTCAGCAGTATAGAACAGCAGGAGATAACAGCGCAGTCAAAAAAATGTGAATTTCCACAACCACGAGAGATCCTTGAGCATCCAGCCATAAATGTGCACAAAAGGTAATATGTGAGATTAGCTCTGGACAGATACAGACACGAACACACGCAGACACAAATACGCCTGGCAGGGATAATTAACAAAAAAACAGCAATGCCAAAAGAAAGTTTTAATGCCAAAAGCCTTTTAAATGCTGTAGATGTCTTCGTGACAGCATAATGATTACTACAAGGGAACAAAAGATGACAAAAAGTAAAGTCAAGATGCAACCCAGCTGGAAAGGTACTTTGAATTCTGCTTTCTTGTAGAGTACCATTATCTTCCTCTGATGTGTTAGACGAACTGACACTAACTGACAAGCACCAGCGGGCACACAACCACCACCAGACACTGGCATCTCTCCCTTTTTTTTTTTTTTTTTTTTTTTTTACCTTGAAGTGAGCAGCTTTTGGGTTGCCAGTTTGTAGTGAGAAGATAGTGTAGAGTGTGATTCAAGTTAAACAATCTAATCTGAAGACTTTGCCTGCCTGTCAAACATAAAGAGATGTTAATGTTGATTTTATTTGGCTTCATTGAGGGTCTGTGATATTACAGGAGTTAGTTTCCCGAAAGGAGACAACAAAATGGATGCACGCATGTAATGGGCCTTGAAGTGTGTAAGACACCTGAGACAAATGGACCTGGACAAATGGAGAAGTTGCTGGCATAGTACATAAGTGCCACTACTTTAAAAGACAAAAGACAAGACAAAAAAAACACTATTGAGCAAACTCTTCATAATTCAACCGAGAAACATCTTCATTAACATTAGCATAGTTCCTGAGAATGAGCAGAAGCTCAGAGAGAGAAGCTACATTTGCTTAGTAAACACATTTGGTACTCTACCCAATGGACTTGAAATGAAACTATGATAGGTTTCATCATTCTTACTTTGGCTGTGTTATAATCACATCAGTTGAAATTGTAGCAGTCTCTGAACAGAAATAATTGGACATGATAAAATAAACTCACCAACTTAATATTTTCATATTCGGTTGCAAATACTTTTGCATTCAAACAATGCCGCAGACACATGATATTCTGCCTGGTGATGCTCTGCAAGACCTGTCCTACAGCCATGTTCACTTCTTCCTTGTTTCAGTGGCTTTTTGCCATCAGCAAGTGAAATGCATGCTCATTTGGACCGAGGTCAAATGACTTAGCCAGTCAAGAGCACTCAACTGTTTGCCCATTAAAAAAAAAAATTGTTGGTCTGCTCATTTCAGACCATTGTTCTACTCCACAGTCCTTTAACTGGTGGATTACTTAAAGAAAGAGCTACCAAGTCCTTCACTGTTCACCCAACATGGATACCCTCAAGCATCCTTAAAGCTGAAAAGTCAGAGCTTAAAGCTGATTGTTGGATTTCAAACCCAATGTGCTGAGGACACAGCCAAAATAATGAAAAACACATCACTGTCCTAACATGGTCTGACTGCACTGTAGACTTTAGTCAAATTTAAGTCAGTTCCGTTTTCCGGTTACGTAACGGTTTCTTTGAGGCGTTATCTTAACCCAGACATGTTTCATTATGCAATTAAGAGTTGACCTCATATCCCTCACTCCACCCAGCCATTCAAGATCTGGGCTTCACTTCCAGCCCGTGTCCACAGGAGAGGGTGGAGGAAAAGACAAACAATCCATCCGTCTCTCCACATATACAATGTGTCTCAGTAGATGCTTTAAAAGACAAAGGGCCCTTGATATTTAGCTACTGACTTCAATTCCTTAAATATACTGTGAACTTCCGAGTTGAGCATTTGTGTAGTTTGAATTAGAATTTAATGTGTTGACTGCCCTGCAATCTGTACTGGCAAGCATACCTCTGATATTTTAAATGCATTTATGCATCATGCATTGCAACGAGATCAAATATTAAGTAGCTGGTTAGGCGTCTACATGAGACCTTTGGGAAAACTCCACCAGGATCATTTGGATCATACTGAAGTGCTTTTTATGAAGCTGACAATATTCAAAATAAAGCATAAATATGCTCACTGTCTCCGAGTATGCCAGAGTGGCAAACTATACAACCATTGATTTCAGGTGGTCTTGCTGGGTTCTGAGAAGTGGGAATCTGATAAGAATGGCGCCACTGCCGTCTCAGAGCCTGAGCTCAATCTTTAATCAGGGGTCATTGTGTTCCACACAGCAGCCCCAAACACATAAAAGCAGGTAGAGGAAGTGGTAAATCATACAGGCATTGGGGTCTAATTGGCCACCAGAATGAGCTCCAGCCAAAATATTGTTTTCCCTTGGCGCTATCTGCTTCCATCTCGTGGACTTTCATAGAAACTGTGGCTTCCTGTTCTTGGGTGTTGGCCACTGCGTAAGTACAACATCCCCTAGTCTGTAAAAATAATCTCCAGGACTTTGTGTGAAGAAAAAGAGGGACAGAAATACATTCTGTCCCATGAGGAAGAGCTTCCCCTACAATTCAAAACGTTAACAGTTTCCCCTTCAATATGGCAAGGAGCCAACGTGCCTCTCAGAAGCTTCACTTCTAAAAGGAATGTCTGAATGGTCAGCACACAATAAATTTGACATACAATGTTACATCTATCATCCTAGCTCACATTACCCAAGTAGTTACTGTGGCCCTTTGGGCAAAATGCAGGCAGCATAGGTCCACACATAGGCATAATAAGTCAATCAGGCTCCATTAGATGCACGGCTGAAATACATGGGGCGCAGATGCCACGCAGCAAAGAGCTGGGTTTTTTACCTGCTACACAGACAGTTTTCTGAGGGGATTTAAAGTGACCAGACTACCACCTGACAATCATAGAAGAGGAAATCTCATGTCCAAAAAATGTGCATCTGTCCTGGCCTGTATTTTTCCACACAGATGATCAGCTTTATTGTGTGCACACTGAGTTTTGCCACATGACAATGCAGCTGGTTATGCAGGGTTTGGAAACACATACAATGAATTAATTAAGTAGATTGCTTTAACTATTAACACCATGGAAACACATAGATTTAAATGATATATGTCAATGTGCAATATGAAAACACAAACAAGGCTGCTCTGCTGCACACTCTGCCACCGTTAGGATGAGGCATTTTCAAAATATTTTTACAAAAATTGTACTTGTTCTACACAGTTCTATGTAAATGTACCTGTTGGAGGGTGCGTAGTCACATATTGAGAAAAAAAAATAGACTAGCCTCATGATAAGAGAGGAGAGCAGCACGATGCAGTGCAGCAGCTTCAGTTGATTATAATGGACGCGGCTGTGCCTCACATATCATTCTGAGGTAGAGCACACCTCTCTTCCTGAATACAACGGGTGTTAGAAAACTAACTTTTGTAGCATTCCGGAGAAACACAAGATGGGTGCAGTTTGTGGGCCATCACTCTCTCCGTGTCCCTGTTTGTTCTGCCTCACAGCACAGCTGCTGTTCGGCGACAGGCGAGGCAGGTGATTGGTGAAGAAGCAGCAGGTGGACAGCCGACTCTGTCACATCAAACAGCTGTAGACTGTAGTATCTTTCTGCACTTATGTCCACAAAATAATTAGCTTACCTCCGATATCAACTTTTCAAAGCAAAGAGAAACAGGTGTGACCTGAGTGATTAGAGTCCACTGCGTGAGTCTCAACACTCATTGCGTGACAGTTAACAGCCCTGTGCAAACATGATTATTCTGTTATCTGCACTTTTTAACATCACTTGCTTTGTAAAGCTAAAAATAATGCTATGTGATGTCTCTGCTTAGCATTATGTGACTCACTCTAAAAAAAATGCCATTTAATTACATGACATTGAAAAACAACAGCGATACTAAGGGAGTGACTTCTCTCCAACTTAGAAATTCAGTATCTGCACCTCTCACTTAAAAGGCAAAATAAACTTAAAATCTGTATCTGCGGCATCTCCTAGCTATTGATTTTCGTGTTCTCTCATGCAGCTCATTTTGTTACATAAAGCAGCCCATTTTGTTTTTCTGCATGATAATGTTGATAGAAGAATATTTTTGGCTTTAAGTGCTCCACATGCTTAGTCTCTTCAGGCCCTTCAGTAAGTAGTGCAGAATTTTTATTTTCATCTTTTGTATTCTGTTTGGTCGTTTATTGATTAGGAACAGGGTGCAATGTTGAGGGATGACAATATTTAATTCATGATTCAAATACTTCCAACTGCATTGATTTATTTTGTGATGTAAATTCGGTTCATTGTGTTGTGAAAAACTGTCAGTGAAAACAGTTAAAACTTTAATCAAGAGGTGACACAAACCGATCAGGCAGCCTGTGCTGGCACTAATTCTCTGAGGAGCATCAGGGCTCTTAGTTGTGGATTAAATCTGATCAATGTTTGAATTGAGAGTGCTCGACAGTTTGAGCGTTTGTAACAACAATTGTAGTGTTTTAAGTAGACAAATTTGTTCATTATTTTTGTGCATCCACTGTGTCAAACGATGACCTCCACACAAATAAGCTCGACATCGCCAAAGCATACAAAGCTTTAAAAAAAAAAAAAAAAAGATTCATTTATGTAATCAAACCATCAAGCTGTGGAAGTGAAAAACTGACCAGTAATTGCATTTGGGTCGAAAATAAGCTCCCTAAATGTTGCGTGCCTTCCGGAGAACTACACTGGAAGAAGCGATTACATTTTTTAGCTCAAGGGTTTATTTAAACATCTAGTTATGCGACTTAAGTGTGCATGATTGCATTGTTAGGATGATGTAATGTAGTGGTATCCAACACACATATATTTTTTATTTATCCTAAATGTGTTGGCAATCACTACCGTTCTACTGAATCTGAATATTAATGATAGTCTACATTAAAAATTCAAACATAATTGGAATGTTAAAAATGAATTTGAATGGATAATAGAGGAGGACTGACAGCATGTTCATTGATTTTACCTTGTCTGTATCAGTTGTTTCAGCAACACAGCTTCAGATGTAAACTTTACTTTGTGTCGAACAAATCGTTTTCTCCTCTACAGTGATCTTTTTTTAGATCCAGTTCAAATGAGTCTGATCCCTGAAAAAAGAGAAATATGCTTTATAACACGCTTCCTTCTCATTTACTTTATTTATCTTAGGATTACAAACCTTATATTTGTCAGGGTAATGACTAAGTTTGAGGATAGAAGGGTTACCATAGCCATAAGCAAGTCAATGAAATCTATTCCCTTTAAACTTCATAGCTGCTCTTCTGCACATTTAGAAGTTGTTTTTCCCCTCACAGTATAAAGAGGAGTAAATGTTTCCTCTCTGGTTTTTGCCCTCTCTGTGTATCACTGCACATTGACTGTATACACTGCGTCAGGGTACGGAAACCTCTTGCTAATTGTAAACAGGAGAGAGAGGTGAGCAGGCTGTCGAGCGGAACACAGACCTCCTCTGTAGAGCCGCAAAGTGAAACGCTGATTAGTGATGCTACATTACTCTGCTTTGTCCAAGGGCAACTGTTTCATATCAGCTTTCGGAAGCACAGACGCTAACCTCAGCACTCATAAATGTCCCGCAGCTGGTCGTGTGATGAACGTTTTAATATCAGAAATGGCCATTGTAGTCAAATCACACTTGATATTATATTAAGGAATAATTAGTGAGCATTTCAGTAGTTATTCAAATCAGAGGGGGCCCTGACAATGGAGATGAAGCGCTGAGGTTGAAGTAGATAAGGGATACTGTAATGCCTGAGGACATCTGCACAATATGCATTTATGTTAGTATTGTTTCCTCAGAGGAAATGACACATAATCTGCTTCTCTAAATTGAACCAATCAGAGCCCTGCACACTTAGACCACGCACCAACACACACACAGCAAAAATATAACAGAATCCATCTCCAATTTGTCCCATCACCGTTTTCCATCTATTCCCATTGTCTCGCTTCTTTTCAGCGAGCACCTTATCTCACTCTGAGCCATCACCTCTTTCTGAACTGTCATACCCTCAATATTCCATTTATGCAGCTTCATCCATTAGTTTAATTATCTCTTCTTTGGCTCTTGGAACTTCCACTAAGCTAGGACTTTGGCACCTGACTATTAGAAAGGGTGTACTGTTACCGTTTCCTCAACTCACCAGCGGGAGTGCAGAACTTTAACAATGACAATGCTGGCTTGTCAGTATTAATCATTTTAGTTATTCTGTCAGAGGGTTCTCTATAGGCTGGTCTCTTTGACTTGTGTCAGTTTTAAGTCAATACACACTTAATACACCTATCATTTACAAGAGCTAAAATGGTCTCATGGTCCATTTTTTTCTGATTTGGTTGTGTGCTTTTTGTACAGTGCCATCATATATATGCTACTTCTTAACTCACCTTCTTCAACTATACTCAACAATGAGAAAATGAGAACATGAGAACCGCTGCATAGAGTCTTCGACCTCTGCAGGGCTGCACATCAGCATGCTAACATGCTCACATTGTTTACAATGTTGAATGTCTGAGTTCAGCATGAAAAACAATGTAAAGCTGGGGCTGATGGGAATTGTATTTGTTTTTGCAGGTGTTTGATTATAAAACTGGTGTGTGTGTGTGTGTGTGTGTGTGTGTATATATATATATATATATATATATATATGGAAAATCAAAATTTTGAACTGATGATGGCGCTAGATTTAAAACTTTAAAGGGAATACAATTCATCCTGAGCATGAAGGTCTGTGCCAAGGCAAATCCAATAGTTGTTGAAATATTTCACTCAAAAATAGAAATATGTTGGCAGCTTTATATGAAAAGCCAAGGATCACCAGAGTCGCTGGGATACATCTTCTGGGAACCATGATTGTCTGTTTTTGTACAATCAAGTAGACGAGGAGACATTTCACAGGTTAATACTTTGACCTGCTGGTGGCACTACGGGAAAAGTCAGGGGAACACCAAAGTCAACGGGATTCATCCTCTGGGCACCGTGGACATCTGTCCAGTGTCGCATAAAGCAGCTGGCCATCAGATAGGGAGGGGAGAGGGAGCGGCGGTAGATGCCTGCCAGAGGGCCACCGTCCCCTTGACTAAGGGACGCAACGGCAGGAGGGTGAGTCGACTGTGGGTCACTGCAGAGCGATAAAACCAGGACAGGCATAAGGAGACAGGCAGGCTGCTGTCTCCCCGGGGACAGAGGTTGTGAGCTACACAGAAGCCTCTCACTTACCTGCCTGTCATGGCGGCGGGATGACCCCACAGCACGAGGTCAGCGCTAAGCAGACCATTAGCCACGGTCAGCAGGAAGAGGTGAAAGATCTCCACCCACACAGTGAACCCTCAGATGACATGTTATCTGGTATTTTGTTTCGCCTGCTTGTACATGTTATTTAGTGAGAGCTGCTATTTTAGGTGTTTGGTCCTGTGATGCCAATTTCATACTGTGAAAACTGGAAAATGTCTCAATAATCCTCCCTAAATCACCCATAATATAAAAGCTTATCTCCTCTTTAATGCCTAAATGTGACATGGGAGTTACAGATATACTGAACAACACATTCAGTATGTCTTCTTTAGTCATAATTTTCCAACGCCAGATATAGACGGTGAAAGAATTCGTGGGGGAAGTACACACGATTTTCATATTTCATCACAAAGTGGACATCAGCTTTGCAAATCACATGTACACAAGCTGTCGGGTACTGATACAGAGAGCCCAGAACTGTCCTGACGTGGTAATTATCTAAAGGCTTATGAGCTATTTCTCCATTAGTCAAAATGGAAATACACAAATGAGCACAAACACACTCTCACATACTAAGACAGACATTCAACGACAAAGGAAATATATATTAATAATTACTGTAAATGATTAAATGAGCAAACAGTGAAATCTTACTACATCTGTCACTGACAACTTTAGATTAATATGCATATCAGCAACAAGCATTCACATATGTATGGAAGGCAAAACAAAAACATGAACTCCCTTGACACAGCGAAAACCTCGACCAAGTCCTAATAGAGCTAACCATTACTTTCATATTCAACAGTGTCTTGGGGAGATAATAATACAGTAGAACGGCTGTGTACAGCCAAAGTTTGGATGACGGTGATTGTATATATAAGCCAGGTCACAGGGTCTCCACATTTAATAGGTACCTTCCTGTTTGCAGCATGAACCCTCTGAAGAGATCACAGCTGAACACAACACAGGCCAAGTCAATCCAGCCATTAGTGCGAGATATGTTGGTAACAGACTAAAACAGACAGCCAGAGGCCATCTTAACATAACCTTCTTGGCGGAGGTGAGCATCAGCTTCAGCCAAATTCCTATCTGTAACTTCTGCAGCTGTGCACTTTGACCTGAACTAAACAGACAAGCATTTATTTATTCCGGCAGATGATGATAAATTGGCCGCGTGGAGAAGCCTCTCTCTGCACAGCTAAACCCTTCTGTCTGCTGCTTATTTGTGCGGTTTCACAGTCATCCTCTGCTTGTATTTTTACAGCTTGAGAGTGGGAGAGTGTGCGCATATGTGGGTACATGTGCCAGTCAGTAGACACGGATAGGGAAGAGCGTGGAGGAAATTAAAACTAACAGAGAGGAATTGTGCAAGTTCTTTAGCCATCCGTACCCCGAAACCGCTAATTAGGCCACAAATCACAAGATAGCACATGACCACATCCCCAGATGAGCGTTGAGCTAAGCACAGCAAGCAGCCATTTTAAATCCAGCCTTAATCCAGTCTGTGTCTCACCCTCCTTACCATCCCCGCATCCACAGGCAAACCCCCTGCTCAGAACTGAGATGTGGCCAGCGTTAGGAAAGATAGATGAGGAGGGAAATTAAAGGATAGAGGGAAGGAGGGAGCTGACATGCAGGACCAGAACACATATTCCAAAGCAGAGGTGAACGCTGGTGAAGATGGCTTAAATTCAGTTCATTTATTAAAGTGGTTGTGGGCAGGTCTCCACTAGCTATGGATATAAAAATACAAAAAAAAAATAGGACATATCCTCAGTTCCCCTCCTTTGATTCCCTTTGTTGCAACTTTAATAATCGAATTTTATTTTCAATTACAATTTGGGTTTCCAACAATCATGAAATGTAGATGATCAAGATAAAAACCAATATTGTGCCTCATTCCGTTTTGCAATGATGCTTTCATTTTGTCTAGTGTTATAAATCCAGCACCCCTTTACTTTACAATGATGCATGTCTCCCTCCCCAAAAGCCTCTAACAAACACTCAGCCAGACTGGGAGACATTTAGCTCAGTTCAGTTTGGTCAAGTAAGCCGTCGTTGAAAACCCAGACAAGCCAGCCCCTACTTGGATTTTGATGCACGTTTATCCGTGCTGTTATGGTACCGGTGCTTGGAGTGGCCAAAAAGGACGAGGCAGTCGCACTTCATAAAGCACTACATAAAAACAACATTAGAAAACACATCATATATTTCCTGTTAGGATTACTTATGAAACCTTTTTTGTTTTAAAAGACAAGTTTTTTTTTAAATAAACGCATGAGGCTCCCAAAATCAATGAGTAATATGCGTTAAAAAAATTGTCATCTTGATACTGACCAAAATAAACGTGCTTATGATTCTTGCCACAATGAAGCGGTCCTACCTTCCTCCTACAGACACATGCACTGAGAAATCAGTCCAGCTTACTGTAAAAGGCAACTGAATGAAACGAAAATATGAGCTTGGCGATGTTACCAGAGCAGCTAATGACATGAAATAGCAGAGGCAGCGGTGTGCACATGGATGACTGACAGAGTGGCCCTTTGCCCTCTAGCTTCAAAGTTTCCCTCTGCTGCTTGAGGCTAAAAATGTATTTTGACAAAAAAAAGAAGAAAATGACTGGGAAATGGCTGAAACTGCGCACATTAGCACACTGACAATATTTTCCACCATGATGATTATTTTTGCTCTATTCAATCAAAAGTCCTTTAATAAATCCTGCCTACTGTTGCCGAATGATAAGTTCATTTTGGCTTTAAAAACAGAAAATACTAACAGAAAATCAGTGAGGGTGTTTGCATATTGCAAAAAAAAAAAAAAAAAAAAAAAAAGACTATCGCACATTTTAGAAAGCAAAGAACAGCTTCCACCCCAATAATTTCATGATACATCTACATTATTTATTACCCCTCGCAGGTATACGAGCTCCCACTTAAATGAGTAATGAGATTCTACAAGACAAAGAATGACAGGCCTGAGTGATCTTCCCCCTGCCTGCGACTGTGAGAATATGAAGCTGGATCGACCTAAATTAACATAAATGTCTTTGGGTTTTGCAGGAAGATAATGATGCAGGTCGTTTCGGATTCCATGGTGGCAACGCACGGGCTATATTCAGAGTTTTTAACTTACTTCACACTTTGAGCCATCCAACAATAAGTGTGATAGATAAACCAAATTACAGACCTGAAATGTAGGCAATTACAAAAACCTATCCCATATATTTTGATCACAGAAGTCTTTTTTTTCTCCCCCCAACCAAACCATATCACCCACCCACCAGGCACCACTAGCTCACACAATCACACAGTACAAAAAAAAAAAAAAAAAAAAAAAGGCTTGAACTACTCTGAGCTATTGCCCTTTCTGTGCTCGGCTCACCCCCTCAGCAGCCATTACTCTTCTATGTTGCAGTTGTTCTGCAAGCTAAGCAGGGACAACAATGGCTACATGTTTACACAGCAAGTGTCCTTATAATTTAGAATCCAGACAGGAATCGATAGTTAGCGGTGTAATTCAGTAAACTAGAGATAGTAGCTCAGGATAAACGACGTAACAAGCCTGGGAACCTCGCTGATCTAGAAGTGATGCAGTTCTAAGCGCCATCAATTGCCTTTATACACTTACTGCTCAGCGGCTCACAGGTCAAAGTGCAATTCTAAGCCACCGTACCCCGCAGCATTTGAGCAGGTCTTTGTCAATCAAACACTGTTTTATGATTCAAGGGAAGCGTTGCACATCTTCCAACATTTTGCCATTATGCCACCATTACCGCCGTGCCCCCTACAGTTAACTCCTCACCTCTGGGGGGATATGTACTCATTACAAAGTAAGTCATCATGATTATGTGTTTAAAAATTTGCTGAGCTGCTAGCTAGCTCATTCCAGCTCATCAGCATAACCACATTAGAGAGGAAACCTGTGGGCTGGCAATCTCACACTTCCTCAATATTGCAATCCCAGCAGGCCGAGCATGTCCACATCCATTATGTTGGACCTGAGCCGCCAACTAGGCCTAATATGCTGCCATAAGGCACACCAATGCCATGTGACACCTGAAATTAAATTAATTAGGTTTGCACAACAAATCGGTCGGGCCAATACATCAATCTGCCCTAAACAGGGAAACCAGAAAATTTGGAAGTATTTATCATAGTTGCTGTGCAGTGGGCCCAGGCTGGATGCATCCTGGTGGCCTAGGCCCAGCATACTAGTCCCTGGACATGCCAGCGTGACAATACAAACAATCAACGCCAACAAAAACTCACTGATTTAGCTCGGGGTGTGGGAATCCCTAATTTATTTCCATCCTTAATATATTTACCTCATCTGGAGAAAGGAAACAGATTGTCAGAAGCAGTGGGAAGTAAGATGATTTGGAGCTCAATTCTGCTAAATTGGTTGCTGCCAGTGTGATACATCATGGAGAATTAAGATGCCTCTCCCCCAGCACAGAACTTCGGCAGCCATATTGGCACATCTGTCAAGGGCCCACCCCTGACAGAGACAAATGGACCAATTCTGGCACACGAAGGCTGATCCAAACTGCTAGCAATAACCAAGATGAATAATGAGTCAGCTTGGGCCCCGGCAAAATTCATTTTTAATAATTAGTGTTCCTGCACCTCTCATTTTCTCAGAAATTGAGTGCAGGTACAACTACAGGTTGATACAACACATCAGCAAGACTGGAGGAATATAGATGATGTTGTGTTAAGCTTCCATCATCACAGAGAATGGCTGTGACTACAAATGCAGGGGTGTTAAGACAGATGAAGCTCTCTCTGTTCTCCCAGGAGGAGGAAATTAATCAAGTCCAGAAAGCACTGTGGCTACGGGAGGCGGTAGAAGAATGTTGCTGGATGAGCACTACAAAGTTCAGAAGATCCTACTGATTTGATGCTACTGTAAATGACTGCAAAAGAAAAGGGAAAAGGGGAGACAAAAGTGAATGTGCAGCACAGACACAAAGTCGTGTCACGTAGCGTTGCGTCAACTGACACCTGTAGGCACTAATGCACCATGCAGACATGAGTAGGAGTCAGGGTACAGTAGCCAGGATGGGTCAAACAGGGGGTTGGATGGGATTGTGGCTCTTCTGGACAGCTGAGATGTGTGACACAGAAAACAAAGGATGCGGGTGTTTTAATGCATGCCACACCCTGTTAGTGTATGTGTGTTGCCCTTAAATCCAGGAATAGAAGAGTAGTTCTAACTGCTTGATGAAAAATGGTAAAATAATAAATGCCTCTCATTCACCCATTCACACACCTGTGGCAGGGAGCTAGTACGCAAGGTGCTGGCCTGATCCATTTGGAGCAGTTTTGGTTCAGCGTCTTGCCAAAGGACACTTGGAACAGGATTGTGTTTAGCATTTAATAAAACTCAAAATGCTTTGTGAGTTATTTAGTGGAAAATCCTAAACACAATACATAATGCTTCCAAATGGCAACTTTGGCAACACTACATCATTTTGTAGCCACGAAAAAAAAAAAGAATTTGTGTGATAAGAATTTACTATTGATGTCGTTGGGAGTGACACATCATAAACAATGCAATCCACAGCCCCCCTTGGAGAGCAGAGAAACCTATTACTTTAAAGCCTTAACTAGATTTTAGCCAGTGGAGGTACGCATCAGTTAGTGAAGCGAGAATCAATGCAAGGTTTGGTCATTTGAATGGATTGAAATTTTATGTGAATTGATTGTGGTTGGTGTACATATTGATCAGAGGACAGACAAAAGCAAGGAGTGATTTAAGGATCCTCCCTGAACTAATATGAAGATTGCGTTTAATCGGGATAATGCAAAAATATTGCGCTGGCCCAAACACCTGAGATTCATATTCCTTACAGTCATATATCTCAAAAGATATTGTTTAGATAGGCGTAATGTCATTGGACTGCATGATAATTGAAAATTAAATTCACCTGTTATCTTCAGCTGCCATTCTAAGTATTTCATTCTGGCAGCAATCTGATTTTAACAATTGCTTTATAGTGTTCATTTGGACAACGAAAATTGTGTACCATGATTCATGATACAAAACAAATCCCACAGTGGCTTTAATATCCATTATTTGATTGTCTCAAAACAATCAGGCACAAAACATCCTTATTTCCAATAAATCAGATTTCATCAATGGGAGATTGGCACGATCTCTGGAGCTCTCGTAAAAATTGCCACCATTTTTCTCGGCGGACGAACTCGCAGGAAAACATACGCAGGGGCTGGTATTTTTATCTTCATCCCCGAGGAGTATGTCCCTGAATCCCCTTATAGAATTCCCCATACTTTCCCCTCCATGCGTACCCCCTGTATGGCCGTATAGTCACGGAGCTTTGCTTTAAAGTCAAGTGCTTCTCATACATGGAGGTCTACCGGGAGCAATCCTCCTCTCGATTCATTACCTCCAGGAGGCAGAGCTCCTTCTGTCGGGCACCATGACAACATGGCATTGCTCTTTTCCCTGCAGCCTTTGTAGGGGGGTGTCAAGCCGCGAGAGACAAAGTGCACTGGCTTCACAAGCACCCAGCCTATTTAAGGTTATATGAATCATATGTTTTAACATGTCAAAACCAACTAACTCATCTACGAGGCATAGTCACATTCTGAAATCAACCCAAAAACTGAAATCCTGTGGCGCGTTTGATCCAACAACTGTGTGTCTCTAATAACGATTTATATTAATGAGATCAAGTGTGCCACCGCGGAAAAATGCATGATTGACGTGTTTATCTTGAAAGCTGGGAACACCTTATCAGTGCAGTTTTTAGCTACATGTTTTTTTTTACCCAAAAATTAAGGGAATAATGTGATAGATGACGTAGGGAAGAAATACAATGAGCAGCTCCAGAAAGCGCGTACAGCGGTAGAATTGAAGGTTAATTTAAAGCCAAAACAAACAGGCCTGGCAATCAAGAACAGTGAGTTACCTAATCTTGTTTTGTAGCCTCTAAAGTACTAATTAAGTTGGATCAACATAGCAATTGATTGAAAATGACACTTCATTCACTTCATTATGTGAGACATGAGTGGAAAGATTGCTAATGATCACGGGCAACCTCGGTGAAGTGGAATAAAACAGTCGGGCTGAGGGGAAATATAATCCACACGTATCAGACAATCGCAGGCTCTTTCAGTGGCTACAACAGCTTGTCAGGGTGGCTTCCATCCAAACAGCCATGACTGCTGGATGAAAACAGACAGTAGGGGCTCTATCTGTGCAGAGCTCGGAATAAGTTACAAATGTGAAAAATCACTGAGACGTAGCGCCTTAATAGCTGTATTATTCATTTGTGGAGGTAGACTATCATCATATCATCTGAACGACTCGGGCTACAGCAGCGTGTGCTCTCGGCTGCATTTTTTTTTTTCCTTCAACTACAGTTATTCTCCCCCAACCCAAATCAGAAATTCTCATAGCGAGCACAGCAAGGACATAAATCTTTCATTAGGCCTAATCACTTCATATCAGTCTGGAATGACATGCGAGTTAATTCAGGGGCTTGACGAAATGTCATAAAGCTGTTAAAATAAAATAAATAAATAAAAGTGCGGAGTAGACAACTATCTTTAGGGGCGTTTATCTATATTTTTCTACATCTAATGCCATTATTTCTTTTCTCGCTTTTTCTTTTTTGTTTTTCATTCTACACACTGTTAGAGGGGATCAAGCGTAATGCCTCTGCAAATGCACATTAAGGTTCTCCAACTGTTGTGCTGTAATTAAACTAGAACAATAAATCAACAAGAGCGCAATCAAAAGCAAACTACTGCCTATATTGGCCAAAACATAAAACTACCGATAAAGGAAGCCGGAGAAGCAGAGAAGATGTGAAAACCTGCAGAGATATAAAAAGGGGGAAAATGATGCATAGCCCTGTTCCTGTGGGAGTCTTATAGGGAGTATGATATCATCCCTCTTATGAAAAATGCCTCCACACGCACGCACGCACTCACACACATACACACACACACAGCATGCCTTAAATAACTTTTAATCAAATTTCAGGGTGTAGGTTTCGAGGCTACTTACATTGAGGTTCATAACCAAAGCACACAGGAAGGTGACGTGTCATGGGATGATAAGAGCTCTCATTACACTGTGTGCTTCGTTCCTCAATGCACTGGACTACGTTGGAAAATAGATGGGGCTTCGCAATCTTTCTTATCGTGAATGCTACGGAATATATTTTTGATACCGATGACATTGATAACATTGTGTAATGTGAAAAATCAAACCATTATGTCACACTGAATATTGCCAAATGTTCACAGTAGTATATAAACTTCAGAAATAGCGGGGAGAATGTTCATATTTTCCCAACATTTTTATAACATATGTTGCGCTTAAAATCTGATTGGAACAAAATTAAGGATTTGAAAATACTTGATCACTCAATTGTTTTTGCTACAGGTCCAAAACTCATGTTGCTCCTCATTCTTGAAACAGCTCTGTCGACTGCAGGATACACAGTAAAGGGTGTGAATGAAGCAATGGGTGATATGCTCACCTATATATTATGTACTCCACACGTCTAGCTCATAGAGCCCGAATCCACTTTGCTGCGGTACCTTTTAGCTTTAAACTAGCCTGACTATGTGCATTTCTTTTATACTTGCTTGAACAGAGCAAATGCCCTTAATAACCATTTAGCTGCTAAAGCACGCTTGTCTGTCCCCCATTCAAAGCCTTAGCCACTAATCACCTTTCCAAAGCAATGGACATTTCTGTGTTCTCTCAATGCTTCCCTTTCTCAGTACAATCAGCCAGCTGCCTTCACCTTAAGGAATTAGTGTACGGGCCTGAAACCAAGCCTGTCCAGAATCAATCAATCAGTTCCCCGATTCACTGTTTGTTCTTTTTTTTTGTTCTCTCTCCATACATAAAAATAGCGGAGAAAAAAAAAAAAGATCCTTTCTTCTTTCAGTTACCAGCTTGCCTTTTGCTAAGCATGCCTGCAACACAAACACAGACTAACATAACACTCAATAATCACTCAAAAAAAAAAAAAAAAGACATATGGCCATAAATGTGAAAAGTCTGAATCAAGCCTGATGCACACTCATGCACACACGTTTTTCTCCCAGCAGCAGTGCCAAAGACAAAATATTCCATGAGTATAATAATTTTCAGAGCTGTGATTCACTCCAAGAGCAGAGGAACCAAGTTAGTTATTTGCTAGGTGATGTTTTTGGACCCTGGAACCTGTAAATATAATTTTACTGACTGCTCCTCACTTTCTGAGCCCTTCCAATGAGGTGCCCTCGATCAAAGCACATAACCCCCATTTCCCACTGGAGCTGCTCAATGGCCAACCGAGGGCCGTGTTTGCACTACGGTGTGAATGTGTATAGCTGAATGTGAAGCAGCGCCGTGAAAGAGCACTGATGTGTGCTTATCGGAAGTGTTCCCGGCCAAATAACACATCTCCTGGTCTGCATACAGCTGCCTAAACATTTTTTTCAAAAAAACATAAAAAAAATTTATAACGAAGAAGGAGCCTTTTATTCTTATTTTCTTTCTTATGAGCAACAATATTTCATCTATAAGTGAGTGGATGCAAAACTAGTTTACTGCAAAGTACTGTGTGTTGGTAGCCTTAAGAGCGCTCGAGTGCAAAATGATAATTTCTGAATGATGCATACACAAAAATGCCTTTCACAGATTTAAATAAAATCTGTTGACATATGTATTAACAAAATATGATCTGTTTTGCTAAATGTGTTTTTTGCAGACCTTGTAAAAAAAACTACTTTTTAAAGCTCATAACTCAGCTGCTGCCCCCTAAAAACTTCAGTGAGGAGAGTTTACACATCAATTTGCCACTTCCACTTGAAAAAACACACCCCAACTGCACCACCCCAACACACACTCGCAAACACGTACTACTCTGAGCATATTTACAAGCTTTAAAGTGCACATAATTAATCATCCATTAGAGCGTGCATCTGACTGTTTGCTGTGGGCTGCCACGTCCGTCCGTCTTTCCAGTTTGTTCAGGTAGATGGCTGAGAGATTAGAGGAGGGGGGCAAGCCTAAAGTCCCAGAAGCACTTAGTTTGGCATTAAAAGCATGCATATTAATAACAGCGGCAGGAAAGTAGCTCTGTTTTAACAGCTAGAGCTACTGTATTTCTGATACGATGTACTTCAATGCAGCAGGTCTGATGAAGATGGCTGACAACTGCACATCTAAATGTGAGATACCGGAGGTCATAATCGGCCTTTCCGTCATGTGTTGTGCTTTCTTATTTTGTAACCATCACTTGCTACAGAAGAGTAAGGAGCACTTCTAATTGCAAGGCCTTATTCAATTACATACACATGAATTGGTCCTCGTGCATTTCAGTCCTCTCAACGTATGCTTGATCTCAACCTGACAATAAATAAATACACTTTAATTGAGTCAACGGATCATTTGTGGTTAATCACAGCTAGCTACAGCGTAATCTGAACATCAACGTATGTCAGTGTTTTCTGCTCTCCAGTGCATTAGTTTAATTAGAGTTATCAAAAGCAATGAAAACATACAGTCCAGGTGTACTATTATGTGGGTACTGAATGTCTAATTCAGCCATTCTGCCTACTGCGATGAGGAGGGAATAGGGGTCACCGGGAAAATGGAAGAAAGAAGAAAATGATAGGCAAGACAGAGCAGGGGTGAAAAAGTCAAAGAAATACATTTCCCCTCCTACTGAGAGCTCTGGGCAGCACACAAATGAGAGCTCACCTGAATAGGACCAATAGGGGTCACCGGCTGCCCTCCTCTCCCTCATTTCGCCTGCGCTCCCATGGTGCCCGTCGCCGGCATGGTGAGGTTGGCCACCTGACGCAACTGTGGGAGGAAGAGATGGAGGTAAATACACAAGGGGAAGAAAAGTCTCATTTACAACCTGAACGAATAAATGAATGTGGTAACCTATTCCACAAATCTATTAGAAATATATGTAACATGTTGGCAACACGGTGAGAGATTTATAAAGAAAATAATAAAAAAGAAGATTATCTGCAAATTTTTGTTTAATGAATATAAAGTCCAGTCAGCCTGGGGATTGGGTTTGTGGTTTGTAGGACACATTAGATTTACATCTGATGCCAGTTTTTAGTGCCAATGGAGAAGAAAACGTGCTGTTAATGCAGCTTGGCAAAAAGTGAGCGTATGAAGGGTCGGGGTAATGGATGTGTGTGTAATGTGTCCAACTTTAACACTGCGGACTGGGGTTCGTCCCCCGTCTTCTCAGGCAGAGCAATAACTCAATATTATCTTTTATCAGTCACCAAATGAGTTCCTGAAGGTCCTGTTTTACATGTGTTAGATGTAATAGCAGTAGAACAGAGATTGCTGCATTGTCAGTTTTGCATGCTTTATTTGCAACTTCACAAATTTGCTTTATTGTGATATATATTGACAATTGAAAAATACTCTTAATGATACTGTGATGTTGGTTTAAACCATATCACCTAGTGCTGTCGTCTCAGACCTTTCCCAAACCTATTGGTCTTGGATTGGCCCTTAAGTGGACTAAACTCCTCTCTGGGAGGCACTACAGAGCACTCCAAAACAACCAGACACATGCACAGTTTCTTCTCTCAGGCTGTCACTTTGACGAACAGTTCTCCTGTGCAATAATGTATTTTATATCATTACATACTCTCATTGTTTATGTACACACCATGGTTACTATGTAAATATCATCTGCTAGCACAAACCATGCACACTATGTATATTGTGTATACTGTCATATCCACCTACCTCTTGTCTTGTATATACTGCTACAAAGACTAATCATATTTATTGATGTACATATTTCTGCATACTTTTGCATTATGCTATATATTTTTTTGTTTACCTTGTCCATAAGTCTATTTATGTGTGAGCACAGAGAGCAAAGGGAAAACAGAGACAAATTCCTGTTATGTGTACACATACCTGGCCAATTAAACTGCTTCTGATTGGCAGAGTTTGTAGAAATTATTGATAAAAAAAAAAGGCACTGAATTGAAAATAGCATTGAAAATGTAAACACATAATCACAGGGAAAATTCAGGGTTTTTCAGATGTATCAAAGATCAAT
This sequence comes from Centropyge bicolor, assembly GCA_037975185.1. Taxonomy (NCBI): domain Eukaryota; kingdom Metazoa; phylum Chordata; class Actinopteri; family Pomacanthidae; genus Centropyge; species Centropyge bicolor. Next base: position 7,988,491 of record JBBMOC010000012.1, on the reverse strand, counting down.
ATTAAGCTGTAAATATAACACTGACATACATGTTATTTAAAGGTGGAGTAAGCGAGTCTGGAGAAAAATTGTTTGTATTTAAACTCCAAACAAATACTTCAGTGCTCCTTCAGAAGCTCCAACCCCAAATTCACGGACACACGATGCCAAGGCCACAACACTAACAACCGAGTTACCCGAGCAGTACAGTAATATGGCAGAATCCAGAGCGTATACAGCCAACGTTAGCCTCAATAAGTAACGCTACACAGACCGAGACATGTAATTCCAAGGGAAAGAAAGTGAGGTCTGCCGTAGCGAGTAAAATATTTTTATACCAAGTTGGCAAGGTCATATTTCAAATGTAATTTATGTTTCATTACTATCATGGTGAGGCTCTGTCCCTCTTGGGTGATAATGTGGAAGAGGAAGAGTAGCCGGCAGAGAGGAAGAGGCAGAGATCGGAGTGCAACCTGTTTCCCTGCTGCTGATTGGCTGGAGCCAGGGCTATGTACGAACACCAGATTTTATTTCAGCGCACACACAGGATGGACAGCCAGTGGCCCGTGAGGATATATTTACTGTATTTACCAAAAAGTGTAGTGGATTAGAATCATCGACTACATCTATATAAACTATATATGCACAAAATTGTAGATTACAGCTAAAGTAGCTCTATACTTCAGTTTAATAAAAACATTCAGCCAAATTGCCTCAGATTTTGTCCCATACTGCAGCTGTTGCAGCTCCTCTCAGGAGGGACTATAACTCCCAGTGGTGACAGTGACTGAAACATACTTTAACAAGGATAACTTTCACCCAGTATCTTCGGCTCTCTCTCCACCCGCCTGGCTATTCTGACAAATTTTAGTTTCCTTAACTTCGCATCCTCACAAACTGAACCAGTCAAAAAAAAAAAAAAGCAGGAGCAGGAGCAGCAGTGGTGACTGTGTGCACCAAAAAAAAAAAAAAAAAAACCCATCCCTTGCTTTCAGCCCAGGTGCCCTAATTTGACACAATGCCTTAATGGGCGGTAATGATCATCACCATCAGGGATCTGCACAAAACAAGAGGAGCTCCTCCTGCAGCCCCTATGATGCTTCTTGCTCTCTTACAGCTACGATCAATCAAATTCTTTACAGCAGCAGCTGGCCTGGGAAAGAACTTAACCAAATAGACTGGATGGTCAATATGTTTGCAATATATGCACAGATAATAATGCCACAGGAGCTTCCCTGCTAAGCTCCTATGTGAAAGCTTAATTTAATAAAAACGCACACAGTTTATGTTCGCAGGAGTGTAGACAATCAGTCGCGTGTCTTCTGGGCACAAATGTCTCTTTAGTTTCTTGGGGCAAATTGCCCCGAAAGAAATCAAACATTGTCAACAGAATTACAGCGAACGCTCGAGGCGCAAATTGTCCTTAAGCGCACACATTCTCTAGAGCACGTATAGTCCCAGACTTGCAATAATCAAACTCATTGGGGAAAATATGCCCTCACTACGGATGCAGCCTGTGCCTGTAGAGAAGAAAATGTCTAGCGGAAGCCATTGTCAATCAGGTGCATGAGCAAAACAAGAGAGTTTTGTGTTGCTTTAAGCGGTGAAAAACCCACTGTGGCATTCAAAACCTGGACATGTATTGGCTAATATTGGTTCCCTGTTGCTGGAAGGATGCAAACAATTGGGTACTCAGATTGTTTCTGCGTAAAAGGGAATGGCAGGAAAAACTAAAACAAAAGCAGAGATGACAATCTGCCAGACTCAAAATGGAGGCACAAATCACTCTTCCTAGCTGCAATACAGTTTCTGAATCCATTTATACTTGCTGGGAGTTGTTTTTTCACATAACTGGTTACATATTGTACTCAATACTGTGTTTACAATTCTAAAACTCAGTTGCTTTTACAAACATGCAGCCTGGCACAAAGGTTAATATCACATCCAAAATGCACCAGAACCACCAGGACAGTCTGTTCATGAGTGTCTCGGCAGCATCGGGTCACTCTAACATAACATTAGCAAAAGCACACAACGACCTAAAAACACACACACAAAAAAAAACAGGCTTCAGCACAAAACAATAATATTAATATGTGCATTCACTACATAGGATTATGTACCAATATAGAGACAGATCATGCTTGGATTCCACTTTGTAATTGCACTCAGGCATGGTGACACAGTAACCATGAGAACTACTGTATATCAGACTTGCTATTCTCACGAGGTTAAAGGTAACAGAGCAACGGCAGAACTCCCTGGACTCACTGAGGCCGAAACACCTTTTCATACTTGTATTAGCTTGATCAGCATCTGCACACATCCAACGCCAACGCACACACACTCACATCTCCAGCCACTTAAGACGAGCTCAGCTCTTACTAATTGTTGCATCATTACCGGGGATTAATTAAACTAAGCACTACATCAAGCCAAGTCTTTCCTTGCACTTAAAGTCAGCGCATTGCCGTCTCCCAAAAATGGTCTCCACTATGCTATGAGCCACTTACACAGTGCTTTCCAAATCAAATTCATTGCTCGGAGGGAGGTCACAGCAGCTACATGGGTGAAGTCATAAATAGCTGCTTTGTTATCATCGCATGTATCAATTCACTATGGGGAGACATGGGCGAACATAAAGCGTGAAAACGGAGAGGGAGGGAGTCTCTGTGGCGGAGACTTGGAGCATATTTGGAGGCAGGTTGTGAAACAGGAGGGCTACACCGTCTTTGATCAGAGAGCATAGGAGACAGCACCATGTCAACAGTTTACACTCATCCATGTCAGCCGTCCCCTGTGGGCAGAGGATTAAAGCCACAGCATCTCTGATAGAGCAGAGCAGACAACACAGACTGCGCTGGGCCTGAAGGAGGAGGCTGACGAGAGCCGTGCTGCGGCTGCTCAAACGTTCATAAACCTTAAATCCAGCAAACACTGGTGAATAGCCATTATGTGGGTTAAATTTAAAAGGAGATGTTCTGTAAGGAGAGTTTGGCCTAAAAGGTTTTTATACATTTAAGCATTGTGGAGCCTGATTTCCCACATCTGCGTATGTTTTCAGGAAGCTTGGAGGAAATAAAAGGCTTCAAAAAAAAAAAAAAAACACCTACAGAACAACACCTTGTACAGTGTCTAGGCATACAAAATCATTTTCCCTTTTTTCATTGCCCCGAGGGCAGTTAAATCATCTGCACCACCATTAAGCCCTGCTATTTGTTCCATAATATCACACTCAACAACAAGCCCAGAACCCCCGAGAGCCCTTGAAAAACAGCAGCCTAACAACAACCACAGGAGCGTTTAACTTGCATTAGTCATCGGGGGCCGGAGTTAAAATATCAATCTCACCACCAATGTAAGCATCAGGTATGTGAAGGACGGCCGGGCCGGTGCGTCCGTGTCACCGGGAGGATTATTTGGAGATGGATTGAGCTATCAAATGCATCCTGAGTTACAATGTCCATATAATTTTTGTAAACAAAGAGAGACAGAGTGATGGTGTTTGCGATGAGGTGAATTCTACTATCTATAAGTAAAATGCACGTCTAAATTATACATGATGTGCTGCTGGTCGGTGGTTTAAGCTCACAATCGCTGGGGATGGGAGATTTTTCAATTCTTTCTACAGATTGTGGAATCACTTATTATAGTCAAATTCAGACTCATTAAGCATGACAAAAATACAACGAATGAAAAGACGTGGAAAGGTTTTAGATTGCCGTCCTAATTGTGCGGTAAAGAAAATGCATGCGTGTATTACAATGCAAAACCAACACCCACATTCTTTCCACTAAAACATTAATGTTGAACAAGTTATCAATATACAGAAACAGAGTCAGGTGTAATAACAATTTGATTCCACTCAGAAATGTGATTCATCCGAAAATGACACAACTCTCTCCGCACGGCAAGAGTGCATCATCCGGCAATAAGTGGCTAATGGCTAATAAAACGCCGAAAATGGAAAATAGAACAGTAGACATAAAATACTAGGCCTGTTTTTTTATGATATCTGCTTGTTTTGAATAACCAGCAAAGCCACATGTTCAGAGGACAGTCAGATGTTTTGATGTTTTAGGCTGCTCATAGATAGCTATAACACCACATTGCTCATACTATGAAAAAAATAAAGATTAATTAGGCTCATACACGAGGACGCATCAATTAATTAATTATCTTTAATCATCCTCAAACTGCATTTAGTTTGAAAAAGGAGAAAGCTGCTGATATCCTGGATTTTTTTCGCATCAACAAACCTCATGAAAAGACCAAAACCAATAGTGCATTAATCTGTCTCTCAGTTCTTTCAGCCTTTTCCCTACCGAAGGCAGAAATATTTAAAAACAGGTCATGAATGCATACTTTCATTTAAAAAAAAAAGGGGCAAAAATAATTTCCTCAAACAGCTGGGCACTGTTGTTTTCAGCAAACATTACTCAACAACAGGAGAAAAACAGTGCTGGGGACTATTTTCAGCCATGAGCGTTCGTGTTTAATTACTGTAGCAGGGTGGTGTACGCGGGATTGACTCAATACGAAACTACAAAGGCCCGTGTTAATGGTAATGAAGGAACATGTCGCAAGGGAACAATAGTGAGGCTCATTGATGTGTTGTTGTTTTTATACGTTTGTGGACAAAAATTGAGATCTGTGGCACAGAGGAATAAGCGACGTCGGGCTTTGGATCAATTCGTTGTTGGATTTTGGTGGTGTCGTTTGTTGACCCTCGGAAAAATACAGAACATCAACATACTTATCATTCAAGAGCATTGGGATAATCAGAGTGTTTTATACACAGGTTTATAATCTCTCAAACAGTTGAAATCCCCATCAGCCACGCGGCGCTGGTGTTACTTTGTGTTGCTAAAAGCCATTATCACCGAGAAAAATTCAGCTCATTTAAACTTTATTTTCAAGGGAAAGTCAACTTAGCTCACTTGCACTCTTTTGCCAATAAATTACATGTCCTGACACTGCTTCAACCAGACGCCCAAAAAGAAAAAAAAGTGAAAAATAACTCAACACTGACTCCCTCAAAGAGCGTGTGCTTTAATAAACAACGAGTTTCACCACTTCACTTTCGTGCGCTCAATGAAGGCGATGTGGCAAAATATGTGTTTGAATCAACTGGATGTTTTTCCAGCACGTCAGTCAGCGTTTTTTATCCTCCAGCGTCGGCCTGCTTTACATCCACAGTTACATACAGAGACACTCGGACAGTCGTTATTGAGGTAGAGGGAAGCACAACTCGTTCACCAATTTTCGCAGCTCGTCCTTTAGGTGGATGGAGAGAGAAGGCATATCATTAAAAGCACATGGACTAAACGCAAGTGAGCAGCGTTTTTCCTTTTTCCACAGGCATCATGAGTGTATAAAAGGGCAGGCTCTTGATGCAAAATTGCTATGTATATAAGGAACAAATGTGCGTACTGAGGGAGACAGCTGCTGTCTGTACAATCTCATCTGCAATGCATGAAGTCAACTGTCAAATGTAAGGACATCTGCTCAGCTTTCTGTTTTGGTGAATTACTAACACGTGTGAACACCTCTCGAAAATGTGCTCGTTTTCTTTCAAAATGCCAGATACCTGACTCACACCGCAGCATGTGGAGCATTACATGGTTACCAGTTACAAGTCGCAGCGGTAAAACAAGGCCGGGGGTACCTCCGTGCAGCAGAGCGGCATAGAAAAGGGGAGGGTGGGGGGGGTGGAATAAATGGAGCCTGATCTTGAGAGCGCATGTGTTTCTCATTCCTCGGGAAGTGGGTGATGTGGCTCGATATCCCCGGAAGTGTTCCAGTCACACCAAGGACCTCGGGAACATGAGAAGTGCCAAGATCAGCCAGAGATACCGCACAGAGGGAGCCGGGGCTAAAGCATCAAGCTCCGAAATAATAAAACAACTCAAATCCCAATGCATATATTTAGGCCTACACAGCTAAAAGCAAACAAGCTGTTTCAGCAAACAGGGCATCAGCACCCATGGGCTGAAGAAATGTAGCTGTTTTACAGGAAAATTAAGCTAATTAGTCTACAGTTAACATTGTTCCTCGACTGACTCCGTGATGAATATAACTAAAAATACAAAATTCCTGAAAAACCAATTTAAAATTTTCCCCCCCTCCGACACCTTTTTTTTTGCCATGTTCGAGCACGCCTGTGTGCATGTCAAGACCTGTCTGGCTTTTTGTTCATCATGTTAATTGACAGGAAGTGCTACTGCACATTCAACACCGCTGAGATGAGATGTTTTTGTCAATGCCGCGCGGGGCGCCGAAAGCCTAAAATACAACTTCATAGTGAGATATAGAGACAAGTGGAAATAGTGAAGTGACAGAAACTCAAACCTAACTTTTAAATAATTCCAAAATTCGGCAAAAAAAAAACAGGCAGACAAACACGCACACTTGTAGGCAGTGTGTGCGATACGGCCTTGCACCTCCTCCTCCAAACAGAAAACATTTTGTGTTTGTGTTTCATTAGTGAACTTGAACAACAAAGCAAGCAGAATAGGAGGAAGGGCAAAGGAGACATACTCCACTTTCTCATTATGCAACGCTCTCTCTCTCCGCAGTCCTTTTCTCAAAACTTATCTGGTGAAAAGTGGATGCGGCCATCTCATTATCATCAAATCCACAACGTGTCGCCGACTCCCAACCCACCCTCAGTTCACACACCTGCAGTCCCCGCAGTTTTTCTCCTCTTAAAAAGGTATACTGTGAAGACTCGGGTTCTCCGTGCCGTAATATTACAGAAGTCAGGAGGTGATGAGGCCTGAGCAGAGCAATGCGTCATGTGTTACACTGTTCTTCAACCCTTTACTACAAGGAATAAGTGAGAAACAGTACATCAAATGTCAGCCTTTGATAGAGCATGTGGGCGAAAAGGTCTAGATGAAATTCTCCAGTGTGTTCAGCCTTCCTTGTACAGAAAAGAGAAAGAAAAGCGAAAAAAAAAAAATACACATCCTGGCATTTATTCTCTATTCATAAGAAGCCGGTAAAGAACTATTGTTCTATTGTCTGACCAAAACTGGCTCTTATGAATTAAAACAGAACGACATCCTGTGGTGAAGTCAATGTTTGGTGAAATGAGTATATAGTAAATCTGAGCTGTGTCAATCTGCCGTTGAGCACGCTTCGAGGGTAAATACCGGTACAGTGAATTAAGTGCATTAAATAGCTGGCGGGCTTTCTGAACGCTCTGATGAAAACCATTAACAAGATTAAACAAATTCAGGGCTAGTGACCTCCTTTACCAGACCAGCTATAGCTCGTTTCCTTCACAGACTACAATAAACAATCCTCAAACGCGTCGCCACAACAGCTCAGACACTGTCAGGAAAATTTAGTGTGTAAAGTGAGGTTTTCAATTTTCAATATGTGGCAATTGGATCGCTTAAGTGCCAAGAGCTTATGAGGTCATTCCTCAGGACACGGTGTGCAGCCACGCATGAATTGTCTAGTTATTGATTCTGAAATAAATTCCCGCTGCCTCTGGTGGATACATTACACTCCTCACACATTACTGGTGTTCATGAATGGTGATGGTTGATTACGGGCAATGTAAATGGGTGCATCTAACTCAACAGGTAGAGCGTGACACTGATACCGCCTGGCCGGTGATTTGCTCGCAGCTCGAGTCGAACGGGGGGGGGCTGGAAATGCACATTGTCGCAGCTACAGTGCCGTGATTTAGAGAAAAGCATCTACAAAATGGCAGTCTGTAAAATAGCACTATAATAAAGCTGCAAATTCGAGAAAATATGCGGAGTCAAATACCTCTGGAAATGTGATTTAGTAGAAAACATCTGCCTAGTGCTGATGAAAAATACCTAACCTGCAGCTCACTGGCCAAATGACTCAATGCTATCCATAAATAATACCACTGCACTAGGGCTTAGTATGCATCACTTCCAAACAGGATCTTCATGCCTGCCCGGGGCCATACAAGCAGTCAGGCCTCCTCCCTTCCTCTTTAAATGCTTTTTGATGTTGGACTCTAATCAATACTTGAAGGCTGAATTTAGAAACGATAAATAAAGCCGTGAAGAGCAATGCACTTGATACCCCTGTAACAGCCTCTTTAGCAGCCCGGACAGTTTACTGTGCAGAGTTCATTACGTCTTTCTCGAGATCTCTCTGCGACATGCAAATGGAATTGTGCTCAAGTATTAAGGCATTGTTAAGGCGTACCACAAAGATCTGCAAACCAGAGGGGGTCCCACATACATTTCATATTACACCAGTTCAGAAAATCATTTGATCGTCTTATAAATAATGACAATGAATGAAAAACTGACATTGTTTCATGTGAGTGCCACAGTATGAATTGGATATCAGCAGTGTATTTACCGCATGCTGGCTCCATGCTTCCCTCGGATAATGTCTCAGAATTTATTTTTTATCTTTACTTTATAATTTAAATGAAATGTAAATTTCTCTGGCGGAGTAAGTTGATATTTTTCTAGCGGAGGTCGTGCACACTGAAGCTGTAAGTATTCTCTGTATTCATGATGAATTCATTACCCGCTGTCAGCTTTTAATATCATTGCATTGCCCCAAAATAGCATGCTAAAATGTAATTGTGAGCTCGAGAAAAAGAAATAATTTCTTTTGCACGCCAAGACACTGTCAGTCTCCTGCAGTTCCTCTCATCCCCACTGCTACTTTTTTAGAAACTAAAATTACAGTATTTGTTCCCAACTGTTCAAAATGATTAATTCTGATCTGAACTGAATAATTTCTAACATTTTCTAAGACACGTTAAAAAAAAAACAACACCCTTATAATTACCAACAGCAGTAAAGTTTGACAAGTTTGTGGGTCTCAGTTTTACTTTCTTCAAAAACTAATAAAATCCAATCTGTGTACGAGTCAACTCTGTATATAAAAGCTGTTTATAGGGAAAGAAATGTCACTCTTAAAATGAATACTAGGTACACAGTTTCATAGCCGTGGTCCAAATATTAAGACCATGCTCCTGCTGATTAACTTGAGAGGTATTGTGATGCAAGAAATCTATTGGCATGTCACAATAAGATGGCCGCTAATTAGCCAAAAGGGATTACAAGGCTATTACAGTTCCCATCATCTGTGCCAACATATAACTCATGACAAATGAGGACATCTGCTCAGACCACGGCTCCTCCACACTCACACTCTGGTCTGGCCTTGCTCACACACATACACACACACTGCCTGGTAGTTGTCTGTTAAGATATGAAAGTGTATCCCATTCTGGTCAATCAACAGCAGACTCTATCAATCTGCAGCCGCACGAATTCACATCAGATCTTATTGGAGGCACCTTGGCGCCGATTTCATCACCTGCATGCAGTGAAACTTGCATCAAAACAAATCCAAGGCTAATAAACATGAGATCTAATGCACACAGGAGTAGGAGCAAACAAAGCCTGGAAAAAAAAAACAGCATTCAATTGAGCAGTACTTGGCTGTGACTCAAAGTAATGCTTCTAATCAAGCAGCATCAACACAGCTGAGTGGTGAGGCCAACGTGTGAGTGCATTTAGCTGCGGTTCTTAGTGCAAATACAGAGCAAGCTCGAATGCCAATCACGTTGTTAAGGAGGTTTTTTTTTAGTTTTATATCACTGTTCACTGAATCTCTTTGTGTTTCAGACTGTTAGTGTAAATCAAGCAATTTGAGTTTGTGCACTTTTATTAATTATTGTTTTGACAGTTCCTTAAGAAACCTAACAAAATGCTATAACCATGGTTTTCTAAAGTCTATTCAAACAGAGCATTTTTTTTTTCAAATTTTAAAATTAATTATATTTAAAACGCATTCAGCGGCTTTTCACATTCCTGAGCTGTCTTCTTTATCTTGGAAAAACCTTTCACCTTCGGTATGACACAAACATTAAACACAGGAGTTGCTTCATCAGGTATTGAAAGATCAAATTCACTCTGCCCCCTCAAATAACTCTGAATTATTATTTCTTCTAACAAATGCTTAAACATTAAAAGTCAGTAAAGAATGTACTGCTAGTTTCCATCTGCAGTAATCTGCTGATCTACGTTACTTTTACTTGAAGCCATGAAAAATCAGTGCAGCTGTAAAACATACATGAACTCACTTATGGAAACGCATTCATCCCATGCACCTAAACTGGTTCCAGTCAGGGAACATTTATCTTTTTATACTGTCATTCATATGGGCTTGACCTGACTACAGGTTAATTAAGAAAACTGATCATAACAGAGCAATGATGAGGCTATAATGTCGCCCTTCAAATGACAGACAGACACATTTGAATAAGCCTCTAAAGCCTGACCTTTATATCAGGACAACATTTTCCAATAATCACAAGTCTATGGCTGCAGCTAACGATCGTTTAATCTGAAAATTACAAACCGGATTTCCAAAAAGTTGGGATGCTGCGTGAAACATAAATAAAACAGAATGGGAGCACTTGCAATTTTTTTTTTTACAAAAACAGTAAAAAAAGACAATATATTTAATTTTTGATCTCATAAACATCATTAATTTGTGTAAATGTCTGTTTATTTGCTTATTCTGAATTTGATGGCAGCAACATGTGCCCGCTCCAACAAGTTGGGTCAGGAGCAACAGAAGACTGTGAAAGCTGTGGACTGATCCAAAAACACCTGTCTGAATCATTCCACAGGTAAACAGGTTCAACTCAGCAGTTAACAAGCATATAAAAGGAGATTACGATATGGGTTCGGGAACACTCATTTGCATTCTGTTTTTATAATCGAAATTTTCTCCACTAACCAATTACCTGCTTTGTCTAAAGAGTATGAGAAAATAGTGAAAAACGTCTGTTCCAGTTTCCCACAGTTCAAGGTGACATCTTGTCTTGTTTTATCCAACCAACACTCCAAAACCTAAGATACTCAATTTATGACAAAGAGCAAACATCAGATCCTGACATATGACAGTGATTACTCGATTATCAAAGTAGTTGCCCATTAGTTTTCTGTCAGTCAACTAATTGATTAATCAACTAATCACCACTGCTCTCCACAAACAAGCTGCATCTTTTGTCATCTTTAGACATGGTAATAATGGTTCGCAGCAAAGTAATGAGTCCTGCCAGTGCTGAGCTGAATGTCCTCAGCACTGCCCTCTGAATAAAAAAAAAAATACTTTCATCTCTCTATTGATGGGCCAATTATGACATTCATAGGCTTGAATACAAAATGAACCTTTTTTTTCCCACCTCAAAGCAACAACTTCCATTTTATCAAGATGGCACTCAGTAATGTCACTTGTGCCATTAAGCCTATTCAAAGCATTTAATTCTAAACATTACGGCAACACAGATGATTGTCTCCAGAAGTGTGAGGCTGTTGAGTGGCTGCGAGCTCCCACCTGCCTCGCGCTGCCTGTTAAGTGTGTGGACAGATGATCTCTGGAATCCCTGAGTGATTACTGGTTACCTGGGAATGGGTCTCCTCTGCTGTGGTAAACACTTGTGTTGCGAGGTTCAGATTAGCAGTGACAATAACACACGGCAGCTGTCACGCCTTCAGCTCACACCAGACTATGACAGATAAGCAGGAATCTGTACAGCCGCGTGGCTAAAAACGACCCGAGAAGCAGATGGAAGGTGCTTTAGTTTTTGTTTTCCAAGCATCTGGCAAATTCAACTGTTGACCGTGCCGTCGCGCAAATTTCTATTCACCTTCTTGTAAATAAGAGAATTGTCTTTTTTGAGGAAGCATAAAAACAACGTCTTTCTGAAATATGAAAATGTCACAAAGAAAAGGCCGTGGTATTCAAATCCTTTGTTAATTAGGGTTCCACTACCAGGAGGGTTTGAATGTTTGTGTTGAAGAACAGAAACATTTGCATTCCCCAAAGGGGAGCACGTCAACAGGATCGATAGGGTAGTCTCCAAACTCCTGTTCGGCCTCCAAAAGGAAAAAAAAAGAACTATCCAACTCAGCACATGTTCTCTCTTGGAATTCTCTGGAATTAACTAACACTGAATTTTCACATGAGCTGTGCCTCTGTCATTTTCACAGTCCCACAGATCCCTTTCAAATGCCCAACAGGAAGCATTCAGACACAATACGTTAAGCACCTGGAGAAGGCCGAAGTCCACCTGAAATGCTTTGCAGTCTATTTAGCAACCCGGTTAAATAGCAATGACCCCCTTCCCTCCTCCCAGCACCCCCACCCACCTCCTTCCATTGTTGTTTTAGGGCTTTCTCGGGAAATAGAGAAAGCTCCCAGAGAGACAGTCGAAGTGTGTGAGAGAAACAAACAGAACATCAATCTCATTCCAAACCCAAAGGAAAGAGCCTGGGGACTGATCTCTCAGGGTGTTAACTTAGGGAGGGGAGAAAAAAACTCATTCGACAAGGATTTAATGAAATGGGTTTAGCACTGGAGTGGAAAAGTGGAGATCAAGTCAGCGTTAAACTCATACCCTGTCAAATTGTGTTTGATTACAACCATTCTTCTTTATTTACCACTTAAATCATATGTTCATGATGAATGACCCTCCATTATCAGATGTGACATATAGTGAACTCTACTACAACTCTAGTCTATCCTAGGATCTATGTATATCCCAAAATAAACACTACAGCATCAAACTTTGATGTGATACGTCAAAGCAATCTGCTTCTCATACTGATGAAAAAAATATTCCAGGTGTCCCAATTTGTCCATGCTCAGTCTATTGAATTTTTTTAGCTTTCACCTACCTTATAGTGCTGCATGTCTTTCTATTTTGGTGCCTGGAAACTTCAAGTCTAATATCTATTTGGAAAGATGGCAACATTTTAAGAAATCTGTTGGGTGTCACACTTTTTGACAGCGACAGCTGTTTTCTCCTCTTAGCAAAAGACCTTTTCAGACCTGCTCCAGTCAAAACTTCTAAAATGGTAGAGGTTGATTATGAAGCAGACTAAACTGAAAAGTGAGCTAAATTGCGTGAAAGTGATCTGAGCAGCTGAGCTGGAAATGATGGAGCTGTGATCCTAACAGCAACTAACCCAAAGATAACCTTCTTTTGAATTTTTCAAATAGAATCTGACGGCAAAACCTAACAATAATGATAATTAGAAATAACCAATTGTGTTAGTGTTTAGTGGTTACAATGGTATATGATAAAGAGTCTTTTAATGATCAATCAGAAAATCAGGTGGACAGTTTCTATCTTATGTATTTCAAACACACGAACCGTCTAAAAATGTACAGATAAGATTCTACCACTGGAGGTAAATTTGCTATATTTCTGTATACATTAATGTCATACCAATTTATATGTGAAGAGTAAAGCTGATGAGTCATCTGGCCGATATAAGCTTATCACAGATATATCAGTGCTGGCACATACCACATTGGCTTAAAGAACAAGAAACTGGAGCACAGAAATTGGACTATGGAAATTTCAAAGACATCTTTACAGCAATGTAGAAACAGAGCGTCTTCTACATAGCGAAACCCCCACATCTTTGTCACGTGATCGACCATCGGCCGATTAATTTTCGTTTGACTCTCAAATATTGATACCGGCCTCAAAAAAAAAAATCTAGTATCTGTCAGACAGCACTGAACTAAAAAGCCACATAAAACCACAACGAATTATGTCAAAATAAGTCTTTTACACAAATTTAAATAACCAATATGTTTAAGAGCCCACAGAAAAGGAAAAATGCTGTTAAAGCTTCCAGTTGCATAACACAATATCCTCGGGTGTTTCTTTTTTGTAAAATGTGCAAAACAACAGCCAATGCCAAAGATCTAAGGACTGTGAGGTTTGCGTGGCATCGTTTCAATTTCATTTAGGCATTCTGTTGCTGTTCCTTTCGAACAAAACACTTGTCTGTCCTGACAGCGATAACTACTATACACACTGACTACCACTGTAGAGTTTCAAGAGCTGGGTAATGACTACATTTTTAAAAAGACTGTAGTGACGGCATTTTGAACTGGAAGTGACCTAAATGTAGCACAATATCCATTCCACAGGCCGGAGCACAGGCGTTTCTCTACAGCTGCTCAAAATAACGAGAATATTATTTATGCAAATGTTAAAATTCAATTCATCACATACGACCAGACTCTTATTCAACGAGCTTATTTTGCATTCTGCGCAGCACCTTGAGCGTGATAAAACACGCGCAGCCCGCTCCTATATCTTCAGTGATTGTCGCCATAATTCACGACAGCGAAAATGAGCCTGGACGGGATAGCCTACTTTTTGAATTTGTTTTTCCGCTCGCCTCTGAAAAAGACAATCTTGAATGTAGCTTGTGAAGACAAAAAAAAAAAAAAAAAAAACAATGAGCACAAAGCAAACACATGCTCTGTTGACCCACAATAACACAATGCAGGAAAAGGGAGCCTCAAGGTTCCATTGTCTTCACTCTCCACAGGGCAGAGCTGACTGACAGTTCAGCTGTAAGCAAAGCTGACACAGTATCACATCGAGGCAAGATTGTTTAAGGGGAAAGAGGACATGGCGACTGAAGGACACAGGACATTTATTGATATGGCCAAGTCCTTGAGTGCAGCAGTATATGTCCTTCAGTGACAGTGCCTTATTGCCTGGACATTAATCACTATTGTCATGAAGCACAGGAAATAAGTGCACTCGTTTCCCCAACAGCATTTTTCCTCCCTTGTTTCAACCAGCTTGTGTGTGTGTGTGTGTGTGTGTGTGTGTGTGAGTGTGCGTGTTTTGGGTTGGATGTTGCGAGGACAGATGAAATGATTTGGAGTGAAGTGGCTGTGAGTCATTCTAAATGATTAAAACGCTACTGTGACCAGCTTGGAGTATCTTGGCTGAAAGACCGGGTGAACTCAACCATACACACCAAGTAATGAAGTGATGACTGATTGCCTTGATTAACATAAGTTATACAAATAAACAGTTTAATCACAATTAATGTCAGATTACGATAATTATCTGATGAAATAAAGCACCGTTCTCATAAAGTTGCGCTCGCATCAAACGAAATGTCGGCATCTCCAGACAGGACGACCTCGCCCGTAATGTCCACCGGCCCCTGGAAACAATACAGCAGGGGCCCTCGAGCACCAGATGTGTGAACAGATCATCTCAATGACATGTAAAATGTATTAATGACTGATTTGTTATTGCCTGGGTCTGTACATATATATATAACTAAACTAGTTTTTCTTGTTTCTGTC
Source organism: Centropyge bicolor (assembly GCA_037975185.1). Lineage (NCBI taxonomy): Eukaryota > Metazoa > Chordata > Actinopteri > Pomacanthidae > Centropyge > Centropyge bicolor. Next base: position 7,973,350 of record JBBMOC010000012.1, on the reverse strand, counting down.
TTGTATAACTGGAAAAAAAAAAGAGCATTCTCTCGTTCAGCAATTAAACCAATACATAAAAGCCACTCGGGATTTGTTACCACATTGATCAAGAATGAGCTGCAAACATGTATTCGACGAGTTTGTAATACCAAGCATGTCAGCATCCATGGTCGCTGTAGAACAGGTCAATGCACGGTGCTCTACCTCTGAAATGCTTTTTAAAATCAGGATGACAGAAAAGTGGCACAACTGGAAATCAATTCAGCTGCATCCAGAGGACACGAGGGGTCAACACTGCCAATTTTCAGTGTTCGGCTGATAATCACAGATTTAATAAAATTCAAAAATTACTAGCTTTTGATTCTCTTGAATTTAATAGAGCTGAAGAGCAGGGAGAAAGTGGGCGCAGGTGGTAGATTTATATTTCTTCATGTATTTTTCAGCCTGCTGGGGGTCAGTCTGGTCAGTCTTACCTACTTTGATCCAGCGGGTGTTAAAAGTATCCTGTTGAGCTTCTGACCACTAGTAGTGCTATGAATCAATGTTTCAACCAGGGGGTCCTTGTTTTGTTTGTATCATGCGTCGGGATGCACAAACGCAAGCATGCGAGTGATGTGATACACATCCTGCCGCTGATTTCTCACCATTCCACTGATCTATAGCAATGTACCGACAAGGATGAGGCAGAAGATTGATCTGTGGTATCCAGATGAATATTTTAAATATTATGAGAAAGTAAATGTATTCAACGCATTTCTTCAAAGATACAAACAGTGCTTGTTATAAAACATCATTTTTGTTTGTGTTTTGTTTACGATAAGGAGGAGCGCAGCCTCTAGGGGTCGCAAATGCATGCATACTTGAAATTGTTACACATTTTGAGTTTGATGTTTGCAATGGAAAAAATATAAGTCATATTTTGAACACATTACTAAAAGATATCACAGAAAAGAAAAAAAAAATCTAATGGTTGGATTTTCTAATGTGGTTTTACTGAGCCACATTGTGATTCACAGAGGAAAACTGAAGAACCACTCACAGCTGAAAAATACTTTTTAACTTTAGCTTATTGTTAATGTTGGTGCGATTTCTCAGCCACAGAAACACACACACAAAAAAAATCCAATAACAGACATTTTTGCAATACATAAAATTGTCTAGTTTTGATAATAGCAGCAGAAGTCCAAACTAAGTTTGATTCACATCCTCTGACAAACACTTTACTTGTACTTGGATTTTTTATGAAGTAACAGCCAACATACTGCACTTTCATCATTTTCTAGCATTATTTCATTCTCTCAAATCGATTTCTTAGCACTTGCGATGGCTGTGGTGTGAGAGCACACAGCTAGCTACATGTAGTATGGAAATCCAGAGCAAGTATCCCTTTTTAAAAGAGCTCAACACACGACCACACATTTTCAAATGAATGGCCTCAGGGCCAAAAATCAGACATAAAGTACGTTTTGAAAAAGCGGCGGAATGAATCATGAATTCGAAAAGTAACTCAAGGTTGCAAATGCTTACTTACACTTGCCTTTCCTACACCAGGGAAATTATGAACAATCTCTCAAACAGTATTTCCCATCAGTAAGGACATTTGGAAACAGAAACACCGAAACAAAAAATAATAATAGTTCACACTCTACTATGAGAAATTGTTTCAAACCAAACAGATTCCTCAGGTGGTTGGTGAGAGTTAGTCTGGTTTTCCAGACTGTACTGTCGGCCCTAAAAAATATTGGTTATTTTTACATTTCAATGCGTTGTTCTCAACTTAATTATTCTATTTTTCGAACCAGGTCAGACATAAAACTAACTTTATGTTATCAGTAACTATAATGTATGGAGGAAAGTGTGGAATAATAAAAAGGCAGCACATTTCACAGGCTATTTTCACAGCTGATCAGTGTGAAGAAAACAAGCTGGGACGCTTTCCCAAACCACAACACTCGTCACTGCCATAATACAACATGAACAACCCACCAAGTCACAACTGTTCTCCAAAACCAGGCTCCAGTCTCCAGTCGGCACCATCGCAGTTCAAACAGTGTTATTAATAACAAAATTGCATTGTTGTTTTAAAGTTTATCCAGCGTAATTAGACAGGCCGATAAGCTAGTCATTAAATTTGAAAGCAATAAGCAAAGGATCAGCATCACTAGCAAAAAGGATAAACAGCGAATTATCTGCACGAGTGAAAAGTGATTACAGTTGCAATGTTTCCCCATCGGACCATTTAGTGGGTGGCACAGGCAGCTGGTGGAGAGACAACAGATAACAGTGTGCCGAGCCCGTCCGTGATCAAGACCGAGCATATGCTACTGATGCTATTTTAAAACCAGGAGAAAGTTGGTTTGGAGACGTTCTGTCAGTCCTGTGCATGGCGAACCAATTATCCAGAGAAGGTAGAGGAGGGCCTTGATGATAAGGATGCCGGTGCCAACATCAGTCATGTCCAGGCAGCTGGCATCCTGCTGGCACAGCAGTACATCAGGACCTCATTAATGACGTTAATGACATGTTTGCTCACTAATTTTCTATTTGCAGTGGACAGGGATTGTGCTATTTGAAAAGGACATCCCTCCAGTACAATCCACACGAGTGAAAATAGCCATTATGTTTGTCAAAAATAGTAATTGTTTTTCCCAAATCCTTTTTCATTGAGGTCCAGTTGTCAGTGCTACCAATTATTCCCTAGCTGTATCACAGGGCTTTACGCCTTTATCCTTTTTTGTATTGCTGCATTCAGATAACGAACAATAATTTCCTCACTACTTAAGTGATGCAATCAGGAGACTTTCTATTATTAATAACGAGCTTTGTTTCAAACAATGACTACGCAGCTGCAATGGCAACCACACCACTTTAAAAAAACATGGTTATATAGATTTGTCTGAAATGCAGTTTTCATCACACCTCAACTTCTGATTTTCTTACTGGAGCTGCAGCAGTTCAGTCGATTCATCGAGTAGCTGATCGAAAGAAAACTGACTGCCTGCTATTGTGATAATGGATTAATCGTTTCAGTCTTACTTTAAGCAAAATGTAAAACATTGGCTGGTTCCAGCTTCTTACGCGTAAGAATTTGTTGCTTTTCTTTGTCATTTATGATAGTAAATAAAGATTTTGGATTTCTGGTTGGACAAAGGAAGCATTTTGAAAACATCCCTCTGGGGTCAGGGAAATTGTGATTAGCATTTTTCACTACGTCAAAAAAAGAAACAATCATGAACACAATCAGCAGATTAATCGTTAATGAAAGTAATCATTAGCTGCAGCCCTGCTTCTGACAGAATTTTTTATCATGTCTATATTATAGTAGGGAGTGACATTTTGGGGGTAAAAAAAATCCTGGATGTTTGTGTTAGAGAGAAAAGACATGCAAGACTGCTTTTGCAAATCGAAAGACATCATGAAAATCAATGCAATTTTATCGCCAGCTCTGCCTTTAAATCGGGTATATGCATTGATTTAGGTAGAAAATAATCCCCCTCCCTTGAAAATCTTCTGTTTTCATGTCAACTTAAGCACCAGTTGGTAATACTGTCTCTGATGCACACTGAACCGGTAGATGAATACAGTTACGTGACAGTGCACAAGTACTTAGATTGGATTTATCCCCCACCACTTTCTAGCTGGTCTACCAGTCAGCCTGTGTTGGCTCTCTGCTGCGTGTCAGAGGTCTGGTGAGACATGCCATGTGAGAAAACGCCGCTGTGTTCAGGGCTTGGAGGGCTACTAGTCAATAAAGCTGCAAACTAAGGACGTGGAAGCCTGGAACTGGGGGATTTTGGGGAGGTGGGGGGGTGGGGGGTGACTCAGAGAGGAACCAGTCTCTTGTGTTACATCACTGCTGCCTCACTATGGGGGATGATTTGTGCCACAGGGTAGCATCCATAATACTGTTGCATGCTAACAGGAAGTGTTACGGCTCTCCAGGTGTCATGATGTTAAAATGTAAGTTAACATATAGCTGATTATGCAACACAGATGTAACTACTGTTTAGTTAATTCTTCAAATTGCTTATAGTATGATCACAGAACCAGACTGATAAATTGGTGTGCAGTTATTATCAGTTATTTTAACTTATCTGTGTCTATTAGCACATTCTGGCTCACAAAGAATACAACCAAAAACATTGGGAGCAATATAGTAGCATAGTTTGTCCACCAGAGAGCACTAACAAGTTATTTTTTAAGTGTAAAATTTCTCATTCAGCCACTCATCTTTTTACTTTAATAAGCAAATATGAGGGATTATTAGCAGAAATGTCATGTTTGCATTCCAGTTTCATGATGTTATTCTATATTAGTTGATATGATGAAGTATCAGGGTATCGGTCTCAGAAATTAAGTATTGGTCAGGTTGCATATCAAAACAAGAAAAACTAGAGATATTGTGGTACTGTGATCATCTAGCTGAGTAGAACTAGTACGTCAAAAAATACAACTTGGCATGGATGCAAGATCTGGGAAAATTGAAAACGCTAGGTGTTTTTAAACAATAGATGAGGATGTTAAGGCCATACAATCGCATAGGTGAACATTTGTGTATGTTAAGTTATTTCATCATAGAAGTGGGAAGAAAAAACATCAATTTTAGGAAAGTGTTTTTGTTGAAAAATGTCCGTCTCCTATCGTCCTTTGTTGCCATCAGATCTCGGGCGACTGAATCCATGCAATAGTCATGCTTTTTTTGTCACTCATATTCTCTAAAAGCAGTATCGGTGTGTCAAAGCCTGTTTTCACCTTTGATTTGTGTACCAGCTACTAAAATCTGAATCTAACCTCAAACCAAATCTCAACCTGTCCTATTATTCATTCTGATTCCTTACTCCACCACTTCACCTAAATTGGGTTCTATTCCAAATGCCTTTGCTTCTTTTCTTTGTCATTTATGAGAGAAAATGAAGGTTTTAGATTGTTGGTTGGACAGAAGAAGCAATTTGAAGATATTAAATTGGGCTCTTGGAAATTGTGATGAGCAATTTTCACAATTACACAAAAGATTAGTGCTGAAAATTTTAGTGAAAGCTTTTTGTCACCTTTTTACTCTTCAAAAGCAGTAGGCCTACTGATGTTTCAAAGTATGTTTCCCCACTAACATGTGCACCAATCTACTTATAACACAATCTAACCTCAAACCTAATCTCAACCTGTCATATTCATCAACATTAGCCCTTACTCCATCCAGTTAACCTAATGGTTGGGTTCTATCCCAAACCCACACATTTGTTGGTTCCAGCTTCTTAAATGTCAGGATTTACTGCTAATCATTCAATGAGAGAAAATGAAGGGTTTTGGACTGTTGGTTGGACAAAAGAGGCAAACTGAAGACGTCATACTGGGCACCATTTTACTCTCTAAAAGCAGTATCGGTGCATTACAGTGTGTCATACGGATGATTTGTACCAGCCTACTTAAAACTGAATCTAACCTCAAACCTAATCCCAACCTGTTGTAGTGCTTAACCTCCATCCAACCTCACCACTCACTCCACCCAGTCAACCAAAATCGGGTCCTATCCCAAACCCACAGAGAGCAGCGATCAAGGAAACACCATTCAGAACGGGAAACAAGACTAGTATTGCACCATATTCTGCAACCTGGTTGAAATTTAATCTATATTCATGCAGTAAAAAAAAAAAATTAAAACTGATGATAGGAATAGGTTTGAACATATCTTATTTAAACATTACAGAAAAAGACTCCACATGTTAATGAAAAAGAATAATGCATTGATCTACATATCATCTCAATCTCTAGTTGCAAAGAAGGACACATTTCAATAGCTGGTTTTGTTTGATGTGATTTGAGTTCCAGTGGCACTAATCGCCTCTCATACATGCACAACTATCGCCCTCATCCTCGTTTTCTACCTACGCACATGACAGCGAGCAGACACACAGATTATAGCTCCATATAAACCGGGACCCACAACTACAACACAGCCTGTAATAATAAAAAAAACTTGGGAGACACCTTATAAACAACACAATAAAACTACAGGTCTCGGTGGCAGAACGATTCCCAGCGATTCAACACGAGACAAAGTCAATGAGCAACTCAACGAGCAGCACAAAAACCTCCAGCTCCTGCATGAATCTTATCGTAAGTTAGCTTCATTTGCTGACATTGATTGAATCCTTAAGACGATGCGTCATGTCGGACACACGAAGAAGCAGTGTTGTAAAAACATCAGGGAGGTCAAACAGGACTCGGAGGACTAGAACCGGGACTGAACATCCGGACTAAGTCAACCCGCCTGATCGATAACACGCAGCCAAAGCACGGAGGCTAAAACCCGCCGTTAAACTCGCCTCGGCCCTTAAACCGTTAATGAACCCAGGCTCAACGTTTCCTCAAAAAAATCCTTAAATCGACATTAAAAACTCGCTTTAACCCTCTATTATGAAAGACGAATTCACCATTACGGGTATGCAGTTGTGAGGCTACACAAATGATACTCACCGGGATGACAGTCTTTGTGTTTGGGGAAGGTTAAAAACATTAAGGATAAAATCCACCAGTAACTCGGTTCCCGTATTCTCCGCATGTTAAACTACTCATCGAGAGTGACGAGGAGGCAGCGGGTGGCAAAGTTTTCAGTCCTTTTTTCGGGTTTTTTGTGAGAGGAAAAAAAAATCACATACACACGAAAACCAAGTTGGCTCAGCAGCCACGAAGGCAGAGCATCAAAGTACTGGTTAGTTAGACGCTGGAGTCGCTGTGTTGCTTTTAAAAAACGCTCGTTTCTTCGCCTCCGCTTCGAGCACAGAGGCTGTTTTTAGCTTCGAGGGATAAAAACAGTTGAAATTCTGCCGGAGTCCGTCGCGCCTGAAGCGGGCTTCCACATAGCGACATTCCCGAAGTGCGGATGGGTCGATCGGTGATCAATCGCTGCCTTTAACTACAGGACCAAAAAAAAAAGTAATCGATTATTATTGATCGCACGTGGTGGTTGTTAAGTGATAATCGGCGGGGTCCGTGTAGAAAAGTGGAGCTCGGACATGTCCCATTCTTCCATCCAGGAAGTAGACGGGCGGTCAGGCAGACATGGATCTCAGGCTGCTGGTCCCATCCTGCCGGACAGAGAGGGATCCGGCGCGGGGCGGGGAGCGGCGGAGGGACGGGAGGGAGGCGGTTCTTAGATCTGCTGAATGCAAAATGACTGTGAACGGAGCCCAGAGGCTGGTTGGTGTCTAACGGTGCTGTGATGAGGATGAGTCCAGAAAATGACACGCATAAAAAAAAATAAATAAATAAATAAAAATCAGTGGCTCATGTCAAGATTGTCAAGTCATGGATTCTGCTGCCTCTTTTCAAATGTTGCATCAAACATGTTGCATGAAATGATGAAACACTGTTTGAATGTGATCCATCTGAGGCCATTTCACACTGTGCACAGGATTGAAGAAACCGAGATCTGCCTGCTCAATGCACTGATTTCACCCCTGTCCTCTCAGTGTTTTGTTGCTTCCTCCCAGGCCCCATTATTAAAATGACCCTCCTGTGGCCACACAGTGATGTCCCTTTGCCTCCTGCTGGCAGAACTGTGAATGGAATACTTTAGCAGTAATCATCACCTGGAATATCATCATGTAAGAGTGTGTACTGATTGGAGAATTATGCATCCACCAGTGACACTCCCTTAGGTAAATGTGTAGTCAGTGGTGTTCTTGCAGAACTATCCAGCTGGACATTTAATTTGAGGAATCTGATTAAATTTCTCATTTAATTACCCAGTTCTCTGCAGGGCCATTGAAGACAGTCACAAGGGCCCTTTGCTTTTAATGCGGGCCATCTGCTTCCTCTCCAAAATGCCTACCTTTTCAAAGCCCCCACAGCCTCGTGGGCATCTTCGCACGATCCTCCAGGCTGCACTACCTCCGTGCACACAGCAAAACACCGCCGCGGTTGACAATACTCCAGTCCTGACTGTGTTCTGACTGATCAAGTGCAATTAACCTGAACAGAAGTGTCTGAATATTTTCCAGTTTTGTTTTTCCGTCTTGGTCTGTCAGGTGAGACAAGAGGATGGGGATTTAAATGATCGACGCAGGCTGCAAAACAATCTTTCTGCGATAGATCCGGCAAACATCAGTCAAATGTCACAATGCAAATACCCAAGTAAAGTCAACTGTGGCTCGTGTTAGTTGTAATGTACATAATGCAGTTGTAGTGATACATTCATCAGTATCATATAATGTAAGAATCCTAATCATTTTGACATCATAATCTCAACTCAAGCTCCTCTTACTAGTGCCAGAGCTTTCATCTACATCTTATCAGTGAGTAGAGGCTGACGACACATCACAGTCTATATAGTTGATGTTGATGTGATGATCTGTTTTAACGATCAATTAATTTTTTTTTCTCAAGTGAAAATGCCAAATATTCTTCTTATCAGTCGTGAGGATTCACTGCTTTTCTTTGTCTTATACAACTGTAAACTGAATATCTTTGGGTTTTAGACTCTTGTTGGTAGAAAACAAGCATTTAAAGACTCGACCTTGAGCTCTGAATGGACATTTTCACTATCAGTATCACTGTTTCCCTATCTAGTATTTTAAAGAGTCAAGCCAGTCGATGGATTAATTAAGAGAATTGATCATTGAAATAACTGTAAGATTAAGTCCTAATGTTATAGTTAAAACATTAACATGCCTCTGGAGTGTCGTCTCTCAGTGTTTCAGCAAACTACTTCTCATGTAGAAGAATATGCAACCTCTAAGTCTGAGAAATAGCACTCAAACAGCAATCAGTGTAAAGTTAAGTAATGGACAGTCTAAATTTAAAAGGCCATGGCAACATTACGATGCGAGCAATACGCCACAAGGCTCCACGAAGCCAAGGCTGTGATGCAGCGTGTGTGTTTTGCGAAACGTTGCCTCACAGCTGTTTTGAAATCAACCATGACATGATACAAGCTTATAGCTTTAATAAAAAAAGGATGTCAGTGTTCCAATGTTTTATTTTATTTCCCCTAACACTCAAATAACAATAAAACAAAACAGAGGGCTGACATGTTCTACGTGATGAATCTTAACTTGAAAATATTAACAAAATGCAAATAAGGAGTTCAGCGTCCGATGAGTGTTGTAGATTAATTTTGTCGTTGCATCTCAGCCCCTTGTTGAATCTCAATCTTCTCCTGAGCAGTAGCACTTAGGTATTAGCCTCCCTGCATGCAGTGCACTGTGCTCTTCTGAAACATGCAAACTAAAGGGAACACTTTAATTAATTATACAGCAATAAGTTGCATTCATGGAAGCCTGACAAATGCACCCAGGTGATACTGCATTAATTTGGTCAAAGTCATGCCTTTTCATGCAGAGCCACTGCTTGTTTCCCTCTGATAGCTGGAAACCATGGGCTGCATATGAAGATATCTTTATATACAGTCTGTGGTGCAAATACATAAAAGAAATCGCAGCCAACATAGTGTAAATTGAGTCATGACCGTTATTTTTCTTCTCTCTGAGAAGCACCATGCAGACGTTCATGGGAAGACTTTGAAAAATCAAGGAGGCCCAAAAATACCCTCCACTCTCCTCAGTACTTCTTTGTACTTTCTAGTAGTTTCATGTGGTATTTGTAATGTGGCCTTTGACATCTGACATTTTACTCCTTTGGGAGTTGAGACCCTAAAGGCACCTTAACACTTTCTCTGACAGATAAAATGTGCTTGAGATTAAAAAAAGAAAAGGAAAACTGAGATATACATGATTCATTCGTGTCCAGCCATGACACCAGCATTGTCCCACGGGCATCTCCTTCCTCTTTGCCCTTAAGTGGTTTGAGAATCACACTTGTATTATTTTTTCAAACACATTTCACATGTTGACAGTTGGTACATAATGTACGACTTCGAGCATCAATTATGTAATGCAATTCAGGCTATGACCATATATAATTTATTTGATTCTCAATCTCCTACATTATTTAATCAAGAGCTATTTTTACCATTATTACTCTCCCCAAATAGTTTTATCTTTTGTTGGTCCGTCCTCTGCTTCTCCACATCAATGTGTCATGTTCCTGCTCTGAATCTACTCTGCATTAATGCTTCAGGATGGTGTCACGAGTGTCTGCCAGCCGGGGCAGGACAACCTTAAAAAGGGGAACACTCTGAAAACTGCCAAGAGTGCTTCTAAAGAGAGCCTCCAGCAGGCAAACACCATTTTTTGGTTTTCTTTTCTTTAAAAACAAAAAAAACGCTTTAAACTAAATAGTCTAGAAAGTTGGATGCACTCAAGTTACACAACGTGATCTCCCCGTCCAGTTTATTCCTGTCTTGATTAATGGGGAGCAATTGCTAATTCAACTCAGATGAAAAATGTAGATTATGTTATATTTTCATTATGAAAAATAATGCTCTTTTAATCTTTTTGAGGCAGACTTGTTTGAAGCCAATTTTAGGAGCCAATAAAAGGCTCAGAATCAGAAAAGGGGCTTTGGCTGTGATAAAATCGAATCTATGGCAGCTACTGCGTTTTGATTTAAAGATTAAAGGACTATACTGGTGTTTTGCACCTTTTAGCTGATTTACTGAAATTACAAGCAGGGATGAGGCAAACTTTGATGCCTCCTTGGCAATCAGTTTCTTCACGATATGACAGAAAACGTAATGCATCACAAAGAACATTACATCAGATTTTATTTTTGTCAGAGCTATGTTATCGTTGTCTTGTAATGCACGGATTGATTCGAAACGTCTGCTTGTGTGATACATTCCTGCGCGGTGGGAAGTCGCTTGCCAAACAGGATTGCATTTATCATGCTGATAGAAATGTGTGAAGACAAGTCGATAAGCCGATAGGTAGATGCTGCAAAGTAAAATGTGAATTTTGTAGCAGCCGGCTAAGTCTTGGTTGGCGAATGTGCTCATGGCTCCTCTCGGGGATTTAGGGTTTGAACTGAACTTTTGCAATTGTGCATCAAAACACAGATCCTCCTGAGAAGAGAGAACCTCTTCAGCTCCTGTGCAAACAGGAGGATACAACTCCTGAGAGGCAACTACTATCCCCTGTATTGATTATTGATGATGCTCTATTTATTACCTGTCTCCTTCGGTGTGAAAAGTTACACTGGCAGGAAGCGTTAAATAACACGAAACTCTGCAAGTGTTGACTGAGTCAATCCGTTTCCTGTTCTCACAGTTAGCTTTATAAGATCATACAGTATGTGCAAATTACTACATTCATCAAAGTAATACTGTACTCTTAAACTCAGGGAGAGGCTTTGCCAGTGATGTAATATGTTGGTGCAGTTGACCTAATTTTGGAGGATGGAGAATCATTTCCTGTAATGCAGAGATAATGAGAAAAACATGGAAAGGTTTAGATTTGGGTGGTCAGTATTAACTAAAGGAGATATGTGCATGAGAAAAAAAAAGAATTTGGCAGAGTGAGAAGAAGAAGAGAGTTATGACTTGAGTGATTTGAGGCTGTAGTAGTTACTATTTGAAGCCAGTAGAGGGTGTCTGCAAAATTCATGTTGCCATTAATCACTGCAGTTGTTCAAACCACCTAGGACCATCAGCGAAGCTCCTGAAGAATATAATAGATTCATTTGTCACAGAAGGGCAGCGAATCCCAGCAAAGAACCTGGCTGCATGATTTAATATTGAGGAAATCCAGAATATAGAGTCAGAGTGTCAACGTGTTTAATATGTTATATTGAAGTCACATTAATTTACTTGATGTCAACGTGCAGAGGCCTTGCACAGCATTTGTGTTGCTGTCTTCACTGGAAGCTGCTTTCCCAAGAAGACGGCCACTCTATTCAGTGTGACAACAAGAAAAACACGATGCTACTTTTCCACTTTGACTTATTTATCATATCGACGTCAGCTTGCTCTGTTTGTTCGCGTGTGTTCTCAAAATGAAGCGAGCGTTGTTCTGCACATGCGACTGCTGTCTTTTTCCATGGGAAAGAAAAAAAGAAAAGAAAATCATCCTCAAATATTCTATGAGAAACTCTCATTTATGTTCCTGTGAAGTAAAACATCAATGTGTTTTTTTCGTTGATTTTTTTTCTTTTCTTTTTTTTTTTTTTTACAGATAATTTGTACTCGGATCAGCAAAGCTCAAGGCTCAATTTTCATTTCACTTCCAACAACTTGCGCTAATTTGCAAGCCACAGAGGACTGCTGAAAGTTATCACCATTTATCAAATGATGCAAAAGCTGCTGGAGGAAAATGGAAAGTGGGAATGACAGAATATTTGAGAACTGCTCAAGGAATCTGCACACATGGATCGTCTTCGGTTGAATTAATTCAAAGGCTAACTAGGATGGATACAATATGGATATATAAGATATTGAGATACGCAGGAATATAACGTTATGGGTTAACACTAGAAAACATTGTCATAATGTGATTTCTCACCATGGCTGTTTCTAAATGATTGCTGGAACAGTATTATGTTCTGCCTGCTGCATCTCGGTTGTCTACTACACTCAACACAGTTTAGTGTCTCATCATTAAAAGTGCTTTCAGATGCTGTGGGATCACTGTTTCTGAAATAGATTCAAAGTTGGCTTATTGTTAAATTAGAGGATGCTTTTACGTCCTTGCTCCTGATTGAAAAGAGCAATGACAATCCTCAAATTCCCCTCATGTCCAAAGTCATTAAATTTAAGATACCTCTGACTTTCGTCAATAATTCACAAGTTGCTGCATTTATTTCCCTCCTGGCACAGGCTGGCGTCTTTTTAGGCACAGAGCGACTGCTCGAGCTGGCAGATGTTTGGACACATGGGCAGACAGCGCTCTACAAAATAAGCTGTCAGAGTAATGCATCCTGATAAAAGAAAATCAGCTTGTCAGCGTCACGCCAGAGAACTTCATCTTCTGTGTTGTACGCCACATCCATAACGTGATTATGGAAGATCCTTTGAGTTTTCATGTTTGACTTTGCGTCATGTCTGGCCAGCGTCAGGTATCCCAGGGTCCTCTTGCCACAACTAATCTTTTAAATGAGCCTCCACTCACCTGCATAACTTCCAGTATAAAGCGTTGAATACGAACTTGACATTCCCGTCAGTGAAGAGCTGGCCTGATACAGAAATTCATTACAATAAACAAGGACACATTTTTAACCTTTCGAGTGGGGATAGCAGCGATACATATTCCATTTCTCTCCGTTCTGCCCTTTTCCCGCTCAATTGAATTAATGTTCTTAAAACAGGTGCTTTCACTTTCAGTGGACTTCCATTAACTCCAGAGGACAGAGGAGGTCTGGAAACATGACCCGACACATTTTTGTTTCTCGCGCATCTGTTGTTCACTTTGATAACGTCATTCCTGCTTTGTTCATCTACCTCTGACTGCCATTAATCATTGTGTGGTATTTACTTTTTTGGAGCCATTAATGATGTTTGCTGAGTCAAACTGACCCTGGACATAAGTGTCCTTTGAATTCAATACAGAAAAAAAACGTTCAAACACGTCACATGCTTTTTATTTATATAAACATAAATCATTTAACTGATTTTTAAGCATTTTAAATTTTCCTGAACATGCCTACCAAGTGAAGTGTAAATCAATTTTGTCAAGGTGCACGCCGCCTCCTTTTGGATGTGAGGTGGTTTACCCGTGCTCCTCTGAAAAGAGCCCCCTCCTCTGAACGTTTCTATTGTTCCAGCCCAGGTTTGTTTGCATCCACATCACAAAAAAGCATGGTACGCCAAAATAAAGCAGTGGGGAATCAATTTTACACACCAAAATCTGTTTACAGGGCTCGAGGAGTACTAATACATATGTGAAAAAAGTTATATAAAGCCCTCTCTGGCTCTGGAGGGTTTTAAAAATGAATCAGTGGGTGTGGAGTCAGAAAGAAGTGAGCTTACCAGACCTCTGTACCTCGCTCCTCAGCTCTGCTTGAGGCGAGCAGCTCGAGGCTACATTAGCCGCCAGGTTTTGACAAGGAAGAAGAATGAGCAGAATAAAAAAGACGATATAGCCGCTTCTGCTGCTTTTTTAAACTGCCCATCATGAGCATAACAATGTTCGGAGCTAAACTGGCAGCAGTGGAAGAAGTACTCAGATCCATGTCTTTAACAGCAGCAGTAGAAAAATACTCAAGTAAAAGTCCTGCTTTCATAATTTTACATAGTACAAAAGTATCAAAATATTCTTAACGTACTAAAATTCAAAGTATTCATTTGAAAGATCAGAATCATGTCTTATATTATACATACAGTATGGATTATAATTAGTGATGCATTCAGGTGTACATCACTTTAATGTTTTTTAATAACTCTGTTAGTTGATTTATTTTTTTATGTTCGTAGAACTCGTAACTAAAGCTGTCAAATAAAAGTAAAAAGTGGAATGTTTCCATCCTGAATGTGGAATATAAAGTAGAATAAATGGAAAATGGAAAAAAAGTGAAGTAGCTCAAAGTTGTGCTTGAGTGAATATACTGAGTTACACTCCACCACTGTGAATCTGTAAGTGATCTTTATTATGATTTATGATGATTTGTTATGATTATGATTATTTGATGATGTGATTCTATTCTGATTTATGAGAACACTAGTTGAAGGAAACACAGGGAACAGCAATCATGAAGTATTATAATACTTGACCTTATAAGCCCATAATAAAATGCTCTATAATGTGTTATGCTCATTGTTATAAAGCCTTATGATGATTTATGAGTGTTTATAATGATACTTACATGTTTATAAGCATGGCATAAATATATGTATAATGCGTTATCTATGTCGGAATTGTCAGTTGTCAGAGTTGCCAACAGTTATAATGTATTATAATACCTGACCTTATAAGTGATGATAAAATGCTTTATAGTTTGTTATGATTATTGCTATAAAGCATTATGATCATTTATGAGTGTTTATAACTATAGTTATACAGTACTATAATGTCATTATAACACATTATAAATACATTTATAATGCGTTATAGAGATAGGCGTCAAATAAAGTGTTACCAAAACACATTTGTAGAAGTGTGTATCTACTCAGAGTTACAAGTTCTCCCCCAGAGTATGAGCAATGAAGTTTCACAATTATATTACAAATACAATGTAGAGGTCAGTACAGCAAATTCAGCATGTGCCCCACCCATCCACAAAGGTTCAAATCTGATTTTATGATCAGCATATTTGACTTGGCATAAGTCCCCCTGATCCAGCCCTCCGCTTTTATCCGGGCTTGGGACCAGCAACACTGGCTTGTGCATCCCCAGCGGCGGAGGAGCAAACCGGGGTTCAGTGTCTTGCCCAAGGACACTTTGACATGCAGACAGGAGGGAGTGGGGATCAAATCGCCAGCCCTGTGATCAGTAGACGAGCCGCTCCACCCCCTCCCCCCACCCTGCTGCAGGAGAGGGACAACAAGCACCGTGCAGAATCTGAAGTCAGTTACACAGTCACAGATGAAAGTGCAATAACGTTTATATCCGTAAAAGTATGCAACTATATGCATGACTGATAATGAGATGTAATATATTCGAAACTGAGGGATAAATATTTTACTAGCCTGCTTTTTTTTCGTTCATTCTCCTATGAGTGTGAAAAATCACTAGCCAGAGTCTGAATGCAGCATATGGGAGAGTGCCAAATATCGCTGCTGGGCACGTGCCTAGAGTTCCATTTGAGCAATGCAATTACGAAAATTGGAGTTATGCAGATGAACAAAAGGATTGCTATTGGGAAATGTGTCACTGTCCTCTATTCTTGTCATGCACGGTTGAAAAAAAAAAAAGAAGAAAGAAATATAACAGAATACATTTGGTAGAAACTTCAACTCTGTGTTTGTGTGGAACTGGCTTAACTTGAATATCTGTGATGTGTCCATGGTTTTATTGACCCAATCAAGCTAAAAGAAAAGAAAAATGGATTCCAGGCAGTTGCCATGCTTGGCAGTGCTTCGTTGTACAAACAACCCAGCAGCAAGGTCAGACTGCTTACAGCACTTTATTAGTCTGAATTAGGTTTCTTTACTCTTATAATGGAGTAATCTATCTTTTCTCTCCCTGATGTTTTAAATGAAAGCAAACTGTTAAATGTCTGATCACTGAATTGCTTTTATACCGTCTGTATCCATTGTCATTTGCACATTTAACCCACAGGTAGGATGGGCGGGGCATCTAAAGTCACTGACTATGCAAAAGGCTGCTCCCTTTGTACTTTACTTCAGTTTGCATCTGCATATTCATTTCACTTTTACAATGCAGAATCTTGCTACTTTGAGGGCAATTTATTTATGCAATTTTATGAGCACCATTGCCGGTAGATTTCATATTTTATTATTGATACAGCCCCCCATCATTACTGAGGAGAACATAGACTACCTTTGCTTGCTTGACTAAGTGTAATGCTATCCACATCCATGTTGAGAATAATGATGTATTTGTAAAGGAGACTTGGTCAAGACATGTCTCACCCATTTAGAAGAATGGTTAAATGCATTGCCTCAGTTGTTGTCATGCTCTGAGTGATGGTCGATGGATGCTTTATAAAAATGGTCTATACAAAGTATAAAGATCTATATGTCATCGGAATGACAGCAAACAAAAGGACGGAAGCAATTCACAGCTCGGCTCGCACAGTTGAGGTGAGTTTAATGGAGATGTTTTTAATGTCTCGAAGGCCGCTGAATAAGGATTTTATTTTGGTGTGACATTTATACATTGACCTGGGTTTATATACTTTCTCATTTTCTGTGTTGTTCTTCCTAACATATGATCAACTGCGAAGAAATCGTTAGATGCTCTCAGTGCCATATGCCACCAGGACTCGAGGCATCCTGCCAGCAATTTACCGTACATATAACATGATAAAACCATGCAGTCAAGTGTGAGATTACTGACATATTGTGGTATTTCTGTATATAGGAGATGTGATATCACATGGAGATGGAAGGCCAAAAATCAATTTCACTTCAGCGCACCCTCACGAATCCTCTTTATGTGCCTTTAAAGGTCTTATACTGTTGTTTTTCTGTCCTGGCCTGGTTGCAATGATGAAAACTAATTAAAATCTATATGTGTGCCCTTTATGCAATCCATAATTTGCCTTTGAAGTATTAGTGGTAACACAGCTCGATGAAAGAATGGCGGCCGAGGATTTGTTATATTTGAAAAATGCTGGTTATGTGTAAAATACATAAACAGACAGCACATATAATCCTAAAGCTCTTTTTACCATGAGCTGATATCCTTCCAAAGCTATACGTGGAGCAGCAATCCAGACACCTTAATTTGTTTGTTTTGCAATGAGAGCTTTGCAGACGAGCCCCATTCAGTCTCCCCACCTGAATCATTGCTGGATTGATGCATGCTGAAGATCATTTTCTGAGCTACTCGTCTGTGTAGTGGCTCACATCCAGCACATGCTTTGTTTTAGGTCCCAGAGAAAAAAAAAAGATGGATCCAAATCCAAGAGGAGACAAATAGAAGCGTTCCCTACCTGGATGCCAGGATTGTGCCTTGAATCAGATTAAACATTATCGAATGCACAGAGTAGACTGAAAATAAATCAAGCTTTACTGTGTGCGGGAGATGGATACATGTCCCGTGGGAGAACAGCCAGCTCGAAAAACATGCACAAGAATTTTAAATGAAAGGAGGTACGCTAAAGTGCTGCAGTTTTCAATAGCAATAAATGAAGCATGTTTTTCTAAATTATGTTGTCCAGATGTCTTGCATTTGTAATTTTAGCTCTCAGGGAAAAAAAATCCTCAGCTGAAGTAGAAATATATTTGTGATAAGGAAGGCAGACAAACATATTTTATCCAGTCTTTAAGCCCCTTTCAGAACAGAAATCATCCAGTTTCTTCATGGCACTGCTGCAGTGGCGGCTTACTTTGCAGATATACGATACAGGCCTGCATGCAGAGCATAGATTCAATATAAATGTGTGATAGCAGGCTTGACAGTTGAAAAAACAATACACTCCTGACACTCCCCGAGCCTTTGTTTTATCGACCACCCTTCCTCCGCAGTCATTGTGGAGTCTATAATAAAAATGCATCAGATGCATCCCCCTGTCCTCAGCAGAACGTCACTCAGGGGACAGCATGTAGACCTTTATGAGAGCTAATGACCCACAGCTTTTAGAGTCCCTCAACCATCAGCATAATTAGGTTCAACGTCTGCGTTCAACCTTTCGTTTATGTGCCCTTGAAAGCAAAAATGGCAAGTGATATTGACAAATGAACGGAGGGATCGGGCTCAGATGGCACCGATTGTGTGTTTTCAGGTGATGCTGCCAACAACAGTTCATCTGCCCTGCGAGAAGATTTTAGCTCCCCTGTTCACTACAATTAACTTCTGAGTAACACTTGACACCCCCGATGTAGCCTGCAAGGCATACATGGACACTTCATAAATTGTTTATGATTCAAGTAGTTGTAAGCAGATACAGGAACTTACAAGTGTTTATTGATGCATTTGCCAACATTTATAACTTCCCCCATTAAACATCCACAAGTGTGTATAAACAGTTAATGAATTATTGATGACACAGTATAAGCTGAAATGATATTTAATGATATAAGGTACAAACATATACAACTCATTCCCAGGCAACTTAAGTGAGTTTGAGGGTTCACTTTTGACCTTGACACACACACACACAAACACACACACACACACACACACACACACACACAAACTTAAATGAAGGTCCAGCTTTCAGCCACACCTGCTGACCTTCATCAATGGATGGTTTGCTAAGCTGCCATGAAGTCAATCTCATCTCATCAAACTCAATGTTAAAACAATAACCAGACAAATAACTAAATATACAAAAGTAATTCAGATATTTCAAACGAGTTACAGTTACTCTCACATCCATTAAGGAACATTTAAGATATCTGTGTAACAGTTTGTGTAACTATAATGTGAAGTGCTGCTTATAAAAGCTTGGTTAAAATAACAAATGGGTTTGCAAAATAGTCTCCAGTTCAGGTGACAGTGTTATGGCACTCTAACCCCGTACTGCACGTGGTTTGTTATAGTATTAGAGAAAGCTAAAGTCACAATGTTTTGACATTTCCGTGGATTTTCCACATGTAACAGGAAATAATTGAGGTGGTACACGACAGGCTTACTAACAGGTAGGCAACAACACACAGTACAAAGTCAGTGTAATTCCGACTGTGTGTGTATTGAGCTGCACTGTGAGGAAAATTCTGAACAATATAATGAGTATTTACCAGAAACTGTGGAAATAATGATCCTCATATCAATTAACAATCGTTTATGTTTTCATTTAAGATATTGACACTGCATTTGCATAATGCATATTAATGAACTTAAGCTGCTATTCTACCGTTTTCAGAAAGGTGCTTCTTCTCCCTTTGTGATCTATATTTATAGGTATAGTTATGAATAATGGATGTGATCCCTCGTGACTGGTTTACCTCCCCCTAACAAAATGCATATGTAACAACAATTAGCGCCTCATACTAATCTGGGAGTTGCAAATTGTTTGCAAATGCAACAATCTGTAATAATTATTGTCTCATTTGTTTCTCTTATTTCTCCTTTCCATTTGACATATTTCTCAAAAAAAAAAAAAAACTTGTGTAATTAAAAATGCTGTAACTGCTTCCAGACATTTACAGTGCAGCAAGTGAGGTTAGAAAATAATAATACAGCTGCAAGCGGTGACTCCAGGTTCAAGGCCTTTTGTGCCGAACAGAAGGAAGCAGTTCAGCGGGGCCAAAATTAAGCAGCGACGAGTGGGTTTCAGGTCCCTTCACGACACCAAGCTAAATCAATTCAGCTATTATTTCTGATTTAAAAAAAAAAAAAAAAAAAGAGACCAGTCGCATACTTGTTTCACAGGTTGGACTGAAATTGACCTATTCTCAAACAAAGCCTGAAGATATGTACCCAGATTTATGATGCCTGGACAAATCATTATTGAGTTACGGCCATTTTCATGCAACAGCATCCAGATGCAATGCAAACTTGCTTGACCTTCATTTTACAAGACCTCAGCGTCTAATCTCAAAAAACACACATTGCGGTAAGAGATTTTACAACTATACTTATATGACATTGATATATTGATAGTTAAGGTGATTTGTTTGGCTAAGATAAGTCTGCAAAGATGTTGTCATTGTCATCGGTTAGCCTGGTATTAAAATAAGACAGAGCAAGCTAACATGTGCATGCATAATCGATACTCTTTTTTCCAGATATACAGATTACAGAATTTAGAATGTATTCAAAAATAGATTTTTTTGCAATGATCCAAAATTGGTTTACACTTGTGAATTGATACAGCAATATATCTGCAAAGTTTAACCAAATTTACCACTCTTTCATCAGCAATCAAAACTTAGCTCAAATTGTTTCTCAATGATTTGATATGATGAAGTAATGTTTGAACATGACGTGTGATAATAAATGTTTATCTCGACAGAGGAAACATCCATCAAAGATTGAGCAGTACCATGATGTCACTGTGGCAGCAATATCTTGTCAACAAAAGACCACAGCCACACCAAACAAGCTCTCAGCAAATAAGCAAGCCAAGTTACCAGACATGATGTTGAGAGTCATCTCCAGACCCACTGTCCATGCCAAAAAAAATTGCCTTAGTATAATTTTTCTATACTTTATTGTTCATCTGAGGAATGTGCTTTGAATGTAGATATTTTATACAGGTAAATCAATTTGAATACCTGCTACTGACAACGCAATAAAACATCTCTTGTTTAAAAAGTAATTAATACTCTGAGTAGTTTCTGAGAAGAGTAATTTGTACCTTTATTTAATTAACGCCAGTAACACCAGTACTTTTACTTTTAATTGAGTACAAAGCAATGTAATAGTACTTGTACTGGAGTACAATTTTTTTGTACTCTTTCCATCTTTGGCTGCATGCAGTTCTCTCCAGTAACGATCCATTTGATAGCAGTCAGACATATAGTT
Organism: Centropyge bicolor; assembly: GCA_037975185.1. NCBI lineage: Eukaryota > Metazoa > Chordata > Actinopteri > Pomacanthidae > Centropyge > Centropyge bicolor. Next base: position 7,952,444 of record JBBMOC010000012.1, on the reverse strand, counting down.
TAGAGATGTGTTTCTCAAAAATACAAAATGGTGGAATATCCATCATGGCAGACGTTTATGGTCTTATGGACTTGAAAATTAGGTGCTTAGATTTAAAATGTCATTTTTGTTCGATTAAATGAGAAACTGCTCCTCTAGGACGAGTCAATACTTGTTTTCAATTCAGTTTAACTTGTTTTATAGATTTTAGTGAAGTGCAAATTACTCATAATTTCTTAACACTGATGAAGTATCTTCTTGTTTCAGGACGCTGACTCTTATTTAAAGTGCAATGAAAACAATCAAACCTTGAGATTTTTTACTTATTCAAGAAGAGTATAAAACTTGTTTTGTAAACAAGACCAAATTACCTAAGATCCACACTTTTGCAACAACCCAATCACCGATGATCGGAAATTGCTGACTGTACATACAGTAACTATTGTCCTATTTCCAAACATCTTCTCATTAGTTTTGAATTGTGAGCATAAATGCTTTCACCACAGTCAAGCTTATGCTCCCTCCATTCAGCTCTGCCAAATTAATTCAGCGAGACTGTGGGAGGTGACATCTTTTCAACAGTTTGCAGTGAATTCAAAGCTGGACTCAGACGCTGACAGAAAGTCATAGTAATGGAGCCAAAACTGAAAGGAACTCACTGCCCAAACAGTAATGAGAATAATGCTTCGATGGGCTTATTTAAAAAAAAAAAAAAAAAGGTAAATATTCTATAAACAAATTTCCATCCTGAAACTTTACGTTTTTAATATCTTAGTTCCTGACAGTTCATTTTTCATTTCACGTGTCAGATCAGTGTTCTGCGAGGAATCATCACGCCGCTCGCGCTTACATTCAGACATTATGATATGCATTGTTAAGTAACACTGACACCTCTTTTAGTGATTATCCTGCTGTGGGGGTTGACACAAATGGAGCTGAAAACAATCACTACATTTGCCGGAAGCAGGAGTGAAACAAGGAGGTTTTGGTCTCCTCTTTAAATACAGCTCAATGCTTGTCTGGCTGATTACTGCACCTGTGTCACACCGAGCATTCAAAGGAAAATTCGCCTTTATTTGCACCATGTTTCCCATAAATGTGACTATTGTGGCTCTCTGGGTCGTTCTAACTTTGCACTCGCCACCTCCATTGTGGAGATTGAGGGAAATGAGGACGAGCCTCCTACAGCTTTCCAAATAAAGACGGTTTTTAGATGAATCATTTCAAACACTTGTGTCTCCGTCGGACCAAAAGTAAATACAGAAAGTAGCGACTTGGAATGGCCATTATGGCTAATTGCATACGGATGCTGAGTGGTATCCTTGTATTTTGAGGCTCACAGTAGCACTTTCCTTCTTTCTTTTTCTTCCTCTTCCAATGTGGTATCTGGCAGTCATCATGCTGCAACAAGGACATCATCACTTTCACTCTTTTTTTAGACGCCTCAACCTCAAAGCAGCGAGTCTCTCTTTAGTTTACACAAATCACTACATCCTGAATAATTTTAACAAAATTTGCAATAAGAGTAGCTGTCCTTAACAGGAAACAGCTGTGACAAAAGTCAACTCATCTCTGCTGACATGTATACTTCAGAAACTCATGCGAAAGCAAAACCACAGCAGAACTGATTCAAACAAGGATGTGAACTGCTTATATGCTGCACTCAGGCAGTCCATGAAGGGTTAAACAAGTACCCTTGTAAGAGATGCCCAAATATCAGCCAATAAACTGACACAAAACTAAAGCTGCTGGCATTATGGGAAAACCATATCTGGAGGAAACACCAAGTTCTGAGAAGATCTGGGATTCAGCTCTTTATGAGTTCCAGGCTCCAGTCAGTTTCATAAAGTCTACATCTATGTATGTTTGAAAGAAAATGACAAAAGGAAAGAAACTGGGTGCCAGGATTTTGTTCTGGCTTATGTTAAATCAGGATTAGCAGGTAGCTCAAGAAGATTCCCAATGTTTGGTCAACTTTCTTCTAGTTTTGTCGTTGTTGCGTGGTTGATCAAAAAAGGAAACAAATCCAAATCAAACAACAAGACACATAAACGACACAGAAGCATTTTCTATCAACATCATTTCTTTGATTATGATGTGACAAAGCTATAATAATAAGTTCAATTTGGTACATGGTAACATCCTGGTTTGGGGGTTGATGTTGTTGCAATAATAAACCTGCGGTTGATTTTATGCTTTGAAAAAACATTGAGTCACGACTGGAAATGGGAAACAGCGTTAAATGTCAAATGTGCTGTTCCATCCATCCATCTTCCCCGACCTCCTCCCCCACCTCAGCGTCACCTGACTTCCTCCTTTACTCCTTTCACAGCTTTATCACTCAAGTGTTGTGAGTGAAACGACAGATGCTGTCGTTCTTCTTCAGCCTGAATCTGGAGGCCGTGCGCTTTACATTCTCCAAGGCAGACAGCTCTCGTAGAACGTTTAATACACCTGAGGAAGTGATAACATGAGTCTAATGATATTATGTTACTTAACCTAACATCTCACCAGTAACAAGTAATTACTTCATTCTGTGCAATAGTTTCATTTCTCTGCATTGCATTTCATCACAATTCATCTTTTTAATCCTGCCTATAGTCTATATATTGTTTTCATATTCTCATATTTCACATTCTCTGTTAATTTATTAACATTGCTTAGCCTTGTTTGCACTGTTAATACTTGTATGCTTGTATATTTCTATAATTAAAAGTTAAGTGTTAATACTTCTACACTAGTTAAACTGTTGGTGTTTTTTTTTACCTGCTAACACTTTTTTATATTTCTTGTAAATTTACCTTACATTTATCCATTTATCTTTGCTGCTGTAACATTGCAGATTTCCCCATTGTGGGACCAATAAAGGAATAATTTACCTTATCTTATCCTAACAATTAACAGTGGATTTAGTTTAGAGAAATACTCTTGATGGATAGAGCCAGACCCAGAAAGGTCTGCAGCCCTGCCGCCTCCTAATGTTTTGCACTCTATCTAACAGCTGTTCCTCTTGTACAAGTTGCGGTGGAATTTTTTTCACACATCAGCCCACACTTTTCCCCAAGTATCTCATTCCCGGGATGTCTCGCTGCAGCTGAGAGCGAGAATGATGCAAAGGTTATTGGACTTTCATCTGGCGTGACGTGACATGACTGCAGCGACCTACTGATGGAGTAAGAAGGTCAAATGGTACCTTCATACATTACTATCAGTCATAATGTATAAGCAGCTCTAACTTATTCTCCTCCTTCTTGCGCTAGTTGTTAGAAGCTGGGATTTTGGAAGAGGTTGTCTGCAATTTGAAGCTTTGCAGAAGTGACAAGCGATTCTGCCAGTGTCTCAGTAATCACGCTCCCTCCTCCAAATTTGTCATCCCACCCTCCACCCTCTTTCTTTTCCAGCACAAATAAATGCACCCACAGGAATCTGCTCTCGCTTCTCAAGCTCCATTTTTTGCACCGCGGTGACACCGTTAGTTCCCTCGAACAAATCTGAGTGAAATGTGCACGTCCCGTCATGACGCACGACCGTATAGAGGTTGAGAGTTAAGAAAAATAATTACCAGTATAGAAACGTTATAAATAAATGGGTCGCAATGTGCCATTCATCTTATGGTAGCATGTGCTGATCACAGTGAGGCTCAAATCTCCTTAATGAGCAGAGTTAATGCTCGGCACAGTCATTGTGTCGGAGGCTATTACCGTGTCTAATGAAGCCGATTTTTTTTTTTTTTTTACTGGAGATATTCTCTTCCAAGCTGTTATTCTTTCTATAGAAAACTGCACAAGCGATAATGCTCGTGACATGTGATCCAGAGAGCTGCAGTCCTCCTGCGTGCGCTAAAGTGTCTGAAAGCTATTCCACTGTTGACTATCCCCCAGTGAGAGCTGGCAATACTGAAATGCAGGGAATTTGCAATAGAATCCCATTAGATTGATGGTCCCTTCTTTTTGGTGCATGTTTCATTTCCCTGTTGTTTGCCGGTAACAGCAAGGCTACATCTCGAGGTAATTTCCCTGCGTATTGGAAGTTTTGCAAGTCTAATTTCTGCACTTGAATTGAATTACGAAAAGTGGCCGCAGCCATACAGTGTATTTGCATCTGGATCATTTAATATTTCACTGTCAAGGGTCGTTAATCTTCCTCTTCTTTCACATACAAATTGTGCATCAATAATGCGGAGGAACAGGAACAAGGAGATATAAATCAAAGGGGGAGGGGGAGAGGGGGGATTATTTTCAATTAATCACACATCTAGTTTTTAATCAACAGGAGAAACAGAAAAATTAACAACAGATTCATCCTTGTTTCATGCTCCCGCTCCAGATAAAGTATTCAGCGAAATCCTGGTTCAAATAACAGACACAAACACTTTAATTTGCTGTTCTGTGCTTTAGATAATCACTGTGCAAAGATGACAGTAACATAACAGCCGCCTTACATTTAGACCCTTTAGCCAGCTCATAGCACCGCGCAACACCCACAGCTTAATTAGCTCTGTCAGTATCATCTGCAATTCCGAATGTTTTCACAGCATCTTTTTGATGCTTTGCTGAAAGACACATTTTCTCTGTAATTTAGTCAGCTACCCATCTAATCATTCCTATATCTTGGGAGTGTTTTCTCACTTTAGCGGGCAGTTAGCTGTGATCTGACGGCCTACATTAAAGCCTTTGCCGTGACTGCACAACACTAACTACGTGACACGTGCGAGGCACTAATTGTGGCGATGATTAATGAGCAAGGTCGCCTGACTTCTTTCATTCGACATGATCCCGTGGAAATAATTTTAGAACCAAAGCGTTTCAAGCTTTTCCTTGTTATGATAATTAACGTATTGATCTTTTTGTATCTTGAAGACTCAAATCAAGACTAATCAGGGAGAGCATACTAATTCCTACTCATTTGATACCTTACAGTTTTATTTCAGTTTTTTTTTTTTTTACTTATACAACTTTTGACTGGTTATGATAACATTGTGTTACCATGTTAATTGCTCAGATCTGGCAACAAGGTGGCATTTGTAAGAACTTACAGGGCGAGAAACAGAGTGATCAGATCATACAGGTTTTAAACAAACCCCAGGAAAATGAAGACTAATGGCATTTCAAGTTTTTCTCCACATAAAGTGGTTTAGATTATTTGCATCAGCACCCAATCTGCTTTTTGGCCAAACGTCACAGATCTACATTCATTTTCCTGTTCTGCTTCTGTCATCTGCAGTGGTAACTTCTGTGGAGCTATGACTTCACAATAAACACATTTTAATGGCAGTTATCTAATGTTACGGTGCATTGAGCAGCAACAGGAGCCTTTCTGCAGATTTGACTATCTAAGCTTCACAATCGACTTTTTTCACATTAAGTCCAAACTACTAAACTTCATTAGAACCTGACTGACCTTGACTGCCTGCATTTCCTAGTTCTCAATTAGCTTGGTGAGTACAGTGCCACTACAATGGATACAAATGATGCCCAAAGTTATGAAAATAAAACACAAAATAAGCTCTAACAAAGTTGGCTCATTTGTTTTCTCATTTGCTCTTTCTGTCAACCCTGTCAACTGGGCTATGTAAAAACAAAACAAAACTGCGAATACATTTTCAAAGTGAAGTGAATGCCAAGCTATTCTTACTGTATAAGCTCTTTTGGCTTTATTACGAAAATGATGATAAGTATCAATAGGAAACACACATGTGTTAATGTTTATGCGCCCAGGTAAATCCTCTATAATCTTTCCTGTTCTGTCACAGTCTACCTGTTCCTTTGTACCCACAGTGGCGGATTTGTTTCAGTATTTATTTGTTATATGCTAATAATGTATTGTATTTTCCTCTGCATTTGATTATGCACACTGGAAACAGTCCCAGGCTCATTAGCTGGTTGAGATAAATCTACCCGACCATGTTTTGGTATTAATGTGATTCTCAATTGCTTTATCTCACATCAAAGCTGAGGAATTGGCCTGATGATAAAAGGTTTCTCCAAAGAAACTTATTATATTGACTTTTAAAAAGATAAGTGTCTCTCTGGAAAATTAAACATGATTATTAAACATTAATGAGTCTATTGTTACAGCCAATAACAAAGATGAGGTTAAGGTTTGTGTCCATGAGCTGAATTAAAACAAATGTCTGAATTTGGCCAAAAGGCTTTAGAAATTTTTTTTTTTTTTTTGAAAAAGCTCATTATCAAACGAAAATCTCCTGCATTGTGAAGAGATGAAAATAAAAGTTGCATCACTTCACAAAGGTTTTGTGATGCTTGACATATGGAACAACTCAAAAATAAATCTAAACATTCTCTTTACTCAATCACATTAAAAAAAAGACAGACTTCAAGTGATTTGGTACACATGCTCGTCTGTTTGCCAGATGACATTACACAAGAGTACATATGTAGATAGATACAAGCATACTTTGTTTTAGACCTCCACATTTGAACAGACGCTGCACCGTTATTGTCAAACTTAATATTTGATCAGCACAGAAAATAGACACATGCTTCATTGTCATTGAATGTTAAACACAACAAAATTTGTTCTGGCAGCAATCCAGTTAGCAGCATATGAAAAAAAATTATAAAAGTAAAACTACATATACAAATATGAATAGTCAAAATAGTCATACAATCATGTTGCACAAAATGATAAAAATAGCTATTGCACTTACTACACATTTGTTTTTGGTCACATCTCTGGGAAAAACCTGTTTCTCAGCCTGTTGGTCCATGTGGTTCAGAGCCCGCCTGAGGGGTGGGTGGTGAACAGGGGGTCTCTCATCACGTTAGAGGCCCGTTTGTGGAGATGACTCGAGCGGATGCCTCCCACGTTTGGGAGCGAGGAGCTGATGATGATACTCTCAGGGTGCTCTCAACAGAGCAGCGGTAGAAGTCGATGGGTCAGTGCATCGTTTTTTTGGGGGAGTGTGTTTGTTGCGCCTCGGGGTCCTCAGAACAAACAGGAGCTGCTGGGCCTTCTTCACCAGGTGGGAGGTGTTCAGGCTCCAGGTCAGGTCCTCAGATATGTGGACTCTCAGGAACTGGCAACCTGCTCCACCTCCTCCCCATGGACGTACTCTCTGAACTCTGCTGTGTTCTCTTTGGTGGTAGTTTATCAATGTTTTCTTTACTTGAAGCTGGCACTTTGTAAATCCTTTTTAATTATGAAAGAGAAGCTGCAGTTGACTGAAGGTTTTCTTAACTGAAAGCTGTAATTCCTGCATATAGCTGATTTAATCGCAGTCTGGACTATATGGTAATTTGTCATTTAAATGCATATTGTTGTTAAAGGAATAGTTTGATGTTATGAGGAATATGCTTATTGGCTTGCACGGATAGTTAGATGAGATTTTTGTAGCAGACTATATCTTGTCCAGTCGCCAAGGTCAAACAGTCCAGCACACAGCCTGCAGTGAAGTGAAGTGTAGTTTTTATACTTCTGTTTGTGTAGATTCAACAAACAGGACACGTGTTGGTTAGTGACCTTTAGAAGTGCTGGTAGCTCGATATTGTTCCCTTTGGACAGGCCTGTCCAAAATGTTGAACTAGTCCTTTAAATTGTTCTCATAGTTTCTTTTGTCTGAAGCCGCTTTAAATGTAAATGGAAATACATTTTTCTTTAGATTTTTCCTTCAAAATAGTTTTTATGTCTAAAATTGACAAAATTACACGCTTCTTGTTCTTTGTATTGGACATCATACAAGTGATTGCTGGATATTATAGTCTATTACTTTTGACTGATGCTCAGTATTGTGTATATTATGTTAGTTAAAACCATTCAGTTGCATAAGATTGTGCTTCCAGCTAAATTATTTCCCATATTATTGGACATAAAACATGTGAAATATCAGCATGTTATGCTGCTATTTTGCCTCAAATTCAAAGTTCCTATGAAGCCTGCCATCCATTATTTTCATCTCGGGTGCAAAAGTTTCCAAATAGTAAATCAAAACTTATTTTTCCTCTCATGTTTCTTGGATCTGTCATCTGACTGAAGAAGGAATCCCCTAATTGGCACCAATTTAGCAAAAAAACCATAACAGAAATCACCTGAGACGGATTCCTGTCACAAGTAAATTACCAGAGGCCCCGCTGTGGTCCTGTGTGCTCCCCTGTCAGACACACTGAGCAGTCCATTTCTGTGCCCGGGTTCAAATGACAGTCACAAACACTTTGATTTGTTGGTTTGCTCCTCTGTGCTTCAGCTATAATAACATACTGTACTGTATGAGGCAAAACAGAAACAGAACAGCAGCCTTATATTTAGACCCTTTAGCGACCTCATTTAGCATCTCACAACACCCACAGCTTAATTAGCTCTGTCAGCATCATCTCCATGTTTTCACTGCATCCTGGAGAAAATGACACATTTTCTCTGTAATTTAGTCAGTTACATATCTAAGAATTGCTACAGGCCTGGCTGTCTGTATCTTTTCATTTAGCCACACTGTCTATACCACAGATCCATGATGTCCACTGTGCTGCAGGACAGCGCGTGTGAATCCAGAATCGACAGAAGCATCACTGTGGCTGTTGCGACTAGGTCAAAATGTCTGCTGTGAAAAATGTCTAGAAATGTGATTCCTTTGAGGACAAGGATGCTAGAAAGGCGAGCAGGATTCAGAGGTAGCAAGACCCATTCAGAAAGCAAAATGACATGTGAATAACACAGACAAAGGTGAAAAAGATATGGATGACTGATGAATTTCAATCATCTCTCTCTTCTTGCAGCAGATGATGCCGGATAAAGACACATGATGTTCACATGGATGCATGAGCTAGATTTGGATCAGAAGATGAAGACAATGGGACACAACTGAATTTTGAGGACAATACAAGATAAATTAACACTTAATTATTGGGTCAATTTTTTTTTTTCTGGTTATGATTATTATTATTATTATTATTATAAAAATTTTAAAATGTACTTATCTGTTCTCCCCTGCATTATATCAGAAAAAATAAAATAAAAATAGCATTTAATTATTGATTTAGGATCAGTGTTATTGCTCCAAATATAATAATTATTAATAATAAATCTTCATACAAACATTAGCGATTGGAAGTTAACATAATATTCAGCTGCCTTGTTGTCCGATCTGTTATTTGCTGTCGTATTCAGCATGTTGAATGTAGGACAGTCAGCTGAGCCTTTGCCCCCTCGGATGGTTCCAGCATGTGAAATCATTTAGGTCTGATCGATGAACTAAGATGAAAGTAGTTTTATGCTGTAGTGCGTTGCTCTTTGAGAAGTTTCTATGGACATTTTGTTCCTTTTTTCCCCCACCGTGAAAACTTCCTTCCTGTTGTTCACTTGACCACAGCAGCTACTTTGTCAGTGAACAAACTTTAAATGATGAGTAATGTGTTGTCTTTAATTTGGACGATTGGAAATTGGAGGATATATTCTCAGCTGTGAATTCTGAACAATCTGAGAAAATGAACCTCGGAGAAGAGGCATGAAAAATATGTAGACGACACGCTGTCAGCGCCTTCACAGGTAGCTGCTTGTTGAATGTGCACATTTAGTCGGATGAACCTCGTGAATCCTGGTGCTCCAATTTAATTTCTCCCCGAGGAGGTTCAGAGCAGAGTTAGAAAAAACATTTATTTTGCCCCAGATGGCATCTGCTTGTTCCAATGCTGCAGCACACTGATATATATATATATTCAAATCACAGATATTTTTCATGACTGCACCATTACTTCAAATGGAAAATCACTGATACCTTGTACCTCATTTTATACAAACTTAAAATTCAGCAAGTTTTGTGTCTTTTGGGAACCTGAGGATCTTTGAATGAAGGATGTGTAGGCTTGGACCAAACGAATAAACAACATGTGCATTGATAGATTGTCCAAGTGATCCATGTCTACCCTATTGGCCCCTCATAAATCTGTACTCATAAAGGAAGTATATGCAGTACTTCAGATCAAGTGTACACACTGGACTGTAGAGAAAGGTGCAGGTGAAATGATGAGCTTGATATGAAATAGAAAGTGACTGAAACTAAATAATAAACCCCTGCTTCGCTGATGGAGCTTTTGTTTTACATTTTTATCAAAGGCACATTTATAGACTGAATTTTAATTAACTCATAATAAGTGATGTTTTTTTTCACTCATGCTTTTTATTTACATTCAAGCATCATTTCCCTGTGTTCATTCTCTATCCATCCTCAATTATGAAGCACTTTTCAAAGTATGTTTAAACATGACTGCCTTTAGTTAATCATTGATCGTCTTCATCACGTTTATTAATAATAATTACTGAGAATTCACCGCAGATGATGGTTTACAGGTACATTCATGTACGGCTGCTATATATAGGCAGAAGGTTGGTGTAGCGACAGCTGCTCTGGTTCTCTGGAGAACCACGCTGATGTGACATAGTCAGTACATTTGCACTTCTTACCCGTTCTTCACACTGACAGTTCTCTGTTGTGGTGGAGCAGCGAAACTATCAATATGTAAATGGCCGGTTAGGGTGTTTCTACATCCATTAATGGCCAACTGGAGTGGGAATTGGAAGGGGAAATCAGGCTTATCCACGGGCATCTAGTACCACAAGTGAGATACATAAAACAGGACTGGATGACGTGCGACTTTAGAAATATGTTTTTGTGCGTACACACAGTTTAGTGATCACTTTACACAATCTGATCACATTACGGTCACAGTTGTGCTTTTACACTTTGCAATAACATGCACATTCCTGAGAGGTGTAAATGGGATGTACAATTTATCTGAGGGCCAAACTGAATGTAGCAGTAGGTGCAGTATTAAGGTTGATCAGTATCAGTATTAGTAAAAGATGCAATCCATGCATCCAGTGGTGTATGTTTACATCTCAGAATCATGGATGTATTATAAGAAATGGATGCCAGGCCCAAAATAAAAAGTCAATATTATTTTCTGGCCTCACATTCGAATGAGGTCCCACACATAAAAGTGAAAGTTGTAATGAAAGTTTTAGAAATAATACGCCTCCGTCGTTGAAAAATTGATCAGACAAAGAATAATAATCGATTTGTTTGGCCTTCAAGGTGTCCAGCGTACAGTTTCACAAAAATGTTTCTAGTAGGGAAAATGCTTTTCGGGCTGCATGGGCAGAACCTTGATAGAGAGGAAATTGTGTTGAGCTAATGTTTTGAAAAACTGCTCTGAATCCATTAAACAGCACCTGACTCTAGAACAACCTTTTTATTTTCGCCTCAGTGCGGGTTGGTAAACGAATTGTTGACATCACTTGATGTGATTTGCAGTGATGTGATACAGTCAGTAGGCAGAATGAACTCGAAAAAGCCATGGCCGCAAAATGGCTGTTTTTTTTTCCACAAAAAGGTAAAGCTGATAGATGCATTGATAACATTTTCTGATGAGATAACGTTCGGCGTGCCATTCGAGGTAAAAGTGATTTGGGGGTGTAAATAGCTTTCGCGCATGGTAATAATGTCAAACTGCCCTCATGTGGTTCCATCAATTCTCACCGGCACGCTCACTAGGTGCTAATAATATAACCCTGCACTTTATTTTGTGTCCATGGGAACACAACAGGAGGAAATGGGGGAAAGTTTGTTGCTAACAAAATCTGAATGACAAGTTATTTTCTGTAAAGGTCACAATCACCTAAAATCACAGTAGCATGAAGGATTAGAGCAATTTTCCTTGGTAAACTTGATATAGCCCATTACATTTAGCAGAGGCAGAAGGAAGCTAATTTATAATATTTTGCGAGCTGCGAGTCTGTCGAACAGTAACAGGTGTGTGAGTTAGACGTGTTGAGCTGGAAACAGCTTGTGTTCGTTTTCTAAAGCAGCAGATGGAGAGTGGTTTTCTCGGAGAGTGCCAGGTCATATGCAGCCACGATTATACAGACGACAGTGAGGAAGCGGAGGATCGGTGGAACCTGTTTTGAGCCCATTTTATATAAACATGTCAGTATTTATCAGCTGGTTTGAGCATTAAAATCTGGTCACGAATGCAGTGAGTCACAGAGAAGAAGCTGTAAGTGCAGCTGGCCAGATTTAGATCATTACTTTAAGTTATGGCATGATGCTATAGTGGTAATTGCAGTATAATGGGCCATCAATGTAAATGAGGATGTTGGTAATTGTAGCTCTCTGCCAGAAATTGCACAACAACAAAGTAAGTTAATTTTCTATTACTGGTAATAAAAATATTTCTCCACTTTTCTTTTTTTCCCCCCACTGGTTGACATTCTGTAACTTTACTCGTATATTTTTTTATTACTATTAATTATTCGGATTTATTCCACTTATCGTGCCAACAAGAGGAGGAGTTGAGGTCGGACGGATTTAATAAGGTCAGAGAGTCATGGCGGCTGCATTTCAAGGTGCTGCGTTCGATTGTGTGTTTGGGATTCATTAGGACAGGTCACTGTTTTTAGCCCGGTCTAATCAGGAGAAAAATAGCAGGCACTGCTTGTCTCAATTAAAGAGCCAAACAGTCAATTTATATGAGCATCAACACAACCAGTATGAGAAATAATTTAATACTGCAAGTAATGTTCTGCTTGAGTGAAAGGGCACCCCAGGCCCTCCATTACTATCTGATTGGTATGCATAAAATAAGATATGGGCCTGCCAGTATCCTCTTCTTCACCTTAGCATTAATTGTTAGCTACAGTAATGACTTTGACCTTCACTAGTGAGTTGTTTAAGTATATTATGTGTACTTCACCTACATCTGTGCTGCAGCAGGCTTGCGTGTCTCGACTTCAACAGCTCATTGCCTTATTTCCTAAAAGCTTATTGGAAAGAAAAGGTAAAGCAACAGTGGTAAACATGAGCCTGTACCAACTTTTTTTGGTGTTGCAAGACATCAAAGAGTATATTTTTACAAAATTTTGAACATTAAATATTTCGTATTTGTGCTGCATTCAGTTGAATATAGACTGAAAAGTAGCTGCATATGATGCATTCTGTTTTATTTACACAGCATCTCAACTTTTTTGAAACTTGGGTTTAATGTAAAATTACCAGTTGAATGTGAAGTGGTTACTTTCTAGGGAAGATTTGGAGGGACCAGCTTCATGTTATGTGTTTTAGAACAGCTCGAACTTCAATGATTTATCAGCCAACAGAAAATTAATCAGTAACTATTTTGAGAATCGGTTAATATTTTTGGCCATTTTTCAAGCAAACTTGCCACATAATTGATGGTTAGTAAACTGAATATCTTTGGGTTTTGGACAGTTGAGATCAAACAAGTGTTAAATTATAATGGGAATATTTCCTGCGATTTCAGAGTAAAAAGAATTACTAGCCTTCAATTAATGCCGTCTACTTCTCAGTATTTAAAATGAGTCAGGACAAAAGTTTTTTTTTTGTTTTGCTTTTTAATTTTTATTATTCTGTGTTGATAAATTATCATCTTGTGATAGTCCATTTGATAAAAAGAAAATAACCCTGAGCAGACCATCGTGGGTGTTCAGGTGTAAACATATGAACATCAAGTGTAAAGTGTAAACAGACGATCCTGAGTTTTTTTCTACATGAGATGTAAAAAAAAATTAAAACGCGGCGGCTGTTTAAATTGCACATCTCCCTCTCTCCGCGATTCATTATACATGCAATGAGATACTGTATGTGATTACCATTTTGAGAATCAGCCCCCCATTCAATCATCCGCCCACCACCCCACCCACACACACACCCACACGCACACATACACAGCACATTGAAGGTCAGTTTTAAAGGACAGGTTTGCTGTTTTGATTTTTAAAACAGAAGAGTAAAACCGTGGTATCTGTGGTTCTGAAAGCGTCTTTCTGACTCACTACCCAACATCACTGGCACCTGTTCGGGGTTAAATGCCAAACGGATGGGCTCGTAGCCAGCCTGGATTTCCATCTTAGCGCTGCTGAAAATAAATGCTAATGGTTCTTCTCACAGCCATGGCGATGAAAACACTAGCATCTAATCTCTGACATGATGTGGTATTTGCAATTTTTTTTTTTATTTATTTCCCGTGTTTTCACTGAGCTCAGTGGACTTTAAAAAGCCATCTGTCAACTTACCTGTCAGCATCTGTTACTGTGACTGTTCAGCAGTTATTATCGTGGCATTATTTTCAGCGCACGAGAGGGAGAAAAATATTTTAAAGAAAACATTTAATGACACGATACGACAGCGAGATCAAGAGAAACAGGCCGGCTAACATTCTCCAAATGTGTCATTCCCTGACTATTTTTTTTTTTTTCCATCTTTCCTCTTGTTGTGTTCTCACATCAAAGGAGAAGCTACATTTGTCTTGGACTGAACTGGACTCGGTGACCAGCTTCCCTCTCGTGTTACATTCATGTATAGTTTCTCAAAGAGCATGTGGAGCATGAGAAAGTACTTTTAAGAGCCACATTATGCTGCTTTTCTCCGCACCTTCCCACCTCTGTCTCCCCTCTCCTGCCGTCACACATTCCCCTTCTGTATCTGCAGAGGAAATAACTCAGATGGAAGAAGGGACCTGCCAGCTGACTTGCTCATCATTCATCACCGTCTGTTTGTGGCCACTGTACGCAGTGGGTGAGTCAGCAGCAGCAACCTGTGTATGTAAGGGTGAGACTGCACCACCGCTCTGAGGATGGCTGGGGGGGGGGGGGGGGGTGCATTTGCGGTCTTCAGGAAAGTGGACAGCTGTGCTGCTTTTGGCATGCCGTCAGACATCCCGCCTGCCCGCCCGCCTGCCACCTCTGACCCGGCCCGGCGTGGCTGGAATGCTAATGAGCGCAGCGCGGGAGCATTGTCATTGGAGCACGCTCTGAAATGTCATTAGCGACGAGGCCAACCAATGCTAATCGCTAACATCTTGAAAAGGCTGCCTCTGACATTGGTGCAGAGCCTGAATGAGTTGTGATAGCTCATGATTGTTATCAGCTCACAGTGGAGACGCACTACCCCCGTCGCTGTGCTGCAGAACCTATGAATGCACCGTGACAGAAAGCCCAATCTCACATCCTGCTAAGAGGATTGATAATGCAGCCAAGGGTAAAAAACATCGGTGGCAAGTTGGTATTTTCTCATTGAATGGTCATACAGAGTATCTGGCAAAGCCGTTTATGTGATGATTTGGTGAATAAGCGATTTGTCATAGAAAATCCTGCTGATCCAGGCAGGCTTATTCACTAAATAGTTATATAACTTCTATAAACCCCTTCCTGTATCTCACATTGAATTATGTTTGCAAATTGCGCAATGCATTTTTATTCAAAACCAGACACCTGTGCAACAAACCAAATAAATTCCTGATGTTATTCATACACTCTCCATTTCACTCTCACTCGCACATACACATGCATATTGAGTAAATGTTTACCAATTAGCATTTCAAAACAAAAGAGAATATATTAGATGCTTATCGTGTGTGTGCCTCATAATGGATTGCCATTTGGCCTATTCTGTACCCAACAAACATACAGTGTGCACACTGATGTGGAACTGTTTAATTTCACCGCAGCGCAGTGTTGGGGTTACACGCCCTGCTCAAGAGAACAACGGCACAATGTTTCCATCTCTGTCATAATGAAGCGAGGGGGTTAACATCTAATCAGCCACCCACCAGCTCCCCTACGACTGTGCACCACTATTACTGTTCAATACCAGCACATTACTGAATCTCAACAGCAGAACTAAACTTCTTTTCAGTGTCGCAAGGTGCTTTCAGAGAGTGAACAGTTGCTGCTGCATCTGCCATCTGTTCCTTTTTTTTCTTTTTTTTTTGTAACAATTTAGAGGTATTTTACCAAAGAAAAGGAGAAAACAAACTTCAGCTGACTCTGCTGTCTTTATGGAGATATTGACCTTAGCTTTATCCAAATCTAGATGTTATTGCATCCTTGTTGCTGCAGCGAAGATGATCCATCTCTCACATTTTCCGGGAGCGGACTCCTCTCATATTCCTCAGAGAAAACATCAGTTTTTCCATCACAAATTTCAGTGTGCTGTATTTTGAGTGTGGGGGGGTTGTGGGGCGCCGCTGCTGCCGGTAGCTGCATCTGATCTAATCTGAACGGTTCCTACTATCCACCAACGCTTCATCACGTAAGCAAACAGAAGGTTGAAGTTAAAAATAGAGGAAATGGCAAAGCAATTTGACACTATTATTATTCATGGTGACAGTAAGCGTTTGCTCATTTTAAATACCTTTACTGTGAGTAATGCAAACATGTTTTTCTACAGAAAGTTTTCCATAAGGTAAAGCATTAGGAATATTGTCTTTGGAGTCAGGGCTGTGCAAATGATGATTTTCATATTATGATTCATATAACATGAACAACCTCAAATCTACATGTACAGCAGGGGCACTGTGTCACTAATAGACATGGTCAGGGTGCAGTCCAGAATAGTAGTAGCTGTATTAGTAATAATAGTAAGTGTTGAACCCCACCACCACCACCTCCAAAAAAAATTTTGAAGTTCAAATATCAGTTGCACTGGGAGTTCATTATTTTTTGTAAATATTCTTTTTTGCCAAAGGCATCCCCGAGGGCAGGAATTCAAACGAGGCATACGGGGGTTGAGAGTTGTCCTTTCAAATACCCTGTGCTTTGTTTCCAGATCTGATAGTGAACAAATCCCCCAGCTGATTCTGTGGTTTCAGTGCTTTTACCGACTGTGTAACCACTCCACTGTTTTTTGTGTTTAAACCAAGGTGCACATACCAAAACTGTAGAGTGTCTAAAATAAAGCTTTTAACGCAAGTTCAAGCAGAAAGGCAATTAGCATTATATTTCATAATCACCCTGGAGCTCCACCTTTCAGTGCTTTCACTGGGATTATTTGCTCACAGGCGTTCCTGCCAGCCTTCTTAGCTGAAGGATATTTAAACCACCTTATCTGTTCTGTCTGCTGTCATTGCAGTCTATGTTGCTCAGCCCATCAACAGCCCCAGTGCCACCCCGGTGCCTCTAATTTTTTTTCACTTGTAATGATTTCATGATTGAAGTATGGTCACAGCAAACGGCCTCACAACTGGAGAACCTTTCTGAAGTGAGTTGATACAGCTGAATAATTCAAACAAGTGAAAAATGGCTTATCACTTGTTTCGAGATCCTTCATTCTTTCGCCTGCAGTTGATAAAAGTAATTACATTAAACCCCAGAGTGTCGGAGGAACCCCGAAGCTTGAACCGAACATAAAACTCCACTGCTGTGAGAGTGTGTCTGTCAGACAAGCCTACAAATATAATATCTCCATAATCTGCCGCTAGACTTTGTCTGGGGATCAACGGGATGACCCACTGGTCCACTGGCACAACATAAGCTACAGCTGAAACAGCTCACACATACGCTGAAAAAAAATCTTTTTGCCACAGTTATCCGCATAATAACACTGGCTCACCAACCACCACTGACACCTTATTGGATAATTGGGCACTGTGTGCCCTGTCGTCGCTGTCAGTGGTCTCCTCCTGAACAGCTACACTAATGTTTATGAACTTTAGCTCAGCATTTAATACTATACTCCCTCAGACCCTGTTGAACAAGCTGAAACAGATGGAGGTGAATCCCTTTTTAATCAGATGGGTTCATGCATTTCTCATTGGAAGACAACAGCAGGTGAAAGTCAACTCAAACTCTCTCTGGTGTACAGGTTATAAGTACTGGAGCTCCTCAAGGCTGCGTAAGCTCCCCCCTTTATTTTTATTATATACAAATGACTGTAGAAACTAGTACACAAACAACAACATTATCAAGGGCACAACCTGATGTTACACATAAAAAACTAGAAATGGTTATTGATCTCAGGTCTGTTGGTGATCACAGCCCAGTTTTAATCAATGAGGAGAGAGCTGAGCAACGTACTAGTACTTATGTATTCATTTTGATTATCCATTACGATGGGCTCATCAAGAGGAACATGTTTGTTCAAGAATTAGTGAGCGTCTGCATTTTCTGTGAAGGCTCAGGATCCATGAAGTGAATAAAAGCCTTATGTTATTGTTCTACATGGCAGCCATTGATTTCATTATCTGTTATGGCATCACAACACGGTTTGCTAACCTGTCTGTTAAACTCAGATCACAACGGCAAAACCTGATCAGAAGGGCCGGAAAAATAATTGGCATGCTGGCCCCCATCTTCTCTCCAGGAGAAATCTGAGGAGACAGTGAAGAAGCAGAGCCTTAAAATCACCTGTGACCCAAACTACATCCTTTCACTAAGAGCATGAGCTGATGCCTTCAGGCAGAAAGTTACCGAGCTGTAAGCTGAACAACATTTTGATGTATGGCATCTGAGCAGTATCTTAGTGTAGGGAATATCCTTAGTGTGTATGTTCTGTTGCTTATAGATCTGGGTGTGATACTGCATGCTAACAGGAGTTTGATTGTACATGTGCTGCCGTCAGACACGTTCTCTCGAATGCCCAAGACAAATTTGTCCTAAGGGAGACAGTAAAGGCTAATCTAATCTCACAAATGGCCCACAGCAAATTCAGCAACACGAAACCTCAAGAATAAAGCTTTACATATAAATGCAGATACACAGGGTTGGCGTGAGATAACCATCATTACAAAATAAAGAGTCCATGCTGAAGAAAAGCTGCATTAATCAGCTCCTCTGGCAGAGCTGGACATCACTTCGTAATAACTTTAAGAGATAAGACCACAATGGAAAGGATGTTGACACCCCACATACAACACGAGATAATTTATACCAGCCTTAAAGTTCATTTTGGTTTTCAGCTGGATAAAGAATTCCTCCACTTTTCACCTTTTCAAGGCCTTTTCTAAGTAAGAGCGTAATGTTTCTGGGCAGATCAGAGACTCAGAGAAACACTCAGGACACGAGGTAAAGTTCAAAAGGCCAAGTCTTTACCGCAAAGCCAGGCAGTCATGCGCAGGTAATCAGCCCCTGAAACAAACTAATAAATCCAGGCAGGAAGTAGGCCACAATCCAAAAACCAGAGAACAAAGCGAAGTCAAAAAACCCTTGAGACTAACACTAGGAAAAAGGCTGGAAAGCGATCAACACACTAGGATGAACAAAGGCAATCTGGCAGGGGAGCAGGGAAGCCAGGAGAGTATATAGTCGGCTATGCAGAGCGGACTGACAGCGAGACCGCGAGGCAGGTGAGTGACAAGGAGCAGACGTGGATGATCGAGGCCGTGCGAGAGCCGCGGGGGCAGGAACTCAAACGACAGGGCGCGCATTTCAAAATAAAACAGGAAACACAACAGGCTGTGGAGAGTTAGCTCGCTAATCAGCTTGTCAAGGTAGAAATTAATTGGAGGAGATTTCTTTCCACTCAAATTGATTTCAATTAAATTAGTCCCGGACAACAAAGTCCTGGTCAGGGAGCGGTCTCTAGCAAGATAATGGAATTATGTTTGATTATGTTCCTGTTGTTTTTCTGTGTGTCCGATTGTTTTCTTGGTTTCTCTCCCGAGAAGCTACGGCTGTGATGAGGTTTTCATTTGGGGGTTTTTTGTGTGTTTTAATTGTGAGCCTCTCAGAGGCTGGAAACACGATTAATGGATACATGACTTGATGGCAAAGCCTGTGTGTAGCACAGATTTTTGAATATTTCAGGGTCATAGTATTTTTTTTATTATTCGACATGTACTGTATGTTTTTGAACAGTTCCTTGTTGCCTAACGTTGGTCTGATTATGAGGAAGAGATACTTGAGAGCATTTCTATATTTTTCTCTTTAGCCTGTGTGTAGAAGAGAAGTCCTAAAGTCTCAGTGGGAAAAGCCCTACAGCCATGAGATTGCTATATGCAGAGGAATGCTGTGTAAAAGATTAATTTTTATTTCATAGTGAATACTGATTAACATATGCATTATTAAGCAGTGGGCGCAATAAGGTCTTTAAAAGAACTTGCATGTTTTTCCTCAGCACTGATTCTGATCTCTAACAGTCAAACCCTTGAAAAATAGATTCATTTCTTGAGGGGCATTATCTCCCCATTTGATATGTGATGCTTTCTTTGTTTTGTAAATGCTCATTAAAACCTCGCCTCAGGTTAAATACACAGGTACATGGTCTGTACTGATGTGGCTCATCACATGCTGCGTGCATCAAGACACTTTGCATAGAGGCTCTGCACGACAAAATCCAAAAAAAAAAAATCCCATCCACTGAACCCCAAGCAAGGTCTTTGATGTACGAGCCTACAACTATGGTAATATCAAGGGGGTGATAATAGCTGATGTGCCCAAATGAAGTCCAATATATAAATAGCAAAAATAACGAGAAAGCGAGGAAAATACATTTACATTTTCAGTTAAATGAAAGAATAGATGAATTAGAATAGAGGGGAAATAGATACAGCAATATGAGACAAATAAAAAGTATATTTCAGTTTTGCCACTGCTTTTATTTTTATGTCCAAAATTGACTCGCAGAGGTAGAAAAAAACCCACTATCACACTCTGATTTTAACCTCGGCTGTAAGAGAAAAGGGTGTGTGTGGTGAGTTAAAGTGGGTTAAAGGTTAATATCAACCAATAAGCGAGAGCCATTCCTTTAAAGTAATTACTAAAAATGTCTAAACGACCAAATTGCTTCACCATTTCACAGTATATACATGACAACGTAGACGCCATCGAAATCAAATTCTAATGAAAATTTCAATCATGTCCATTCTGGCATAAAGGTACTCTGCTGCTCTCTTCATCTGAAGGACACAATTATAATTTAGTGCTTTGGGAGATGTCAGTCTTTTGTTCCAACCCCCTCTTTAATGGCTTTTTCATGCATGTAGCTGCAAATTGTTTTATGAGCAATCACACCAGGGTCACGAACAAAAACCTGTTTTAATGAGGTATTCTGCTTAAAACTCCGCCGGGGCTGACAAGTGACTTTGTATCACAGCAGATAAGTTCGCAAACAATTGAAAATGCCATAACAATGTTTAGCGAAAGAATCTCGCTCTCCAGGAAACCAATCTGACAAATGGCGAGTGAAAATATAATTGATTAGGAACGAGCAGGAAACTAAACATTACTCATTCATTTTACTGCGAGTGAAGCGAAATGCTGGCAAGTCAGACTGGTTCGTCTGCCAAGTCACGTGCGGCACAGGCCTATGTACAGAGCTGATATTTGACATCTGAGCTCTGCCTTCATCCCACTTGTGCAAACATACAGTACGCCAGGCTCAACACAGCAGAGATTTGAGGGTGACAGTAATAACCCCTTATCAAATAGTATATTTACTAAAATGTACGTGGGAAACAGCAGCAGCTGTAGTAGCAGGAAATGTTTGCAGCAGTGTTTGCAAATGCACATTGGCCTCGCATGAGACCACGGAGGAAATATAATGTCTGCTGATCCCCATCCGTGCGCTGTCTGGGGACCAGCTGCCGCGTTGCCCTTCCCCGACAAAGCACCTGATATGTAGGAGCACGCTAACACAACAACCAGAGAACAAGACTAATTACCAACGTGATTTGCTCTAAATGACATCTTTCAGACTAATTATATGGTGGGACACAACTGCAGGAAACCTTTGGACCAAACTGCCAACTAATCAATGATAAGTGACAAATTAGAATTAATGAAATTATTAGGTGTGACAGGGTACAACAATTACTGTTGCTGTCACTGTCTTCTTTGCATCTTTTTCAACTTCATAGTTAAACGTCTGTCTGCAGCTGCACTAGTTCAGATGACCACGTTTAAAAAAAAAAAAAGCTCAAATTGTGGAAGTGTACAACAAATTCACGTGTGCGCTTATGCGTGCAACATTTTCTCTGGGATGGAAGACAGTTATTTCTACCGAGCACACCTTTCATCATGCACGCCATGAGCGCAGCATTTTCATAGCCAGGTGCTCTATGAAGAAAGTATTAAAGCTCCTGGAGGCTGTTCACATACTGATGGGTTCTGTCAGAGAGATGCACATAGCTTCATAAACTGTAAACTCATGGGCAATCAATTAATTGATTGATTGACAGAGAAAAATCAGTATTGAATTCAGATGTGTGGTGAATTGTTTATTACATTGGGTTAGGTAATAATGAGTGGGACAGAACATTATTTATGTCCATAAATGCTAAAAACTAGTAAATTATGATTGTAATTTTCAATTGAGTTTAGTGTTTTAGAGATATTTTTTGGGACTCTGGACAACTGACTTGGTAATGACGTGGTAATATTTAAGCAGATATAATATTTGCCTTGCTCATATTTGCCAGTTAGCACAAAACAAAAAGTAAAGGTGAGGGTGATGTCATTACGTTTGCACCAACCAATAAGCAGTATCTCTCTCTCTCTCTCTCTCTCTCTCTCTCTCTATGTCGGTATGTATCTGTCGATGCCTCTCCAGCTCTTTCTCCAAAAAAAAAAGAAAAAAAAAGATGTAATTTACTAGACACTTATATGTTATTTCATGCAGCTGCCAGCCGTGTGCCACTTGTGTCAGGTGGAATGTGGAACTGAATGTTGAGGCACTTATTTTCAAAGACATTTCCTTGATCTATTCTAGCTTGGATTGAGCCTCATTTGTATGTCGCTTTGGACAAAAGCGTCTGCAAAATGAATAAATGCAATGTAAAGGAAATGTAAAAGGTAATGAATAATGGAGGAAAAGCATCACCGAAGTCATGGAATGATTAAACCATGAATGTCTGTGTAACATTTTTCATCTACGAGAGCGTCAGCAGCATCAATGTGCATTATACTGAGATGCTTTTCATTAATAAATGAGGTGTAAATTACCATAAATTACCTACAGGAACTCAAGAAATTTCAATCTGCACTGCCTTTGAATTTTGGTGTAACTTTGAAAATTGTGATTTAGCCTTCCTTCACTGACCTCAGTGAAAGTGCTGTGATTTTCAGTATTTGCACACAAAACTTAACTCTTAAAAATAGATTCTCTTTTATTATTCAGTGCATTGTTTTTGCAGAAACTCAATTTTATAGTGACAACACATTTATGAGTTCAGGGAACTACGCTGTAGTTAAATTGAAAGAAAAAACAGCCACGGTGCAATTTTTATCCTTTTTCTTTGCAATTTGATTCCTGAGATGTCTGCGGGACTGAAAGGCAGCACGAGGGGATACAGCTCATTTGTTCGATGCTAATGTGATGGAAAAAAGATGAGGTCAGCAAGGCTTCGGAGTCACCAAAGTGGGATTGATTCCAGATCAGATCTCACTTACATGAGAAACATGGGTGTAAACGTATTGATTATGAGTGCTCAGAAATCCTCAGTGCCTCTGGCTAGATTAAAGCTCCTGGAGCCAGAATCAGCAGTGTCCTTCTCCTCTGCCCCCGTCCTTCTCTGACAAGATTGTGATTATCAGGGATCTGACTCTGTCAGCTCTTCCCACCGTTGGCTTCACGGCATTAACAACTGGTCAGCATAACTTTACTGGAAATCACACTCGATGAAGGTGTTTAATTAATGGCTACAAATTCCATTTACATGAGCATTCCCCTGGTGTCGAATTCACAAAGCAGAAACGTAAATAACACAAAAAAGGAGCTTCATTTGTGTCAATGTGTTATCCTAAAGGTCTATAGGCCTTTTGCCATAATTCATCTTTTGACGAGTCTCTTCATTCTTGCCCTTGTATTTTTTACTTAATTTAATAGAAATTCAATGCTACAAGAGCAAAACTGCTTCTGTGCAAATATCTAATCATTCACAAGGTGACACTTGTAGACCTCTGAGGCGGCCCTCCTTCACAAGTCTCAATAATAATCTGCACTTACTTACATCACTGATTATGTCTGTGGAAGAGAGAGTCCACGGGGCATTCAGTCCCGCTCTTGCACAGAGACAGAGAAACACGAAACAAACAAGATTAATAATAGCCTGCGGTGCTCATCCCTGGGGCCAAGCGGCTAACAACTCTTGACAAAACAGGGTTTAGAACGGCAGATGGATTGTCTGTAGAAATGAATGTGCGTTGGGAGTGTAATGAAGAGAGAGAGCGGGGTGCGGGCGTCTCCCAGAGTCCCTTTGAACGAGCCTATGGAAATTAAATCAGCGTGTGACAGTTCCCATCGACTGATTCCACCTGGGGACAGTGACCACAGATATGAGCATCCACTAATCAGCCTCAGTTTTATCAGAAGAAACGAATGCTTTTAATAATCACAAACAATACTCCTGTGGTTCAATAAAAAGACAGCCGGTCCTTGGGAGAGGGCTAAGGAACTGAACGCGGATGTCGACATCTCTGCCGGCTGTGAAGGGGATCGTGCATCTATTTATGCAGAGGGTAGAACCAGTGGAGCATGTTTGGTTGTGAAAATGAAATATTTTTGATCATGTTCAACATCAAAGCTTTCAAGCACCTTCATGTTAATTAAGACTCTTGCCTCTCTGCGCCGCCGATACTGGATATGACTTTGGATGAAACGAGAGGCTGTGAGCACAACTATGTGACATTTTATCACTGTACTGTAGAAAAACTGTTCATTCAAGGGGATGTTGAAGGATCGTTCTCCACTAACACTGCACCACTTGACATTACACTCACCAAGCCTGCTAGAAATCTTGGAACATATCAGCATTGCTAAAAAGTCCTAGGGAACAGTCAAAGTGAAGACACTGAAGACACTTTTACTTTTAAAACAAAGGTGGATATAAATTTATCACCCGTACCGTCTCTCCTAAACATTCATCTTAGGTTTGACCTCCTGACTCAACTTTGACCTGCTGTACTGACACACATTTCCTCTACAATGGGGGATTAGTTCAGGTGCGCTCACTTTCTGCTTTACCTCCACATAAAATGGTTTTGTGGATAATCCACGGCTGGATTAAGCTGCGAGGAGCCCCTATGGGGGGAAAAAATGTGCCCCTGTTAAACCACCATTTCCTCCCACTGTCCATGAAATATTTATAGTTTTCCCTTATCTCCAGACAAGAATTGGACGATTCTGCAAAACCCTGCATGATATTCAGCAACGACCATTTTTAAGGTCCGCTGCCAACTTTTTAAAATTCTCGTTTTGTATAATATGTGATTACTACTATGGCATAGTAGGAAAGATCATGGTTACCAATGTTAATTCAATGCGATGTGAACTCCAGAGAGAACTCCTGTAAGTCCACCTTGCTAAAAGACACACTGCTTCCCTGCATCGGCACTGAATGTTGGCATTGGATTTTCAATATAAACTTAATTAGCTGGGATGTTTTTTTTCTACACTGCCCCATATTTGCTGTGTGATAATTAGATTAAAAGGCTAATTTGGGAGTATGCGTCATATAAACACAATCTGAAATGTAAATCGCAAAACTATGACACTTTTAAAGAGTCCTCAAAGTCAGGACAAAAAAACAGGACATGCTTATTTTAGACTAATAATGAATCATATGGCTACTTGTATATTAATCTACGTAG
The DNA here is from genome assembly GCA_037975185.1 of Centropyge bicolor. Classification (NCBI taxonomy): domain Eukaryota; kingdom Metazoa; phylum Chordata; class Actinopteri; family Pomacanthidae; genus Centropyge; species Centropyge bicolor. The sequence goes on along the minus strand of JBBMOC010000012.1, from coordinate 7,927,136 downwards.
AATTATCTCTCCTCAGTTGTACGGCACGTAGCATTTTTAAACTGATTGTCTTGGTTTTCCGGGCCAGCAGCTCTCGGTTTGCTCCCGTCCCTCTCGTGTCTCTGGCTGCAGTTGTTTTCGGCTAAAAAAGCTCTGAAACCCCACTGAACAGCACTTCCAGCAGGACCGCCCATCCACAGCCTGAATAATACACCTGGGCCTGTTGAGTGAAACAGTGATAGGTAGCTTTAATCATAAGGTGTGACTGCTAATGTTGTGTTCATGTCTGTAAAAAAAACAGGGATCAGAGATCAAATCCAGAGGCTGTCAGGAAAACTACACCCACCGGAAGCCCCCAGGCAGCTGACATGACTGCAGTGATGTACAGACCAACTACTACCTGACACATTTAATCATGTGAGAGGGTCCACATTTAGACAGGCACGGTCCACAGGGAGCGTGCAAGAGGTCCTCACAGTAAAAGGAGGAGAAAAGGAGAAAAAGACCATTTCGCTTGATTGATTCTTTCGAGCCCTGATTGAAATTTGTCCACCGCAATTTAAACACATCTGACAGAGACAGAGATTCGGCTGGAGCACTTTAAATGAAACAATGCAACCTCAACATGTAGAAAAGAGTTGATTTAATTGTAATTTTTTTTTAGGTAATTTAGAAGTTAATCAGGAAACTGCAGAGAGAACGACTGTTTGAACTGAACAATGATTAATTTTCTTTTATTTCACTAACCCCAAACTCAAGACCTCTACCTAATTTTGTTTCGTATCTATACAGTGCACATGAAACTTTACACTATAAAATCGTCATTGGATTCAGGAAAGGTAAGTAATGTGCTCATATCTTTTAGTCTAGCAGAAAATAAAATATATTTCTCATTACCCTGTTCCATCTGCCAGCTAATTTCCAGGTTTCTGACTCTGAAAAAGGATGCAGAGTAATGCCGATGACAAGTTACAAGCCCTTTCTAAGAAAAACTTCCTACAGAATATTTTTAAAGCAAGTCAAGTGGAGAGTCGATCTAAATGCTCTGCTGTTTTGTGGCATATGTTGACCTTCAGTGAATTAGCAGGAGCACATTTCAAGGACTTGCATCACTACAGACATATAACGGGTGTACGCTGTTTTTATTTAATTTCAGTTGAATATCCAGGGCTATCATGCGGAAATTACTATAGTCCTAAGAGGTTGTGCTTACGGTATGTTGAATTCAATCAGTTAACGGCAAAATGTAATGAAAGACTTAATGTCAAATGTGAGTCTTAACGAGAAGTGGCTGCGGTATTGCGGCTATGTTTTATCTATAGATGATATCGTGTTGCAAAAGACGGTGTTAATTACCTTCAATTAATTAAATCAGTCAATCTATTGGCCACTGTGAAGGTGCCCTTGTGCCCTCTGCTGCTCAAAGTCAATACATCCCGAACCCGAGAGCGGACGCACATAGAGATATCGCTAGGGAACTTGATGCCGTAGACAGGGAGAGCAACAGCACCCGCACCACAGGTGGCAAATAGAGGATGATAAATATGAGGTGACGACAGAGGCCAGACAGGTTTATGACCACCTTAACCCGCTGAAAGCCTGGAACAAGAAGGTCCCTGTTTATTTGTGCGAACACTGGTAATTGCAACAGTGTTTTGACATGTGCTCGCTTCCACTTACAAGACATACCGAAGCTACACCCTTACTGAACTTTTCTCTGACTGTGACAGGGCAGTCGTGGCGCCAGCAGATGCCAGGGGATAAAAAGAGTGTTCAGGCAAGTTTGAAACCAAGCCAAGAGATGGGAATAATATAAAGTACACCAACTAATGTGACCAATGGAGTTGCTCAAAACTGCACGAGGCAAACTACAGCAAGATGAACCGATGCTCCAGGCTGTTGGTTACTATAAGACTGTTCTTTTTTTCTTTTTTTTAACATATATATCTTTATTGGGTTCACCCATTTTTCTCCCTTTTTGAACACCAACAACCCCCCCAACTAGAGAGTCACATACACACAATATGAGCAAAAAATACTAGTAAACACACACAACTCTCTCCCTCCCAAAGAAAGAATACATGAAAGGTAAACAGCAAGAACATCAGAAAAATGAATAAGAAAAAACAAACAAACAAACAAACAAAGGGACATTTGAAGGAGACTATAATAAATTGTACATGCTGCGTCCGAACAGCCATCCGGACTGAACCAAGTCACATCAGTCCATCCTATGTGGATCCATCCCAATCACCCAAAGAGGGAGTGGAATTGACCAAGTGAAAAATGAAGACTGTTCTTTTCTTTTAATATTTTTTCACTCAAACTCTGAACAAACACCAATGAAACATAGCATTATGGTTGAGTTAGAGCAGCAACATTGCGCTCAGATCGGCTGATGGGCGTCACCTGTTTTTCAACATGTGTCACAGTCATGAACTCATCGTCGAGCTGCGTCCAATCACATTCACGCACACAGGTGGACTCAGGGACTCGTGTTGGAAAAAAAACAGCAAAGTGCCCACTTGGATGCCCCAGTGGTGGATAAAACACGACGGAGTGCTCTCGACAGTGACCCAGTGTGCGGCAAAATGTGATGAAGTGTCCCTCAAGTGGAGAAAACGTGACGCAGTGCACTAATGGGTGCTCTTAAACAGGAGAAAACACGACGTGGTGCTATATGTGCTGCCCTGCATGCTGGGAAATTAGTTGGCCTCTATGTGGCTGTAAATGGTTAAATAGATAATAGTTCCTTGTTTTTATTACAGTGGTGTAGTTATGCTTTAAATCTGAGTCACATGCTAAAACAATTTTAATGTAAACCAGGGTTTGGAGCTGTTTCACTATACATGCATCATGACTTTCTGCACGCTGGTGCCCTTTTTTTTTTCAGCCCCTGCTCCTCAGTCAGCCTGAGCCCGGCCACTGTGCACCCATGTGTACAACGTGGACATTATAACATGAGACGTTCCACTGTTCTGCTCACACCAGCGGGGTTTGCTCCCTCCTACGCCCCAACCTCCTTATGTGGTATTTTGAGTTCTCGATTTAACTAAGATTTATGTTCATGTATGTGTTTACTAAAGCGCTTCAGCTCTCTCAGCAGAATCCTCATCGCTGCTCATATTCTCTGAGAGCTCTCTTGAAGAGAAGAGCCTTTTCCGCCACATATAACTTTATTTATCTGCTCAGTTCCTTGATGTAAGTGTCTCTGACTGATCTGGTTTGTTGATACCAGCTCTCTCTGCAAAGTTCAGTTTCACTACGTCCACGTGAGTCTGTTTTTTGCTGTTTAGTGATACTGTCACTTTTCAGCATCTCTTTGACAGGATATATCTCGGATGCTGTGTATCAGCAGGAAGGTGCAGCAGGGGTAGGCACACTCCTGTGTGGCCATCAGGTGAGTGCTACCCTCTCTCGCTAACGATGGCCATTCATCTTGGGCGTGGACCACTCCGGTGGCTTGTTGCAGGACGAGCATCTGCTGCTGTCTCGCATCTTATTACTTTAAGTAGAAGAAGGCTTGGGCCAGGGTTGCACGTGGCGGTGGCAGATTTTCCCTCCTGCTCCGTGGGGCGGAGGGGAGTCAGTCACAGGCTGGATGACTCCCCAGAAGGTTGTTCAGTCGGGGTTATGTGGCAGCAGGGTGCTGTTTCAGGCATCATGTGTGACTGGAGAGTGATTAGTGACTCAAATGAGCGGGTTGCACAGCTTTAAGTGGGTGAATTAACAGCTGAGTAAACAGTGCTTACATATACCATTCTTACAGCGAGGCTGGGTACACACACACACACACAGGCACACACACATACACACACACAACACAACACAGACCAGAGAACAAAATATGTTTTATTCGGTTTTTCAATAGAAATCTCTTTCTGTGTGCTGGACTTACATTTTGTCCTTCAACAAACAGTGAACACAGACTTGGTACAATAACACATACAGTATGTTTTGCTTGAGATGCTTTCATACAACACAAATGCAAACGCTTCCATGCAAGTAATTTATTACATTTATTGCAGCTGTATATAGCGATCTGTTGTTTTTGCTAACATGTCACATTCATTTCTTGTTGTTTTACAATGCCAGTGTTTTTCAGCGTGTCATCTGAGAAATATTATATTCTGTTACCCCCAGGGTGAAGCTTCATAAATTAAAGTGAGAGTAGCGTCTTTTTCAACCTTATCAGGTCATGTTCATTATTCAAACTGATGTTGGCACAGTTTCCTCACAAGTTCTATAGTTTTCCCTGAAATCAGTTATAAAAGTTGCATCAAGGAAAAAAAATAGACCACACAGTAATGAGACTAGTCAAAGCTTAATGTTTCATTTATACACTGTATGAGTGGATGAGGGCACCACATGCTATACACAGCACGTGGGATACGCAGTGCATGTTAGTGTAACGATGGCATGGATTTAAAATGATTGAGTACTTTTTCTTTTTTTTCAGTTTTTGTGAAAAGCGTCTCATCTATTTACTTCACTCAGTTGATGAATAGGCGTATAATAACATCTAACACATAAAGTTAAAATGCATTTTCAGTATAATGTCTCGACCTCGGTTACACATTATCTAATGGAGTCTTACTCTCAACGCAGCATCATCAGCACTGAGAGCACTGCGTGCCCCTGTTCTTGTTCTAATGAGGCATTGACAACATTCACCAGTGATGGGAGTCTTTTATCACTTAAGTGACTGCATAATGTTTGAACTCATTTAGCTGATGTCGCAAACCGGCTCAGGGAACGTGACAGGCAGCGAGTTAATGCGAGAGATTTTACATAAAATGGGAGTAATTTATTAAAACTTTATTTGTGCATATAAATGAAATAGAACAAAAATATATACAATAACATTAAAAAATGCGCAGGTGGGTAGCAGAAAAAAATCCCCTGAGGCCTTGTAAAAGAAACCACCTACACTGAAATTAAAGACAGACGCCTGTATGTGCTTGCTGTAAATTCACAAACTTAAGTTTACTTATGAATTTGCAACTTATGTCAAAACAAACCAAAAGACAATGATGCAGAGTGGATGCCAGCTGTAGGAAGGGAGAGACAGACGCTGCCTTACAAATCAAACACTTCTTTGTACTTTTATTTCCTACTGCAGCTGCCCTTACAAAGTACACATTGTTGCATGATGTATGCTGACAACTAGGACGTGCTACGTCCTCATAAGGCTGCACCTTGAACTTTGACCTCTGGCACCAAATTTAATATATTTTTTGAACACGTGAGTCACAAAAAATATGGAGCACTTCCACTTGAATGCACTTGTTTGTCATTGCAGCATCTGTCAATGAGCTGTCTGTGCTCTCTCATCAATGTGAGGTGTTTTCCGCTGCGCAGAGGATTGTGGGTAAGAATAGCCAGAAAAGCGTGCTGGCTTACGTACTTCAAAATGTGATACAGTAGGACATACTGGTGTTATGGCATACTGTGCATCGGGACATACTACATCTTGTTGTGACATACTAAATGGTACAGTAGTATGGGTATTGGAACGCAGCCAAGAGCGAACACATAGGCCAGCTTTTATAGCTGAGGGGCCCAGGTGAGCTTAATCAGCTGACGACCCTCCAGCTCGCCCGCCGAGGTCACCGGGACGGCCTCTCATACGGTGGGAAGGAACATCACGCTGAACATATGGAGAGAGCTATCGAGGTCTCTCTGCGGTTTTCAACAGAGACACAGCTCATCCACCAGTCCAACACAAGCAGGATCAGCAGTCCAAAAGAATCAAGCCAAGGGAATGTGTATTAAAACGTACTTTCCTATAAAGAGTAATTGATGATAGATCGCTGCCAAGAGTCTCTGCAGTAAATTGCTCTTTGAATTTATAGCTTTAAAGTTGGACAAAACAGTCTCATCTATTCAGAGAGGGACAGTTAAATGAGTTTTCTAAAGGCCCTTTATCCATGTATGTCATTGTAATATCCTGTTGAGCAGAGTGTCCTGTTTTTCCACAAACAAGTCTGTTATTAACCATTATTTTTCATTAGCAGAAGTCATCGCACCGACTTGACAATGCATAACTCACCTCGCCACATCGCTTGGCTTTCTTTTATGCATTTGTATTCTTTTGTTCCACGCTTGTCTGTCCACTGTGTTTTAATGAAAACAACTCAGAGGCGTCGGCGATGATTTCATCCTTTATTCTGACCTCGGCTGAGGAGGCTTGCGTTCAGCTTTGCTTGTTTATTGGTTTGCAATAAATCCCAAGAACGTATTCCAATGATTTCTGAATACAGATTTGTTTGTTGTCATGATTGTTTTATCGATTCTCGAATACAGAACCGATGAAATTTGTTGTTTGAAAAGAAAGGTGTCAGGTGTCAAGACTTGGAAAAAGATGGTTGAATGACATTAATGATCGTGGAAAAAAACCTAATGATTGTATTTCAAATTGATGTTTTGATTGATGAAGTAGAAATCTTAAAATCTATTTCATTTAATTGACAGTCTTTTATAGAACACGTATTCTGATGTACTCATTCACAGTGGCCTTGAAAATGTCCTGTTGTCATGGAGGACAGTTTTTTTTTTTCAGACCCCAGAGATAAGTAGGATCTTTGAATTTGGCAAAGGAGACGACAAGTCAATGATTAAACTTTGTCCATTTACTTTTCCTTCACCCCTTTACTTAACCTCATTGGCATAGTAGGACTGTAGGTTCACACATCTTTTTTTTCTGTTGTTAATGATTTTTTTTTTTCCTGGCTGCACTCAAGCTAAAAGCTGAAGAGAACTCGAACAAAGGAGAAACTGAATAGGCTCGAATGTTCAATGAACGCTCCCATTCATTTTCCATCTTTTCAAAATTTACGCACGGCACCGCGCTGTTTGCATGTGTTTGCGTCTACAGAGGCTCATCTTTCATTTACAGCAGCTTTTAATTATTCAAACATTTATTAACCGCTCTTAAACCGCTTTTGACTTTGCGCTGTCTCGGGTCATTTTCTTCTCTTCACGGCTGTTTTGTATATGGTTGCACGTGTGCACTTTATGTAGATTTACATTGTGTTGTGTTCTGTGTAGCAACGCGGTACTTTTGTTTTTACCATTTGCGAGATGTATCTGGTTGAAATGACAGTCTGCAGAAGAAATCAGGACATTAGGAACAGAGTCGTCAACAAAGAGATAACATGAAGACAAGAACCCAAGGCCAACCTCCCATAAGTGTTCCTTTATATTCTGTAAGTATTTCACAGATGTTTTAAGTTCAGCCTCAGATTTTGGTCCAGCGCTTAAAAATTCCGACTACACTGTGTTTTTGTGAATTGGGCACACTGAAGTATGGCCCATGGGATCACTTAAAATAGTGTATGAGCACAAAGTGTATTGTGGTTGTACAGCAGGCAGGGGAATGACCTTACCTTCCCTTAAAGAAAACATCCTTGAAGTAAAATAACTGTGATGCTCTGGGGCTCAGGAGAAATCTCCATCCCCAGAAGAGACGTTGGCACAGGCAGACCTGCATTGGGAAGAGGAGCGTCGGAGGGCCCGCGGGCTGATGAGTCACTTTGAGGCAGATCTGAGAATACCGCTATGGCTGCAGGGGCTGGAGAATTGTCAACCACGCGTTCTTAAACCTGAGGAGCTGCAGGAAGGAGTCTCCCCCTCACTTCCTCACTAATATTAAATGACAATGAATGAATCTTTTTTTTTTTTTTTTTTTTTTTAGCTCACATTTATTCAGGACACAAGTTTTTGAATTACCGCAGTCGTACTCTAACACCTGGCGCGATGCAGAGATAGAAGCTCGGGGAAGACGGTCTTTCATGGCAAACACAAAGGTGTGTTTCTTAGGCAAAGGGAGCAGGGCCAATGACAATATGCCGGGGATAATAGTCTCGAGACTCACAGATAGGGAAGTAAAGATTCTGCCTTAAGTTCAAAATGCCATACAGCAGAAAATGAAAGCGTTTCCGAAGGGTCTTATCCGTCTGTGTATTAGAAATTACTTTTTTATCTTAAGAAGTCTGTAGAAACCGATGAACTAAATGCAGTGCATAAGGTCTCCACTAAGCAGAGCAAAAGATTACCTTACTCTATTATACAGTAATTTGAAAGTGAGGTAAAGGTTAATGATGAAAGGAGGGCCACTGTCTGTGGCCAAAGGTGCCATGCAGGCAGACGAGGGATTACTCAAGAATGTTTTACGGAAATGACTCGACACTTAGGAAACAGTTTCAGTGATGAGTTAATCAAATGCATTAGAGTCTCTTCTTTTTCAAATATTACCACTTTTCTTCTCCCATGTGAGATCTAAGAAGCAAATTCGGTCCTTCTTGCTGATTAGTAGATATTTACATTCTTCAAGCATCCGAGTTCTAACTTGTGTAATGGAGGATTTAAACAAATTACACCCTGGCCTCATGGGGAGTCGGCTTTGTTCTACATGGCATTTAAGGAGATAAAGCGAGTCTTTGATGATGAAAAAATGTTTTTGGTTATTGAGAATCAATTATGGAAAAACAATCATTGCAGTAGATCAGCTCAAATTTAAAGATCCATAAAAGACGTAATGAAAAAAAAGAAAATCTGTTTTCCAAGTTCTTATTGCGTTTTAATTCTTCAGGTATTACTTATTATGAGTAAAATGTATGTTGGAATAATAACCTGTTATTTCTAACTCCTTCTCATTTGTCCTCCTGAAAAATACTGAAATGCATTTGATGACACTTTCTGTAGTCATCACAGGGCATGCACATAAATTCATCCAATCAAATGCAATCTGGGGCAACTGGCTGACCTGCCCATCAGAAAAACACTCTTTACCATTAGCATGCTGATTGTAGCAGTCAGCAGAGGAATATTGTGGGTCAGAGGTGTGTGTTTGGATTTCGCTTGAAAAAAATTACGTATCAAAATGAATGTGCTGGTGCTCAGATATATTTATTTTCTCACTCTTCTGCCTCCTCCTCGACAGTTTTTTATTCACTAAACCACGCCCACGTTCAAATCACTTCACTTGGAAAAATGTCACATTCCATCATTTTTGGTAATGTTCTTGTTTGCCATCTTTCCCAGAGTTAGAAAATATGTATTTATCAATATCAGTTTCATCTGTTTGTGTGTGTGTGTGTGTGTGTGTGTGTGTGTGTGTGTGTGTGTGTGTTCAGAGATTGGTCTAAGGATTGGCACGAAAGATAGGAAGCAGATGGAAACCTCAGTTAAAAGGAAAAAAAAAAAAAATCTGTCTTTGCAGATGCTTCTTCTCACCTGAGATCCTGGAGTTTTCTTCACTGAGTTAAATATTTGAAACAATCCCAGTCTGAGGTCCAGCTCTTGCAATGTCTAAGCAAGGTAGCGTGAACTGAGGAGATAGGACCCAAATGCATACAACAAAGGCAGAGCTGACGGGATGGTCAGGCAGGTGAAGGTCAAAGATGGCAGTCCAAAGATATACATAAATATATAATCTAAATGAGAGCAGGCAACAAATACAGAAACCGAAAACAGGCAAGGTACAAGAAAACCAAGCAGAAAATCCAAAATACAGGAAGAACATGAGGAATAAAACACTAGGAAAGTCTGCAAAATCTGCTACTAAATGGACAGTTTGACAGAAGGTACAAGGCCAAATTGACAAAGAGAGAGGACATATAGCCTAGTATATGCTAGAGAGGGAAAGGTAGCGAGGGACATGCAAAATTAATTCATAATCATGAATGAAACGCATGATACAGAAAAAAAGCAAAAAATGCAGCAATTAAAGTGAAACACCAAGGACATGCTCTTTCAAAATAAAACAGGAAATAACTTAACTAAAGACATAAGACCTGTGAGATGCTACATGTTGTACTGAGCTCAGTGACATAAATAAATAGCTTTTAAAAATATTTTTCCTCACAATGTGTTTCTCTAACACACAAAGGCCACATTTATAAAGCTAACAACTTGACCTCAGTGCAACAACAAGCACAAGAGGCCCGAGGTTACGATGGTAAAATAATGGCAGATGCATTCACAAGCTGTACATCTGGGTGTGACACAACACAGACTGAAAAAAAAAAGAAAACCTACAACATCCAACTCGAGATGCAACACAATGAAAGGTTTCTTTGTGCTGGACACACATGAGAAATGAGACCAGTTCAATATTACACACTGGGTCGATTCAATACCACTCAATGAATGACAAAAAGGTCTGTATTTCACTGTGTGTGTGTGTGTGTGTGTGTGTTTGAGGCAGAGAGCAGGGCATCTTAATTTAGTGATGCCAACATGCCCTTTAATGTTACATGCCTGCCCACAAACCTGAGTGCTGAGCTCTACAAAATGCCAACAATGGACTCATTGTGTCCTGTACTAAATCTTGTTCACTGGGTCCAGTTTGTTTTATATTGAGTCCTGGCTGAAATGCACACTGCATATGAATATCCCCTTTTCACTTACAATACGTAGCTTGTACGTTTTAGCTTGAAAGATGCAGCCAAATGGACAGCTTTCTCCTGAATTTCATTATCACGACTACTCGGAGGTCTGCGAGATGCAGCTCTCTCAACTCTAACAAGCAGATTTCTGACCTGTCACTCACACAACAAAGGCGATGTCCAGGGCTGGATTCTGTGTCTGGAGGTTTGCACGCCTGCAGGGAAACAATTTGTGACTCACGCTAGTCTTGAACCAGGAAAAAATGAGGCAATCAAATTAAACACCGCGGTTATTATTGTCATCAATAAACAATTATTCATGACATTTCTGGGAGTTGTTGGCAAGAAGGCAATCTATTTAATTATCTCAAAAACATTTTAAAACAGTTTGCTCAGTGTTGTGCAGAACACTGACGTGAAGTAGTGAAGAATCAATCCACTGCTCAGGGTTTTTTTTTTGTATACATACTATCATGTCTCCTCATTTCACTTCCTCTCCTGCGTGTCTTCTCCCTGATCACCTGCTCCGCCCTAATGTGCTGCACCTGTGTCACATTACTTCCTCACCTGTCTGTATTTAGTCTCCTCTTCCCTCTGTGCCAGATCATTTTTGTCCCTCTGTGTTTCTTTGCATGAGTTTCACAGTGTTTTGACCATTGCCTGTTCTTTGTTCCTAATCAGATGTGTTAGCTCTGTAGTACTGCTGAATTCCTGTAATCTGAACCCTATTTGAACTAGTGCAGATTTTTTTTTTTTTCCCTGGTCATTACATTCTGTCACTGATTGTGAAAAAACATTTAAAGCAGCTTTGATTTAATTTCCAGTCATAACATTGCAACTCTTCATACCAGACCATGCAAACATGCAGAAACCGCTTTATCCAGTCTATGGCCAAAACATGACTAACAGGACTCACATGACTCCCTTTTTTCCCTAACCTTTCTTCTCAGCCCAAATGGTTTGACAATAATATTTATTAAAATTTTCTTGCAATTGTCCTCGAGCCATTCTCAACAGTTCTTAGTGTCCGTATCTTGTGCTTGAAAACGTCTGCACTGTGTTGTGCGTCATGGATTATTCCTTCCTTACACAACTTTATACCACTTAGGAATAACTATATTACATTAGACAATCTTAGCTTGTGGCAGTGCAAGCATATTAGGTGAATAAATTCCCCCAGTGGGCCGGACATTATTATGTGCAGGCATGTGTTCAAGATATAGCTTGCTTCAGCAAACGCCTCATACTCGGTAGCAAATTAAATTAAAATGACCAGCGTGGATTTCGAGAATCGTGAGCAGGAGCCAAGTTAAACAATTTATTATTATTTTTTCTCGTTCTGGTACTAATGAGAACAAAGCACGTGGCATGTTTTGATTAACATGTCATTTACGCTCCATGACACAGAGATCATGATAAACATAAACTGCAGTCACGCTCTCATGAAGGGGTTAAAACAAAGGTGCGTTGTGCATTTCGGCAGTCGCTCATTAAAACTGAGTAAAGTAGCAGCCGCGCTCTGTTTGACAGCAGCCATTTCCTCCCATCATATTGCAGGCGCGAGACCCCGACTCCCTCTAACTCTATTAGTCATTATTTTGTTGTTCATCAGTGCTTCCATGGTCTGTTGTATTATTTTCATTGTGCTGCCTCTGTGTTTGCTTTGCACCAAGGATGTGTGATGAAATGCACTGTAGGTGTTAATGTAGACTGGCTCGCTCAGTCGCTCTCCCCCGCTCTTATCTTGTAAGTAAATTGCAGCTGATTGCCATTGACTTTCTTAAGGACTATATCTTGAAATAAAGTAATATTCATAAATCACAGCTCAGGACATCTATATAATCAAAGCTTTGTTTCTTATGTAAGAGCCAGGATGGAGCATGAGGAGAGTGAGTGATTAAACTGGTCATATTTGGGGAAACTATTAATGTTTGCAACACATTCAACATATGAATAGACAGCAGAGAAGTGGATTATGCTGCACAAAGGCTTTGAGAAGACTCTATGGTTGTATTGATTTTTTTTTTTCCATTTGAAAACCTGAGTCCATTGTAACTGACATGAATTCCAGCTGACTGCAGCTGCTTCAGTTGGGTGTAGTTGAGCACGGCTGACTTAATGTGGCATAGTCCATTTTTCATAATTTCCTTTTCTGCGCAAAGCTAACCTGCTTCACCTATGAGGACGCACTTTGCATGAAATATTACCCGAAACACACATCTTGCTGTTTCATTGCAGTGAAATTTTCCTCCAACCAGGATGACCTCACTCTGAATCCACAAAGTCTTTAACAGCTTTGAAGCTTCAGATAAGTGTTATTATGCGTAACTGCAGTTATATTTTATGCAGACTTCGCCCCTGAAAAGGGCTCTATTGCTCTCAGGGCCACACCAGTAAAGGGTCATTCACAGTACTTATAACACATAGAACCCTGTGCACACAAGTGACCCGAGGTTAATGCCTCTCTTATGCTGCATGTACCTTAAAAAAAACCCTTTATTTTGTGATTGCACCGTGCAGTACACAATGAGGGTTCCTTAACAACAGCAAAGCACAGAAAGCAACCCATGAACCAAATTGCTTGCAATGCATATGTATGGGTTTTTTTCTGCTGATATGAGCTATCTCAACCTGCAGGAAACTACTAACAACCACAACATTGTCACGCTGCCAAGCCCACCTCCAGGGTGGTATACTCAAACACACAAACACAAGCTGGCATCTATGAGGGATCAGGTCCATGAAGCCAGTTCCACTGAGAAATATGTCTAAATTAAAATGAGAACAATCTCACATGAAACCTGACGCTATATATAGACTAAAAACAAAAATGACAGGGTAAAGGTAACGTTGTGTTCGCTTTAAAATTACAGAATGATAGAGCAGTGTTGACTGGCAGGCGGTGCAGGGGTGTGCTGGGTAGCTGGTAATGTTCAGCTGTTGGCACCGCTGAGCAATATGAGGGTTAAACAAAACCACTGAGCTCTCAATGCAGCTATACTCACCACAGAAAATAACCAATTCTGTCTGTCTGTCTTTCTCACACCCAACACACACGCACACACACCCAGCATACACAGCCACAAAACAGTTTTTTCTTTACAAAGGAGGGTCAAATGAACCGGTCTTGAAACTATCCACTGCTGTCCAACAACATGAGAACTGAGCTGGTTGGGAAAAAATGGTCTTGCCTCTACCGTTTCTCGGTTTGTCTCGACTGTCCAGCAGCAGCGTACCGCTCATTAAATCATCACAAATCTGCCTTACAGTGCGAGATGGACTGCATGCTTGACTCGTTCAATTAATAAAATATCAATAACATCAGTAAGACGAGCGGCTTATCATTTTCCTTTTTCAAAGCCCCCCGTGCGCATGGACCACAGTGTTCAAGCTCGAGCCTTCCAATTTGCTCTTGTCAGTCAAGTCAACCTGATGTGTATTTGGCTTTGGTAGCCGGATTTTTAAGCAATGGGAAAAAGGTGTCACCAGGGGCACAGGAACAAAAACAAACTGTGAAGGAGCTGGACTATTTTTAATGACCAGTGTAGGACTGCAACAATGTTCTAGCACTGGAGTTTTGAACGCAACTTGCATGGGTTGCCACATGCCATAAATATTATAAATAGCTTTAAATCTTATTAGCTGCAGCTTAGCGAAGTATAACCTCATATATTACGTTATTATTCTAATGCAATGCTTGTCTAATTGTCACTGTATTGTGTTAAAAATACATTAAAATTTGCAGTGAAAAATGGTGTCAGTAATAAAGAGCAACTGTTCCCTGTTCTCGACCAGTGAGCCTAAATGAGCTTGCTTCATTGTTGTTACCATGTGGTTTTGTTGATCACACCCTGATGGAAAGGTCAAAAGTCAATAACCTTGCAATATTTATATTAAATATATGACTAACTCCAATGACTTTGACTGGTATTGTTTACAGATAGGAGCCTTCAAATGATCAGATTTATGTATTTTCAGAAAAAAAACAACCAGTAAGTTAAATCAGAGGGGAAATAATGAGGCGTGTTAATCTCCCATTTGTCTGTCTCACCATTCATCTACCTTGCCAAAGCATTATTAGAACCTGATGAGAACGAGCTCTCGGTTTTGCCAGCGTACATGTTCGGTGTTGCCAGCTCCTGTCATGTGGAGGGAGGTTTTTTGCAGTAATTGCCTGTGCCATAAAAATTCTCCAGCTCTGTCCACATTTTTTTGGACATGGAAATGATTTGAGACAGGATACATCATTTTCAATCCAAGGTAACAGACTCTGTGGTCCCGGCTTTGGTTCCTTTGTGTGTGGATTCTTTTTCCAGCGAACAACGCTTAGAGGAATAACAGGCTATGTGCATATATATCAAAAACGCACTGATCATCACTGACTTTCATCACATAAAAAAAAACCCTTACTCATCCACAAAAGCTTGGTAGGGACAGACAATACCAGGAATAGTATTGTTACACCAATGGAGACACTGATGTGTCCTCTTTTTATCTTTAATTTTGCTAAATGTGGATTAGTAGCCTTTGCATATATTTGCATATATATCTATTACGAAGTATAACTTAACAAAGATCTAATAACAAAGATCGCAATTTGTTTTCTGTAGTTAGTTAATTTGCACAGCAATACATAATAAATGCTCAGCTTTTACCTCTTTACCACACATGGCCTTCGGCATTCCAGGGTGGGTTTAAGGAGCGAGAGAGAGAGAGTATAAAAGAGCAAACAGTCCTACGTTTTACCTTGAGAAACTATTACCTTTTCAACATGCATGAACCTCATAAGTAAAGAAACAGTCACGTTTTTGCATCAAGGTCAAGAGGAGTCAGAATCAGAAGTAGTTATATTTCACTTTATACTTTATAGTTTGGTACTACTCTTAGACTGAGGGGGTTGGGTATAGTCGAGCATGGGTGCCTTAATCTGGCATAGTCCATTTTTCATAATTTCCTTTTCGGAGCTAAGCTAACCGGCTGCAGAGCTCTCCAGTTATCTTCACAAAGCCCCCCGAAAAGGCAATGTATTTTCATCATGTGCCTCGTGGCCCAAGCCAATTCAAAGATCACCAACTTAGCGTCTCCATTTCGCCGACACGCTCATCAATCTCGGCCGCTCCGAAGCCTCGTTTCTGGACACAGCCGCGTTAAAGATGAAACACACAGGAGGACAGTTTTTTTTAGAGGTGCTGCTGTGTGTGTTCTGTTAATTTATCTGCTTCCCCGCAGCTCGTGCAACAAACCCCTCTCATGACAGACATGATTATTCAAATGCAGCACCGTAAATCCTTAAATACTGAAAGCGGCCTGTCTGTCTGCAACCGTGCATGTGAATTAGAGGTGACCCACTCTTTCAGAGCAGACATGTAATTTGGAAACGGCATACTTTGACAAATTAATCAACACTCTCCCCCGTGACACAGATTTTACTGACTTTGGCTTATGCCTCGGGCTAATTTCACTGAATGACAGTCCCTTGCTCATTATCTGTTTTCAGCCTACTTTCCAGTGCAGGTTTTCTCTTCTAAGGATGATGGTATCACAGTCAATTGTAATCCAACATGTCTATAAAATGGCAGGAGATAAAATAAAAACCACTGGAGAGAATGCATGGGAAATTCCCTGTGTTACAAGCAGATACCTAAACATTTCATAGCTTGTGTTACATGCAGTAGGGAATTAAGACGTGATGATTTTCCTTTTTGAGTGAAATCACTTTTGCGTTTTAGTAACAAAGGTTGTTTCAGCACATTCCACAAGGGGAATCCTGTCTGATTCACCACCACATCCAATGTCCGATATTCCTTCAAGATTTCAAACTGAAGAGAAGGACCAGTTAAGATGTATTAAATGGTTTTTTTTTTGGTTTTTTTTAAAAGGATTATGTCTGCATGGTAGTTAACTAACAACTGAGACAAAAAAAACACCAAAAAGGGTCAATGAATTAATTTACTGTTAAAAATCCAAACAGCTTATTTGTTTTAAAAAGGAGGTTTTAGAATAAGAAAACAAGCTAAATCAAGAGAGATATTTTACCAGCTTAAGAAGCTTACACTATTTTAATTAATTCTCTTATGGATAAAAAACAAACAAATTTAGCTACTTAAATCTCAATTGTCCATCTTCATTGAGTAAATGTTCAGAGGTCATTTTTCACAGCCAGCATGAACAACGCCTGGGTCTGAAACTAAATGAAGCTAAATGGAATCCAGCCATCTTAAATTGTATTATTTCACTCATCCACCTGACAATGTCTAGTGTGAAAAAGGCCCTAATAGCTTATGGGATCCAATGTTTAAGTAAAAAGCTCTACGGGTTTCGATTTCTTTAAAGTCTGGCAACTCAATTTCCACGTTCATTCACAATGAGGTTAGTGCACAGCCTCACACAGGAAGCTGTACCTCTTAGCCTGAACAACAACACACTTTAGTTACAGGGCAGATGTTGTAACCAGTTCACCCTGATACCATTTAACCTCTTGCAGGCTTTTAATCCTGCTTTGTACAATTGCAACTGTACTGTCTCATTGTCAATTCATCCAAATAAAGCCAAAAGAAAAAAAAAGCGCTGTATTTATTTAAATAATTGCTAAATTAATGGAGATGGTCACATTGACCTACTGGTGATCATGGTGTACGAGCTGAATACGAGCCAGTAAAGAACATAATAAAGCGTAGAGTGACCTAAATATGTCTTCAGATATAAAAGAAGAATTGGCCTTCAAGGTTACAGTTTATTGAGCCAGAGGCTGAGACCCTCTACTCACGCTCTCAGTTCACTGTTAATTACTCGCTATAAAATCTGACACCGTTTGTACACAGTCCATTTGAATGTTATGCAGCATCTAAAAATTAGAAAGCAAATTAACCCCATGAAGGAAATAAAAGTCAGAGCACATATCAGCAATAGCGTGTAAAGTATGATTGGTTCAAGGGTGTGTGGGTCAGAGGACTGGGGGCTTGCTGGACTGGAGTAAATTAGCGCTCGCCGGGGAATGTGAGCAGACACAAGGTATGAGAAGCTTTCTGATTTCACCAATTAGTTTCTATTTAAGGTCAGAATCGTGGCTTTGTGGAAGACAAAAAAGAGGTCACGGTGGTTGAGAATTTGTCCCACTTGCCACCAGCGAGAGCAGGACGTGAGACTATGGAGGACGGTAATGACCCTGGATACGAACTTCTCACTTTGATTAGTTTGTCTTTGTGAACTTTGACAAGCGAGTCTTAGGGCAAATTTCTAGAAATAGATATTCAAGGTTGGACATTTAGTCCGTCCATATTCTGCTGAGGTGACTTGAACAGTGCTTGTTCTCCTGTTTAATTTAGTAGGCCACAAATGAAAAAAGTGAATCAAGCATGCAACTTATGATAAGTCTTTTTAATGTTCATGGCATAAGGGGCAGGAAAGATAATGTAAAGACCTGCAAGAACTTAAACTCTCAAATGTCTTAATCCCAATTACAAGCATTCCTATGATAGTTCATACTAGGTTGTTGAACGCAGATAAGACTCCAACAAGTACCTGGCAATTACATTTCTGATAATCTGGAAAATCTGATAACTAACACTATTTAATAGCTCAAAAGAAGATAACTTACTTTTGCCTCCACTGCATTGTTGGCATCAGACAAAAATGTTAGAAGTGGTTCAGTATAACAACAAGAAGAGTTTCAAAAGAATAGCAGAATAGCAATGTGAAATTAACCATCAGAGATTGGACAGACATACAAAGTACAGAGCTGAAAAATATCTGTTCAAAAATAATGTGTCTCCATTTACAGCAATGTTTGCAATGAAAATTAACCATTTTTTTGAAAGTATTTAAATTTTACCTTCTCGTATTTGGCCCTTTGAAATCAGGGGCTACTCCCCTCAATGAATGACCACTGATATCATTACAAATGCATAAATAACCCGATAAACCTTATTTCACACTATATCTTTAACCATGATTTTTATTTCTTTTATCCTAGTCAGTAAAAATGTCTTCCTTTTGGTTAAATTTTAGAGAAGTCAGTTATGAATGCACCCTCTAAAAACAAAAGCTTTTCAATTCGAAGTAATTAATTAAGTTAGGGAAGAAAATTTGAAATCCACTTGCTCAAATGGAAACTTTCACCTTACTCTACTTTATAATATTTCCCCTTCTGGGAAACCATTTTCTACACCGTCTGGCGTGAATGATTGCATTTTTTTTTTTTTTTTACTTTGAAAGAAGCTTATGCTTCAGTGATGATGAGCATTAGGAAGAAAAACACAGACAGGATCAATACAAATAGGTTTACAGTAGAAGTCAGCTGCTGTGTATATGATATACTCTGAGATGCATTTCAGTCTGGCAACTCATCTGTAAGAGTCACTCCCTGCCGATCTGCAGCCTCCTTCCCACCAAAACAAGCTATTTTGAAGGAAAAATAAAATCAGATTCTGTGTAAATGCAGTGCTGTTCATCGGTCAAGGTAATGATGCTTCTGGACACCTTAAGTGCATTCATAGTTTTACCATAAAACAAATATTTGGGGAATATCAGCAACATGAATATGGTCACTGCAACATGAAAAAAACATCTCGTCTCACTGTCACTCTGCTGTATATCAGAGCTAACATTGTCTACACTAATTGATGTGTTTTGACAGATGCAAATGAATAGATTCTTTTCAAAATAATGAGTGAATAATTAGTCATAATTAAGTATGCTAACAAGCACTGATTTATTAACTGATTTTTCCATACCGGCTTCGTCAGTGTTCACTGCATGCCAGGCTTTATTTTAATGAGGCTGTCTGTCCCAATCAGTATCAAACCATTTCTGCAGAGAAAAAGTCAATTATGAAACTTTCACTGTGCCACGCTCTATTGACGCTATTTTAGTCTTACAAAATTCTGCAAAGAGTGTCATAATAAAGCAATAATACAGAGGGGACACTCTTTACAGTGATTATAATGCCAGAGGTGATGCAGCTCGAAGAATTAGTTACGACAGTAGTAGTAGTACTTCACCCAAGTCTTCATTACAGTTAAGAAAGAATCATGGTAAAGTTAAGAGTTTCATGAGCTAATACAGGATTTATGATTGGACTTATTTTTTCAGAGTGAAACACAGGTAAAATCTGTAATAATGTTACATATCTTCCAGGTTTTTTTGGTGCTATGCTTGGAGCAATTTAACAATCTATACTTATATAAGTGACTCAATCAGCAACATGACGTGGCCATTTTGATCCTTAGATTATGCACAGCGCAATAAATGTTCTCCATCGATTTCTAAAGCCATCTACACATTTAATGGAAACAAATAGTAAGAAGGGCATTCTGCCAAGAAAGGGGTAGTAACAATGAGCCAGATAGCTGTGGCCATTAGGTTTAGGATTAAGCTTTTATTCATTCCAGCTATAGTCAGAATCAGATTTATTGCCAAGTAGGTCTTCACATATGAGACTTTCTTTATTGCACAGCAGTAGAGAAATATAAAGAAAGAGAAAACTTTGATAGAAACATGTACAAGGTATACAGGTATACAAAAGAAAATGCAGCTGAGTAGTAAACGGTTAGACGGAGGTACAATTCTATACGTGCAGCAATGGCCAGCTTGTCAACATGAGGATACAATGAACACAGGCAACATCATGTTCAGCAAGGAAAGAAGTGCCTGCTTTCACCATACTGTGAAACTGGTGCAAGGACAAGCAGTCAAAAGAGCTCAAAACACAGGTATACAAGAGGAACTATCTCACATGA
The DNA here is from genome assembly GCA_037975185.1 of Centropyge bicolor. NCBI lineage: Eukaryota > Metazoa > Chordata > Actinopteri > Pomacanthidae > Centropyge > Centropyge bicolor. The sequence goes on along the minus strand of JBBMOC010000012.1, from coordinate 7,907,029 downwards.
ACTATAAGCAAGCAAAGGTGACACCATCTGGATACAGTGATATCACATACAAAATACTTTTGACTTGTCTCTGTTGTGTATTCCCATATGTGTCCTACAGATCTGTTTATGCTTATGGACATAGCTGCTATGGAAGATCTGGCATCCTAACCACTGCATTTATGGCATTCCTGTATATTTGGATCCTCAACATTCATTCTCAAAATGTTTTAAAGACATAAATGCTTGGTTTTAGCTTTTACAACGAGCACACCAACATGCACACAAACATGGAAATGAAAAATGGGACAGTGATCTATACTTTGTAGCAGCGCTTGTTCAGGAACAATAAAACTCATTGCAGTCATAGGTGTGACTGGACAGATTTTTCTTTTTGTGGCGTCTTTTGTTCTATATCCATAAATAACTGAGACCACCTTGTGTTTGAAGTCAGATACATGCAAAACATGTTAATAAGCTGTAAGCCATACAGTTGTACTTCCGGATGTGGTCTCCCTCAGTAGCTAATTAAAAAGACATCTTTTTGATCTCATAATAGCCCTGCTGCCAGCGTAAACAAAGCAAGTGACAATGACACAGTAATGGATTTTTGCATTTCAAGAGAAGATACAACTTCAACACAGGTCTATTTTTATCTCTTTTGTTTAGCAGCGTCTTTAGGTATGATGTTTATTAAAACATTCATTCTTCCACTCTGTGAACCCTATAGTCTTTGTTTGGTATGGGAAACTGTTCTATTGTTCTCGAGGAGTCCAGAGATGAGACAGAAAACAAATTTTTTCGGAAATAAAAGCCATTGCACACACAGGACTACTGCCCACTCACACTAATCACTGAACTCTCTGGCCTGTCTTTTTTGATTGACAGATAAATAGGCCTACTTTGTGATGAAAACTGGCAACATGAAATTAAAGGACTATTGGGAAAACTGCCGGAATTAAATAAAAATAGCAAGCAATAAACTCCTGAGAAAAGAAGCACGTCAGGCTGAGTTTAAGAAAGATATTGGATTCTTTTATAATTTTACTTTCACTTTGGGTCCACATATTAACATTATCTTCTCTAAAATTGGGTTTAAGGCTCTTTTTTTCCCCTCACATAGTGATGCAGGGAATTGTGTTCACGAAATCCAGGAGATGTGAGCCTATGCACATCTGGCTGGGAGAAATATAAGTCAAAGTGGAGAAATTTATAGGAGAGTAAATAACAACAAAGACTCTCAAGGTGAGTTGTGACAATATACTGGTACCTTATGTTTCATTTTACCTTTACATCAGATTCTCTTTGTCCAGCTGTTCATTGTTTACTCTGTGTGGAGGTCAGGTGATCTATGCTGAGCGTCAGGTGACCATGGCAACGCAGCCTGTGTCCGTTAACATACAGCTGCTCTACAGCTACATATTTATTACCTGTTTTGAAAGATAAGTTGCTTTTCAGGGGAAACACTTTGGAGTAATGTAACAGATAGGTATTCAAAGTACTTAACCAGGTAAACGCCCACCTTGAATGCTTTATTCGACCGTTGAAGGTTTACGCGCCAGGTAAAATGTTCAGGAATAATTACCAGGTAAGCTAACTAGCTAGCTAAAGCCATGCTCTGTCAATACGAGCTTTAGCTTTAAGCTAATTCTTGAAAACTGTTTGTGGCAGGGTGGAGCTGTGGTCGAGGTCTTCACTGGACAGGGAAAAGACCCTGTGGCAAAGTGGAAACTTTGTGGAGGATCATCAGCCATACGGAAGGTGTGTTTTCAACCTTTAACCTGATTAAACACACTTATTGTTACACACAATCAAATGCAACCAGCTAACATGTCCTCTAAGTCAAGGTAGCAGTTCAGTAAACATCATATGTTTACAATATCTGAATGATTACATGAGATGAATTAACCTTTAATAATAACTTAATAACGATGGATAAAAAAAAAAATCGAACTTAAGCTTCAAAATAAGTAGATACATAGCATAACATAGATAGATGTTCTTCATTGATCCCAAATTGGAAACTCTTGTATTACACCAGCAGGTTTTTCAGGCAATTAATGGAATATAGAAAATAACATACGATACACATTTGGGATTTTATTACATACTATATACATTAGGCAAGTGAAGGGACACTAACGGTGAACCATAACATGGTTACATTGTTTTACATTGTACAAGTTTTCCATGTCATCCTGAACAGGTTATATCAGATAGAAATTGGAGGTATAATTTGCCATCTGAAATTTTTGTACACATTCTATGAGAGATTAGCTGTAAACTGCTAATCTGGGGGAAAATGCAAACTATCACTGAATTGTTTTATCAGAGAACAGTCTCTTTACATGATGATTTTATAGGAGAAGCCCAGACATGCTGCTCCTCCAACTATACGTTTATCTCAGCCTGCAGACAATGGATTTTTTGTTATAATAGAGCTGTTCTTGACACATAGACTTTCCGTCTCCAACCTCATATATATGCAACAATTTGCAGTCATTGGCAGCAGTGGAACTACAGGTACACAATACTGGTCATACTAAGCAAGGCCACTTGTGTATTATTTTTTCTTTTAGGAGTACAATAAAGAAGTGAGAGGATTTGTTTACTGTCTGGAGGGGAGCAGCCAGACAGTTAAGATGCAAATGCCAGAAAATGGGAAAATGTCTCGTAAGTCCCTTATCATTCTTGCACCCATTTGTACATGATACTTTATTATCTTCACATGTTTATAGCAGTTCACTTCTTTGCTATTTTTTAGTTGGACTTCTCCAAAGGTTCTTGGTCCTTCAAGTGCATATTCCTCAGTGCAAAGACTTTTCTATTGAACTTGTGTAAGTACAGTAGTCAAGGTTTTTATGCTTTTTTCATATTTTATACATGGCAACTCACCTTGAACATTTGTGAGAGATGTTTTAAATCTCAATAAATCTTTAAACTCTGTGGGTGATAAAGGAATTTTATTACCGTTATTGTGCTACAATATGGTTGCTGCAATAATGTTTGATAAAGTAAATTAACATTTTCTTAGATAAGAGATGACTTAATATTATAATGCTCAGTAAAATACAGAAGATAAGTGTTGAATCACAGTGGTATCACAGATTAGTTAATGACAGCTTGTTTGCATTTTGTAAGTAAATATCTTAAGTCACCTGAAAAGTTTGGTATGTCATATGAGCAATGACTCTGTGATTGATGAACTAGCCATTTATTGTTCAACTATTTGTGACAAAGAAGGCTTTTATCTTGCCAGCCACAGTAAATTCTACATGGTTTTATACAAGGGAAGAAGCCAAATTTGTAAAACCTAGTATAATGTTTAAATGTTCATTGATACTCCTACATTTATTCACCAGAAGAAAAATGTGAGTCTACGATGATCCAATGTTCTTATGATCAATAAATCTATTTATTCCATCAGACTATATTTAAAGTATTTAGAGATGGTATATTTAAGGACACAGTTTGTTGTATACCGTATTGGTGCTGCTGTTAACTTCTGTTAAGGAACAATATAGAAAACAAAACTAGATTACATATTCATTTTAAGAATCTCAGGAAATATTGTTGCTGTTCTTCTTCTTCCATTAGAGTGTGTGATGACAGCTGATTTCACAGCAGTAGATTAAAGTGAAAACACCTTTAATAGCTCACCACAGAGACAAATAAAGCTTGTGGCTTTCTCTGGCCAGGTCTTCTAAGTGACACCATTGATGCTGGTGATAATTTATGCTCTGTTCTGTTGTCTGTTATTCCCAGGATAACTGATTTAGAGCACCTGAAAAGAAGGCTTCACTTATCAACAGTGCATAAAGAAGTGTCTGCCACTCTTTTGCATGCAAAGATACCTTTTGTAGGATTAAAACGTAATATTGTGAGTATCTAACCTATCCTTGACAAATTCTATTACCATTTTCTTTCAGCTATGTGGATTTTTTTTTTTTTTTGTCAGTGGTGTTCATAACTTGTTGAGCTGAATCTCTGAGGGAACCTTGTAATGACAAAATCACATTGTTTGTATTGTCTCAGTGGTCTACTTTGTGCATCGACCTTGTATCATTCACCGGTGAACTGTTCAAGGGATTTTTGACACTGGACATCATCACTTTGTTCGCCAGCTGCAAAGTGCGTCGAATCTTCACCATGAAAACGGAGCCTACAGGAATTTCAGATGATGGTAATAGAGTTCCTCACACCTCAATGATTAATGTCAAATTAGAGTTTTATCAGCTCACCTTAGAGGTCCTCCCCTGTGAGTGGTTTTTAAAGACATACAATAGTTAAGTACTTGCCATTGAAGCCAGTGAGTGTTCTTCACTCTGAGTAGATTGGTTGTGAGTTTCCTGGGTTGATATGAAATTGTGTGCGTGTGTGTGTAGAGAGACAAACACTTGGCTGTTTTCTGTGGTAGTTGGCTCAGAGCTCAGCTGTCTGGCGGCTCAGCAGTGCCAACAGCTGCACTCAGTGGTGGCTACTCAGTGCACACCTCCACTACTTGCCAGTAAAGACAGCTAGTCATTTTTTTTTTTTTTCTGTGGATCAAAGTGTTACCTACAGTACGATGTGTGATGCTATGGTATGATAATAGCTTTGGTTTGTTCTATGATGAGGATGGATCTGAGATTGTTCTCATTTGAATCTAGATATGTTTGTCAGTGGAGCTGGTCTCATGGACTTGATCCCTCGCAGTTGCCAGTTCCCGCCAGATGTCAACCATGTCACTCAGGTGTTGAACATGGACAGTTTGCAGAAGGCAGATTTGAAGGCTGGACCGTTGAGCACTGACTGTGGTAGGTAAGAGCAAATCACTGGGTTGTGAATTGATGGGTAAACAGAGTTAGAAAGTAAGTACATTTACCCAAGTACTCTACGTATTACATGAGTGTTTCCATTTTCCATTTTTGGAGGCAAATATTTTTTACGCCTCTACATTTATCTTAGCTAAAAGTTAAGTTGCAGAGTCAAATTCATGAATACAACAGCAGTATATAATTAGACAGAATCAGCTCAACATAAAAGAAATATTTATGCATATCATATATTTGATTCTGAAATGGACCATTCTGCATAATGAGTACTCTTACTTTTGACATTTTGAGCATATTTTGATGTTAATACTTACTCACTTTAACTAAGGTAAAAAAACTTAACTTTGGACTTCTACTTCTGCGCTGTCGTATTTTTAATTATACTGGAGTAAAAGATCAAAGTTAAATGACTTTCAGCTGATACAATTTTACTTTGGGCAACAAAGCAAACAACTTACATAATGTTGCCAAAAGCAAAGTCCTGTCAACATACTCTTGTGACTGCTTTTAGTATGCATCTATTTTCATAGTTTGGCTCACCCCCTGAGTTCCAGTTAATTGAAATCTTAAGTTTCCAGCATCCAGTTCTGTATAAGAGAAAATATATTACACCCAAAGCCATGTCAAGAAATGATAAGGAAATTATTTTAAGTTTGATGTGGAAGAACTTAACACTCCTGCACCCAACACTTCTTGGGTTGAATTGGAACACCAAATGTAAGCCAGGCCTTGTCGCCTACATTACTGCCCAACCTCACTAATGCTCTTGTGGCAGAATGGGAGCAAATCCCTGCTGTCAGGTTCCAAATCTTGTTGAAAGCCCTCCCAGAAGAGTGGAGTCTATTACAGCAGCATTTCAGTACCCTTGGCTTTGGAACGAGATGCTCAACAATCATATATAAGTGTAATATTCAGGTGCCCTCATACTTTGTTCAGGTGTTGAAGCGTCGAAGCAGATTCATAGAATTGGTTGTTCTAAGATTAACTTATGACAGGTATACTGCAGGTGTGATTTCATACATTTACAACACAAGATATCAGCTGTAATCTACCAATGAAATGGTTAATATACAGACAGAGAAACTGATTTCCACAAGGAGACTGTGATAATAATCATTTTGTTTTCCTCGTATGAAATTCCTGTGGTCCTCATTTTTGTGTTCATTTGCACCTCACCTGTTCTCAGAGAGCTGCAATTATCTCCTCATATGAAAAGACATGCACCAGTAATCCAGTTCCGCCGCCTCTGTGGCCTTTTTTATCAGCGCTTATTTATTTGTTCTGACAGCTGTCTAAGTCATGTTGAGTCAACCAGCAATGCCCATAGAAGAGAACAGTAACCACACACAAGAAATAGCGTTTCATAATTAGCATCTGCATTATTAGCATAACATTCCTAATCATAATTACAACGATTGTTATTAAAGTAGGCATACAATTTAACTGTGACAGAGTTGCTTGGTGAATATTGTTGCTTCAGTACCCAATCTGTCAGAAACTCTTAAAAGTAAGCTACAGCACTTTTTGTCACGCTGCAACAAACAAACAGTGATTATCTCATACACCAAAGACGTTCTGATTTTCTCAAGGTCAGTGAATTCTTACAGATCAAAATCACTGCTCAAAAATATTTTTTAGTCTATCAACTATCATATAACTCATTTTATTCCTTATTGTTGCCCCATTATTTTATAGTTTTCAGCAGATTTAAAGTACACTGAAATTTACTCACCCCTAAACCTGGGTCATTTTCTGAGTGTTGAATCTGCTGCATCAAAGGATTTTTTTTATTCACTCTTTGTATTTTCAACTCCCCTCTGTCTGTATCATCTTCACGATCCTGCTTGTTTTGTGCAATGGAAGCGTCTGCTCTCTGCTCGGATGAGGATCAGAGAGAAGGTGTGTTTTGCTGTTGCCATCAGCGGACGTGGTCCTAATGAGCCCTGGCACAGATACAGCAGGGTCAGGTCATGGCCTTATCACGACTCCCTCCACAGCCCATTATTTTTACATGATGATGTGGAACAGATTGATAGATTAAAGAAAACCATCAACTCAATCAGTTCAGCAGTAGAGTCTAATTTATATTCAACCACCATAGGCTCAAAGCAGCACTGTTTGCTGCAGCTTACAGAATCAGGTGTAATCAAGTGTCCTTAAAACTGAACCGACACAAGCGGTTGAATCTTGTGCTCAGCTCAGCTCTTCAGCAGCCTGACCTGACATAAAGTTTGTAGGAGTCTCTGAGTGGTTATGTTTGAAATATAGTGTAACACATACTCCAGTGTATAAAAAATACATGTTTTCTATTCACAGTAAAAAACAAAAAACAAAAAAAAAAAACACGTGACTTTGAAAGGGCTTTGTTGCTCGTGTGAAGGCAGCTTCTCACTTATCTTAAAAAATCTTGGTCTGAGCCCTTCACACTCAACTGACTGCAAGCCTGCATTTTTCATCTGAACTATGTGACTCTTGTAAACCCGAAGCATAACCTCAGGATGTTGCAGTGGCTAATTGATCATTAACATGACTGACAGTCGATTAAAGAAATTGCTTAAAACTTGCAGCTCTACTTGACAGCTTGTCAAGGTCCAAGGATTTAGTAATGTTGTACCATAAGTCAAGTATAGTCTGTTATTTTTTTTATTTTGAATATGTGTCAGCACAAGATGAAAGAAAATTCTGAATGGAAATTAATAATTGTTAATGAATAATGGGGATTTCTTTGCAGGTCCTGATCAGTCTGCTTCGGCCAGATCAACCGGTTATCAAAGAGTCAGGCCCCAGGGTATTTCACACACAGCCTCAGGCTCCAGGGTTTCAGGGCCACCCCCTCAAACTGGAAGGAAGAGCACTGCAACCTCAGACAGGATGGATAGAAGTGTTCACTTTAGCTCAAATATGGTAAACACAATCCCATTATAACATGTTATCCATCTGATCCATCATGCCATAAATTACTGTGAGTACAAAATAGAGTATTTTTTTTTTCCTTTGCTGTGCCCCGCAGGGATCTTCATCCTGTAGAACGAACCAAAAAGTTACTGCAGAATGTCAGAGCATTGCCAGCCTTAGTGAGAACTTATCACACGGAGAACCTTCCCACATTCTTCTTGAGGGTAAATTTGATAAAAGTTCACACTTGTTATTCTATCGAGCTTGCATGCTTGCTCCACATACACATGCCCTGGTCATCCAGCTATTCATTTGTTTTCTTTCTTTGTGTGCTGACTTAATTAAATGACAACCTTGAATTTATTTTCAACTGTCCACCAAAGCTCACTATATATGGTTTATTTTTGTACAAGACACTGCACATATCTGGGTACAAATTGTTGTTTGTGGTGCATGGGCTTGCTATTTCAACCATCTTCTGGTTATCTGGCTAAGCTGTGCAGGGAGGCGTATATACTTGAAGGCAAATTGCATAATACACAAAGTGACTGATTGGTGGGAATAAAGAGCAGAAAATATGAAAATGAACTAAAAAGACAGACAGAGATAAAGCTGACATTTAGCTGGAAATTTTCCAGAGAACTACAGTAGAGTCCAGTAGCTCTAAAAATGTTTGGAAAGAGCAGTGCCTACTTTCTTTGCTCAACTTTTTGCACAAGGACTCAGCAATCATAATTAATTATTAAGGAGATACCAATATCACCACTGCCCGAACCCTCATTAGATCATAATTCATTGGAGCCTAAAAAATGTTGTGCTTTGAGTACAGAGCTTGATTACCACTTTTTTATTTTAGTGTTGGGTTTGTTTATGTATATGTTACTTTACAAAAAATGTGCTCTCATCCATATACCCCACTATAGACACTGATATAAAACAATGTAAATTAAGATAGTGCCACATTTAGAGAATGGGGAGCTAGATGACATGCTCGTGAGCCTACTTGGTTCTGACTTCATACCTCTAAATCTTCATAGATATTAATTACTCAGCTTCTTTTTTCTAGCATGTGAATAGTTACACTTTAAAGACTCATAACTGTGTGATTTAAAATGCACTTCCTGCTGTAAAAGTGCCCATGATTATTCTTCCCAATGCTGTACATCAGTAAAAGCATTACACGTGAACCAACAAAACAAGAGTCTGGCTCTTACAGAGTGTGTCATTCCATGCACGTAATAATAGCTTTTACGTTTGATAATACTCCATCCTTTGAGCATGACTGAATGCAAAAACAGATGATTCAAATTCCTTAATTCAGCTGAATATAATGTAGCTGGATGTATTCTCTCTGCACTGAATGAACGTAAGAAGCTCAGTTACTAAAATGCCTTCATTAATAGGGATTTTCACGGTGCATAATCAGTTCACAGATATACTTCTGGCGAGCTTCAGTAACATTATTGTTTGACTGTTTTGTGTTATAAAGCTTTTCTAATGTTGAAAGTCCTATATGTAGGTGCACCGAGCAGTTTACAGCCCCATCCCCCAAAAGATAGAGTGTTTGACAAGACGGGATCTAAGAAGCTACGGGTCTACAGTGCTGGAAGAGAGAGGCCTGCATTGTCAGGTAAGCTGCGTGCACTGCATCCTGTAATCTGTGGGAATATATGTATGGTTTGGTGCATGTATGATTTAATATGGTGAGGTGTTTAATTCTTCTTCCCCTTCAGGTGCTGTCCTTGGTGACCACAGAAAGAGCAGTAAAACCAGGGAGAAGTGCACTTCTCCATTCAGCAGACAAGAGAGCAGGCAACAACTTCTGACCCTAACAGAAAGGACGCAGCACCAAACAGCAGGTGAGGTTCACATCTGCTGTGAATAGACAGGGAAGCAGAACAGCAGGACGATATGTGCACTTTCAGGCAGAATGATGGTTAAAAAGGTGTAGAAAGACAGCGGGGGATGGGACAAAAGAGAATAATATGCACCTTGAGTGATATTGATGTCTGCTTTGCATATTCTGATTTTACCAAGTAGCTCCTTTATACTTGAGAAAAATACCTATTCCTACTTTTAATTTATGAATTAGATCACTTCAAAATATTGCATGAATTTTAATGAGCCTCATTCTGTGCAGCATACACCAATGCTTTTGTTCCCCTTTTTAAATTTTGCATAACCCACATCAAGGCCATTTGCAGGACTTTTGTTTGAGTACCCCCGACTCCAACTCATGAAGTCTCCCCCCTTTACCACCAGCACCAGCACCAGCACCACACACACGCACAGTCATACCTACACCAGCATTGTCCTCACAAAATGAGTGTGCGTGCTCTGAAAGCTCATTTATGGATGTTTCTCCACAGCAATAAGCTCCTTTGCTGCAGCCCTGCCCACAGACAGAAAGTAGTCAGTTCATTAATGGTAATGTGGCACATTAAATAAAAGTCAGAGGGACATCTCCCGGGCGCAGGGTTTGCCACACAGTGGGCAATTAGAGAAAGTGATTATACTGTCGAGAGGTTCAAATGTGCTCACTCAGTCAGATAGAGGTGCCTCTTTCTTTGAGCTCAGGCCTATCGCGGAGTTTAAGGGATCAGCGTTTTCTGCATGCACACATGAATAGATGCAACTTAGGGTTGAACAAGATTTTACATCGTTGGATATACAGTATATTCAGGACCACAGTGTAAGGTATTGTAATGCTGCTGTAGGTTTTTCTCTTCATACTTAAAGGCAGAAAACCACAAAGACGAGATGGAAGCCATATATGCTTGGAAAATAGGTGTCTAAGCCAATTTGATTTGTAAGGATGTTTATGCAGAGCTGCCATTTCACGAGTGACAATTTTGCAGTAAACTGGTGTTCTACTGATTATGTTGTTTATGGTGTTACATTCTCATTAAGGTATTAGCATAGCAGAGCTATTAACGAAAGCTACAAAAATGTCAGTGCAGGAGAAATTAATGTTCACGTTTGGCAAGCAGTGGAATTCATTACAATTTTGCATATTGTTATTATACATTTTTATGTGGACATAATCAAATGAACTTGAATGACATTAGTTACATGATGAAAAAATTAAAAAAGGATTTATTACTCACTGTAATCAGATTCCAATCATTATTCTAAGTCTTTATAGTTAAGTCCTCCGTGTGTATTCTGAAAGATTTATTCATGTATTATACAGTTTGTACACTCAAAGCCAGAAACCCAAATCTTTATTTCATCAATATTCATGTGTAACAATGGATGTTTCAAAGAGAGACTTTACTCCTACTAAGGTTAAAACTGCCCTGTTTTTGTTTTGTTCTAAAATCTTTTATTTTAGATGAGTGTGGCTGCAGTCCTGTCAAGGAAAGTTCAGGAGCTTCTTCCTCAGCCGCAGAGTCGCTCTCCTGCTCGAACCAGCCACGTTTGTCTTGTGACCTGCAGGTCTGTAGCAGCTGGGAGAGTAATGAGGGGTCCGAGCCCCAGCTCACTCTGCAAGAGGAGGTGTTCACTTTTCTATCCCAGCCACACTCACCCAAACGAGGGCAAGGTCAGGGTGACCAGGAGAAGATGGAGATGGAAAATGATCAGGTTCAGAGCAAAAGTGGGAGGCGGCATGAAGCCCAGCCTGAAGATGACTTTATCGGCAGTGAGACTGATGAGGTATGTCTGCACTCGGTGAGAGACACATGCTCACTGTACTTCAAATGCACACGCAATTGAAGTGCATCTCACAGCGTGTTGCTGTGACACTAATGACCATCTGCCTGAAATAAGCAAACTTACATCACACACTACACTAATAGTATGGACAAGCACCAGATTTCAAAAATATGATTCATCCCTTTTAGGGATGTATTCTGATTTGTGTTGTATAATTTAATTAATTATGCCCACAGTTTGATTTGATTCAGTTTTATTTGATTAAATTTGAAATTTTAATTTCATTTGATTTGATTTCATTGAATTTCATTAAGTGTCCCCAAATGCTCACAGTGTACTTTCTTATTTTGAAGTGTTATATTTCACAATGCACATTTAACAGTATGCAATATAGTTTAACTTCAAAGGTCAGTGAGGTTATTTATCATCAGATAATTTATTAATGGCTCTGAGACTTAATAATAAAGAATAGTTCTTTAAGCTGAGCAGGGAAATTAAACTGTAGAACTAAGAGTATAAAGATGACTATCTTCAAAGAAATGCTAATTGCTTTTACTTATTTAAAACTTGGTAATTCAGACTAGGGAACCTCATTTTGTTGCGCAGCTGATTATTTGAGCTTTAACACATTTTTTCCAATATTTTACACAAAAACCTGAAGAAAATTGAGTATAGTTCAAGATCATCTATAATGGAGTCAAACAAGAGAAGATCGTTGAACATTAACGGTAAATGTAAGGTTTTGGTATCAGTTGCTCATTCGCTTTCTCAAGACTCATTATTTTCCATTTAAAGTTGTTTGCATGTGCAGATATGAATGAGTAGAAGTCAATCCAGGTTATCTGGTAAGAAGAACAGTATAAAAGAGCTTCGTTTTGAAAAATAAGGTTTTTTCTGTGTTGACCTTTGTAAACCGCAGGTATGGTATTCAGTATCCTGAGTTGACATTTTTCCTCAGATTTTGCATTACTTTTTACTTTGGAGAATAGTTTTATATCTAAATTCGCCTCTGTTGAACGTGCAGAACCTTTTAAATATCCTTGGCTGCCATTTTACATTGTTTAAAAGCCAAAAGTAGTTTCTTATTATCAATTTTTAGCAAGGTTGGGAGAAATCAAAATACACACACACATACACACACAGGTTCTGTGTCTATGTGTTTTAATGTTCATGTACCCATTTTAAAACCTGATGAGCCTATCAATTTATTTCACATGGAAATAAAGCCTATTTCACATGGAACAAACAGCCAGCCACCATAGGAAAGTATTGCCCTTGACCAGTAGAATATTAAGTGCAGCATTTTTTCCTCCTTTTTTTTTTTTTTCGAAGACCTGCTGTTACCCTGCTGTCTGAACCAGGACCATGCATCTGAACACTGGATTGTCTGACTGTAGGTGTGCAGCAACCATTGGCATGTCTATTACTTGTTTAGATTGGAAGCTTGCCCTGTTGCCACTGATATTGCTATGTGATATTTCACTTACAGAGTTAGTTATTTTTCTCTCCACCTCCACATGTAAAAAAAACCTCCACGCAACTTATTAGGGAGCGTCCATTGACATTCTAGTTGCTATATATCAACAGCTGAGGGAGGTTCCAAGGATCAGCTCTTCAAATGAACACATTAAAATCAGCTGCCACCATTTTGTGTGGGTAAAGAAAGAAGCATGTGATTTCCTTCTGTAAGAGCAGAGTAAGCATTTCGATCTAGTGTAATGCACTATATTTTGAAATAACCAGCAGAGAAAAGGGCATTTTTATGTTTTCTGGCTTCCCACCTACAGCTTTTCTGCGAGATGGTCATTTTGGAAATGACTATTCTTCAGAGGGGAAAATAAGAGAGCCACACCTTTTTGTAATATCCAGGGAAAACAGTTTTTCTGAAAGGACACAATGGCTGTTCCCTCAGATATCCACCAAGATCATATATTTAATAATCACAACTTTTTCAATTATGAACTACACTCCAACAAGTCAGAGTATGTTGTGTTGTGTTTTACCGTGATAGATTTTTAGGTTGGCTGATAGATGGCTATGTGTTGTGGAGCACAAAGCTGCATACTGCATATTGCCCCAGATAGCCTGGAAACATACTGTGGGTTACCCAGAGTTTCTGTAGCATCTTCCCATTCATCTTCCCAAACATTAGCAGAGAAAGTTCATTTAAAGGTTCCCCGCGGAGATTTTGACCTCTGGCAGTGCTACAGAGCACTTTCCCAGTCCCTGTTTTGTTTATCTCATGCACGCCCGCAAGGATGCACATGGGTGACGCAACACACAGTCCTTCCTTTGGTGTCTCACTATTCCACTAATATACAGTGTGTTTTGGTGAGTAACACTTTATGTAAACATGACTCCATGGGGCAACTTTATTTTTTTCTTTACTTTTATCAAATGTTCAGTTTGGCCATTTACAGGAGCTTTACCAGACTACTGCAGGCTTACTAAATCACTTGGCTAATGCTGTGTCTTGCTGGACAGTGTTTAGCCATCTGCCTCAGTTCCACTGCCAACAAGAGAAGCACATACCTGTTTAAAAGTAATAGGATACTGTTGGTATAAATATAAAATGTCAGTGTTTTCCTGTAATTCAGCATCAGCTTGCTGCTTTGGACGGCAAACCAAATCAACTCTGTCTGCATTATAAACACAACTGAAAAGAATTGTTGATCAGGTAACCAGCTTTGGATGAGGCACTGGAGAGTTTTGTCCAAAGGGATTGAAATTACTTTTATTGGCATCAGGCTAATTGTTAATTAACAACAACAAAATAATAATAATAAAGATTTATTTCCTCGATAGCAGCAACTGTAGCAGAGAAACACTGGTCAGGAAACGTGTATGATTGGTTTGTGGTGTTAAATAACAATGAACGAGCCACACATGCATCAGTTAGGCAATATATATTATTTGCACATAATGACAAAGATGCAATCTATCAACAGGTAAGGGCTTCTTGTTTCCAAATTATCATGAAACACATTTGATAAGCTACCATTTAAACATCAGTGAGCTATGCTGGCTCGTGTTAAACTATGTTTAGCCCTGTATAATGATTCCAACCTGATATCTTGTTTTGTCTTACCCTTGTGGTGTCTGTCTTGATGTCCTCCTGAAGGAGAAACCTATTGTAAAACAAATTTAAGAGTGTCAGGTCAGTAGCGTATTTCCTTTTTTTTCACTGTAAGAAAGAAACATAAAAATGAATTATTTATATTATTCTTGTGTGTTATTATAAATTGACTTATATTTAAAAAGATTTGACCATGTGCAGCACATATGATAATATCGCTGATACTCACTTAGTCATATGGAACTATAGATATTCAAATTGTAAACTGTAACAGACAAATCAGTCTGATGTAAAAATTGTGTTTCTTCAGCATAAATTCAGACTGAGTACTAAATGTAGTGGACATTTAACTGAACAGATTCCCACCAGGTAATATGTGGCAGAAACATTTTTTTTAATGGATATTGGTAGCCATCAAGCCTTACAGATTCAGAATGAGTGAAAAGGTGAGGCTCTCTAAGTAAAAAGAGATGATTTATATAGCACGTTTCAGACACAAAGGTAATTAAAATGTTTTACATAGGCAAAGAAAAGTGTTAGAACTGCATTTAAAAAAACACTAAGCAATAAAATAACAAAATAAAACCATTAAGATAGAATAAAATGAGATCAAAATAAAAATAGTTAAGTGAAGTAAAAAAAACAAAACATTAAAGAAAATACTAGACAAAAAATAGAGAAATATACACAAGAGACCAAATACAGTTATAGTGCAGCTAGAGTGCAGTAATAAGCTGCAAGTTGCCCCAAACTCAACAAAGGAAAAAAGTGCTGTGGAGAAATAAATCAATCAAAGACGCAGGAGAGCAGCAGTTGTTTCCATCTGTGTGTTGTATAGTAGTTAAAAGCAACTTCACCCTGTTTTGCTCTGACTCATGGTGCTACCTGTTGACTACTTCCTAAAGATCTGAAAGCACAACTGGGTTTATATTCTTCAAGGAGATCAGGAGTGTTTTGGCCCAAAATTGTAGAGTGATTTATAAACAAGCAACAGCACTTTAAAATCTGTTATGTAACAGTAAGCCAGTGTATAGATTCAAAAACAGGATTCATGTGCTTAGTTGTCTTTGTTGTAGTTAGAACAATGGCAGCAGCGTTCTGAATGATCTGAAATGAGTTTGCTTGCTATTAGCTTCCTCTGTTATTCCATTATGTACAAGTTGAATAATAATGGCCCCAGAATCAAACCATGGGAGACTCCATATCATGATCATCCACACAGGTTTCTGATCACCAGTGGCAACAACATAACTCCTGTCTTCAAGATATGATATGAACCAATTGACTACTGTAACAGATAATCCCACCCACTTTTTTCAGTCTGTCAAGAAGTATTTCATGATCTATAGTATCAAAGGCTGCACGAAGATCAAGCAGAGCCAAAACTGATGTTTTACATGAATCAGTATTTAGATGAATATCATTTAACAACTTTATCAGTGCAGAATCAGTGCTGAGATATATTCTGAGGCCAGATTGAAAAGTGTCCAAACAGCCATTTACATTGAAAAAGCTGTTGAATCAAAATAGCTTCCTCAATATTTTTCCCAGTATGGGCAAGATTAGGAATGGCTGTGTAATTGTTTGATATTGAAGGATCCAGGTTGCCCTTCTTTATATGGGGTTTAACACCTGCCTTTTTCAGTGATTTGGAAAACTGTCTGATAGAAGTGACAGTTTCCAGCATATCCATTTTTGAAAAAGCTGTTTGGCAGGTTGTCAAAACAACAGGTGGATGAATTACGCTGCTTCACTGCACCCTCCAGAGTTTTAGTATTGATACCATTGAATGTTGACAATCTAGCCAAATTGTTGCTGTGTGGTTGAGCTCTGGTCTGCTTCCACTGTCTGATGTGGAGCAATTTATGGCATGTCTAATATTTTACATTTTCGGAAAATACAATTAGAATAAGTTTTCTTTCAAATCAAATTCAACATGATGATGAGTGGAAGGTATTGTTCTTGCAAGTCAATTTATCATTTGAATCAAACCATGTCATAACCATGTGGTATGCTGCTTCACTACACAACAAATATTATTGGGACCACTGCAATATGAGCATTTAATATTCAGAAATTCACATTATTGACACTACCACTGATGATCTGTGAAACAATTTGGCCATAAAAAAGCATATTGACCACACATGGTGCAGCCATTAACTGGATTTGAACCAGGTCTTGTTTCACAATCAAAAAGATGCAAACTCATTATGCTTATTAAGCGATAACAATTCAGGGGCTGTTGATGAGAGAAGAAGACTTATTTAGTCTTGCAATCAGAGTCAGAATTGTAATACAAAGCCTCTCTTTAAAAATTACTTTTTTCCATATGTGTCAGATTTCATGCATTCTCTTTTCTGACTTGTGACAGCTGGGGTGTTTCTCCATGGTGCTTTCTGTTTGCCAGAGATGTTTTGTACCTTTTAAGGTAAAATAGCATCAGTAACTTTCAGAGCATTTGCAGAGGAAATTATCCAAGAGGGAATCAACAGAGTCTGATGTTATGCTTATTGACATAAACATAGCTTCCTTAAAAAGATTTCACTGTTGTCCCTTACAAGAGATAACAGAAAGCAGCTCAGTGAAGATATCAACAAAATTTGTACCAGACCTTGGAGGTCTGTAAATTGTTAACAGCAGGATTTTTTTGTGTGTCTTTTTACACAGTGCCAAGACATTCAAAGGAGGCAACATCACTACATGATAACTGCTTTCACTGAAATGAGTCTTTGAATGTAGCAGCAATGCGACCACCACCTTTCCTGTCAGATCAAGAAGCATTCAAGTTAAAGTTCGGAAGGGCTCACTCAGTGAGAACCGGTGCACTGCCACTATTACCTGGTCAGCTTTCAGCTAGACGCATAAATACCAGATTCTATGTTGTTGTAAGATCATTTATAATGAAGGATTTGTTGGTAAGAGACTGAAGATTCAGCAGAGCTAAGGTACCTTTGTAGAACTTGTGGGGGGGGGGCTGACTGAACATGGCAAGGAATTGGTAACAGATCAGCCAGATTTGATGACTGGGTAGAGTGTATCATTCATAGCCTGGAACGAACTGATATCAATAAGACTGCACTTATTGTATTTTTCATACAACCAGTTGTTAAAACTGAATGGTATGTGGAGGAAAAATGGGAGATGGGAGGGAGAGGGATGAGTAGTGAGTTTGGTCCCAGCAGTGATCAGCTCTCTCATTTGAAAAAAAGAAAGTGAATTCTCACAGGTGGTAGTTGGCATGTGGGGTGGAGACTCACTCTCTTGGTTCTGACATCTGTCATGTTTTAAACTCTCTTCAGACTGAAATGGCTGCTCTCCTTCGAGGTTTCTGGTGCGTGGTGTTATGTCTTGTCTTGTTATGATTCCTCTTGTCTCTTGTCCTTGGCAGAGGGAGCAGAAGGGTGACACAGGAAGTAAAATAGATAGGAGATGAACAGTTTGCTCCTGACTTGTTGAGGCAAATTCCATCTGCTCTAAAAAGATGTCCCAGAAAACGTAGAAATTGTCAATACAGTGCACTGTGTGGAGGGTACATGCAGCTGAGAGCCACGTGTTCAGTGCCTGCAGTCTGCTGAATTTCTCCATTCCTTTTCTGACTGGTTGTAGTGGGCCACTGATAAACACCTCAGCATTCAAGGAGTTGAGTGTGTTCAATAGATCAGTAGTGTTTCAGTGTTTCTGACTGCTGTTCCGTAATGTCTTTAGTCCCTATGTGCACTATGATGTTTTTCACAGCTGGCTGTGCAGCCTTCTGTTATGTCCGAGACAAGATCCTTGGGAAGCTCTATGTTTTTGTCTTCTTATTGCTTATGCCTTTTGTGTCTTTAATAGCAAAGTCTCCCACAAACAGAGTTGAGGCCCAGACATTGGCTTTTGCTGTAGCATTTTGCTTTCAGAATTACTCCCAGTCTTTACCCTGCTGTGTGAGGATAAGTGGTTATCCAGGTCATTTGACAGAGATCCAGGGTCCTGCAGCAGTGGTGCAAATCAAATTCAAGTTGTACACTTGCTTGTAGGGAAGGTTTGTAGCTAACCCACTCTTTTGCAGCTGTCTGTGGCTGTGTCTTACTAAGCACAGGGGTTGATGGGGCGCTCTGCCTCAATGGTAGTGCAGGCCAGCCAGTAGCATCTCAAATCTGAGGGTGCTGGGCTCGAGCTGCCATTCGTCTCGCCATGTCCCAGGGAAGTGATTTATTCCTAGGCTTTGCACCAAGAGAGTTCCAAAGAGGACTACTCCTTGCTGATTTATTGCCGGACAGACAGCTCTCATTTTTCTTAGTAGTGTTGTCGGTGTTAGTTAGCGTGTGTTAGCATTCTTTTGTCTTCTGTTTTGAGTCCATTATAAAGTGGTATCACTCCCACACAATCCATTCACTTCAACTTTCGTGTCTAATCAGTGGATCTTAGTTTCAAGCACTGCAATTTTCTGGAGAGATTTGTGAAAGTCATCTGTGAAGAAGCGGGCCATCTTTCTGCTTACTATTGTTAACTGATCCATGGTTTCCAGCCACTTCAGTTCATTATAGTGACACAGTTAAAGGCTTGTGCTACTTGTAGGCCGTGTTTGCATAGTAGTGAAGAAGTAATGAAAATGTTCAAAAGATATGATTGTAGCCCAGTGATTTATGCATACATCTAGGTAAGTAAGCAGGGCGGAGGACAAGCAACAAAGCTTCTACATTGCAAGAAAGCAGGGAATTGTCATCTGCACATATGTGAAAGATGTTTCTTCTGTATTAATTGTTGACTTACCAAAATAGGTTGTATAAATGAAAATGGGCTCACTCATGAAGAAAATGGCATTGTAACAATATTGCAGGCCCAAAAGCACCAAAAGTGGTTGAAACAGGCTGACTGACTATTCTTGTACAACCGCACACTGTCACTAGCAGTTCTAACTGAGACATGCAACATGTTTCTAATCTTAAACACATGTACAATATAAAGTGCAATACATGCAAAAGCAGGTATGAGTTTTTAAAATATCATCTAGGCTTTGCAGGGCTATAAGCGTTAGCTTGGTAAACCACCACATTCTGCCTTCCTGGCTATAGTGATAAATCAGTGTTGTTAGTAGCCCTCTGACACAACTTGGCCTGATTTTGATTTTCATTCATTTGTGGCAGGTTGCTCATTTCTCAACTTGGAGCAATATCATCTTTCAAGGTGTTGCATCAGGTTCATGCAATTCTTTTGAGCCAACGTTTGTTCTTAAACATAGAGAAATATTAAAAGCAAAACAAAGCAATGAACTATTTTGAATTCTATGAGATACAGTAGACCAAAGTAACATCTTATATTTTCAGGAAAATACAGTTATTTTAAAGCAATGATAACTGAAAGAACGGAGTGTGCAGCAGTATAGTAAACTGCTGTCATGATACTCATACTCACATTCAGGCTGGCACAGACACACAAACTGCAAACCCACGTATGCACAGCCACACCCACATAAGGCTTTTCAATAATACATGTAGTCCTTTGTTTATTCACTTGCGCTCACGAAAATAATAAAGCGTAGAAAGAAAAGAGAAAACAAATAACATATGGAGCTGATGAGCTAAAAACCTCAAGGGGCTCATGATAACCTTTCACCCCAAAACAAAGCTCAGAGATGAAAGAAAACACCTCAGAAAGAGACAGCAGATGGAAGAAACAGCGAGATAAATTGTCTTGCAGTTCTGAGGGAAGCTTCAAGCAGTTTAATTCATGAGAGACAATGTCTATATTATGAAGCTAAGAAGTGTAGGTTTGCTGCCAGTCTGGCTGTAAGTGTTCTGCAGTAGTGATCCTCTGTATTTCATGGAGAATTGATAAAGGCTGCTGTGAACATTTTGAAGGTACAGTGTTAGCTCAAATTTAATATAGCTATTTGTCAAGCTAAGATATTAAATCAAGTGATCAATTATTGATGCTGCAGAACAGCAGCATTAAAGGAACACTCCAATGTAAATCTATGTTTTGAGTATGAAACATTTACCCCCTTTATCCTTGAATGGCGGCTCTGAAATGTTTGTAGCTTTCTCCTTCATGGACAACGGCAGCTGTGGCCACCTTTGATTCAACACTTACAATGGATTCCAACTGCGACCCAGTTTCACTGCAAAAGAGAATGTATAAAAAAGGCCATAAAAACCTTCCCTGTCCACACACATAGGTTCAGTTTGTTTCAAAGCAATCATATTTTCTCCTTCTTTTGTGTGTGCTGGTCTGTGTTTATGCATGTACCTGCTACCTTTATGTTGGTATGGCATTCTAAGGATGGTCATTCTGTTTAGTTGTCGGTGACAGAAGTGGTTTTTGCTGCAGGAATCTTTTGAAAAGTTTCCGTGGGTGTTTTTTTTTTCCACTGTGAAACTGGGTCACAATTGGAATCCATTGTTACTGCTGTGAATCCAGCCGCCGTCCTTAGTAAAGGAGCAAGTTATAAACTTATCCGAATCACGTATCTTTCAAGCCTACAGGGATGAGTGTTTGATATTCAAAACTTTGGTTTTCCGTAGAGTATTCCTTTGATGTTAAGGGAGAATCGTGTTCCTGTGTCTGTATGTACAGTGTCTTACGTAACCTGATTGATAGGCGACAAATTTTGAACTACATCACTAAGTGTTACCTTTGAATCTGAAGGTGGGAAAGATTAGCAGACTTGAAGAGAAATGCCATATTAGCCTTTTTAAAAGTGAGGTTAATTTAAAGCTAAGCCACCTACACTTGGTCAATCCAAAAGACTGTTTGCCATCTCATCATGTTTCATTAGCACACATCAATCTAAAGGGCAGGTGACAACATCAAAGTTGTTCAGCTAATATCAGAAATATTAGAAACAGTCTAACATTTACTTCTAGGTCATGACTAATCATCCTTTTTCCGGTATGTCATATTTAAATCAGTGTTTGTTCACTTAGTCTCTGTATTTCTTTCAGGATGACATATTCCAGCCTCAAAGAACTAGTGTTGAGTCCAACCCTGCTACTCCCAGGTCTCCCAGTCCAGCTTTGGATGTGCAACTCGAAGGCCATCACGAATCACATTACAAAGACCAAGCAGCGCCGAAAGAGCTCGGTCCAGCTGCCACTGGGTTGCAGTCTCCATCCAGTGGGAGAGCACAACCATCTGGGATTGTCCCCACACGCTGCCTCTCACCCAGTGTGACACCCAGCAGACAGGAACACAAGTGCGACCCACGTGGATCAGGGGCAGTGAACCAGGTTGTGGATGGGAACAGCAGTGTGTCGCTTTCTAGGAGACTCCTGCAAGAAGTCAAAATGCATGACTTCACACAGCACAAGGTACTGCTTATATCTACAATTTTAAACAAAGACCAGGCTTCATCCAGAGTGCTATAGGGTGTTTTGTGACAAAGAGACAAGCATATAAATGACTTTTATTTTCAACCTCATACGTGACTGAATAGCTTTGGATTGGCCATCACCCCTAATTACCACCATGTGAGATGCCCATGTGTGACGCTACATTATATTCCCACAAAAGACATTGCCAATTTGGATAACCTCTCACTGTGTCAACACTCACAAAGCAAACATGCTCATTATTTATCATGCAGATGTCACACTTATCCACGAAAACAAGGCTGACATCCTAACAAACACCTCTTATATCTGCAATGTCAAGCTGAGTTTGTCAACTTGTGTTGTTGATGCTTTTTGATTTTAAGATTTACGTCATTGTTGAGGAGAAGAACAAGAGCAAGCACACTGCTGTAAGTGTCCTTGTGATAAAAGATATAATCTTTAAACTTTACATTTTGAAAATGTTGATGTTTCAATTAAATGACTTTGTAAAATGAAAGGGGATGCTCATAGTCCTGAAATCAAGGAGATTTAACCACAGAGCTTTAAGCCTCATTAAGCGCATGTTTTTGTTTGATTGCTCACAAATTTACTTTATAGTGTGAGTCTTAGCCACTCTCAAGAATTCCCGTAGGCAACTGTTTCCACCAAAAAAGCTTTGACAAGTCCACTGTGCACTATTTGCCCAGCCTCAAACATCAGACAATGTTATTGAGTGGCTGGTGAACAAAGTTGAACATCTACATCAGAAGTCTCTAGCAACGAGTCAGATATTTTTGTCAGAAGTTGGCGGAGATCACAACAGAATAAAAAAAGAGAGTGAATGTTTTTATGTTTTTCCTCCCTCAAATTGATTAATGCAGCTTGGTTAAATAAACATTAGTTTGATTAAATTCCATTGCAAAGTGTTTGTTTACAGTGACTGTTATTGCATTCCAAAGTCTTCAGTAGATGGGCTTGGCTCAATTCTTATAATTTACAGTTACAATTATAATCATCTACTATCGGAATGTGCAGAATGGATTTTGGGGGCCTTGTGGCAAGTGTGCGCAGCTCATTAAAAGCTCTGATGGTGTTCTGTCCGAGCTGTCTTTCTTTGCCCACAACAATGTGTGGTCACCGCTGATTTGGACAGCAATGGAGGACTTGTGAAAAGGTTTGTAATGCCTTGCTGAGAAGGATCAGACTAAGGTCTGTTACAAATTGAGGTAGGTCCGTGCTCCAGTTGAAAAGATCCAGGATCAGAGGATAGTCAACTGGAGAGATCACAAGGCCTGAAGGGAGATCTGTCACTTGGCTGTTTCTTTATGCATTTACACAACTCACTGCTGAGACGTATCCCAGCATCCTTCATCAGTGCAGCTCCTGGCTGTCGATTCGTGCCAACTCCAGCAGGCAGCGTGCAGTGAAGGCTTTGACTGAAAGGTTGTCAGAGAAATATGACAAGGAGTTTGTTTCCCTCCCTGCAGCCTGGTTTATTGACTGCCATTGATTCAACACCAGGGCAACACCAGGCTTCCTTGCATTTTGTCACAAATCAAGTTAGCATAGTACTCTATAGATCCACCTTTAAAAGACAGTTCCTCAGAGGGTCAAAAGAATGAATTATGTGCAGCACTGCCTCAAGCTCTGTCTGGGACTACTGTCTGCCTTGTCAAGATTCACACTATTTTGTTGGTTGCACAAAACACTGTATCAACTTTGTGAATTGACTGTGCATGTGTGACTGTGACTAAGTGCAGGCCATTGTCATTGGGATTGCTTCCATCTCAGTAATTTGTGTTTAATGGGTGATCTTTCTAAAGGAAGAAGAAGACAACACACTGAAGCCTGTTGATTCCGGCGATTACAACTTACACCTGCTTAGCAGTCTGCGAATGCATGGCGATGATGATGAGGAGCTTCGAATGCTGGCAAGTCTAAAAAGGGAGCAGGAGGAAGATGAATGTAGAGCCTCAGGCCTCAGCGCATCTCAGATCCACCAGTGTAACGTCAGCATCAGCATGAGCAGCGAAGACACCTCTACCTGGACCCACATCTCCATGGTCTGTACAATCACACTCTGCTACGCCTGATCTTTTTTTTTGTTGATTCTTCGCTAACAAGCGACACTCATGTGCAGCTCATTACTATTTACAATCATTAGCAGGTTGTCCGTCTTTCAGTCTCCCGTCTGGAATAATTTTTTTGACCCTGCGTTGATCCTCACCCTTCCTAATTTCCATTTCAAGCCCCCAACTTACGCCACCATAAAGTGCTAATGCTCCTCTTCCTCTAGTGTGTTTTCTGCATTACAAAAGATTATGGAGATAGAAACACATTAATTGGCCTCTTACAGCTTTTAAAAGTACAGTGGCATAATATCCACGGTTTCCCCAAGTGACTAAAATTATTTAGGTCATTTGAAATTATCCCCAGACGTCTTTTTAGAATTCAAAGATGGTATAGTTTGCTCTTGGCTACTGAAGGTCATTTAGATCTATGGCCCATTAGCATAAGCACATCGCACTTAAGATGAGAGAGCCCTGCCCTGCCTGGTCCTACTGGGTCCGCTATAGGATCCCCAGTGAATTCAATAATTTCAGATGCTCGAGTTGTTGGCTTGTTACCACTGCCACAAATGCAGGTATCCATTAATATACTGAGACTCAAGCAGAAAGCAATGAATAGTGGTATTACCACAGGGATTATCATCTCACAGTTCCTTTTTGAGGACACAGAGATGTGGTCACCAACAAAAACATGTCTCTTTTAGACCTTGCAGCAGGTACTGTTTTCCACAGGGACGGAATGAGATTTACATCTGGCTTCATCAAACCCTGAAGTGATGTTTTCAGAATCAGCTGCAGTGCTTTACAATTCTAAATACATATGGCAACAGCACCACCATCAGCATATTAAGAAAACGCTTGCCAATAAAGAGAGAGGAAGACAAATGAAGAAAGACATTAAAGTAATCGTTCAAATACAAATATAGTTTTGGTGACATTGTAACAAATGAAATGTTAAAAAGGACCTAATACATGTCTGTGCAAGATAAAAACAAGAGATGTGTTTGGGATCTAGGAAGAGAATAGTGACTGTCTAGGGTTGGGACTCCTCCACAAGAACTGACAAGCCATTGCTGTGGTTTGAGTGGCCCTGCTGTTCCTGCTTCTGTCTCTACTGCTAAAGCTGCTTTATCAGCCCTGACGTAACTTGATCTCTGTGGGCACATGGCTGTAGTCAGAACTGTCATGTCAAGATTAAGAGTTAGAGCTTTTTTTTTTTTTCCTTTTGTGTTGGACCATGATGTCTGATTATAGATGACAGGTTGGAGATAGAAAACACTCAAAAAGTAAAATTCCAACCAAAACCTTTTTTTTATTATAAAACACTCACCCCCTCTCGGCTTGAAAAGTGGATGTTACTTCCTTCACACTGAATCTGTGTCAGCTCCAATGAGCTCCAATGGTGATGTTGAGTAGTTGGTTTTGATGTAAGAGAGAACTATCAAATGCATCTTTTGACTGGATGAAATGCTAATTAAAATTTTCAACCATATCACTCCTCATAATAAGCAGGTGATTTTTTTTACAATTAATTACTGTCGAGAGCAGTGTGAAGGGCTAAATTAAATCTCAGAATGTTTTTTAACATTTTAATAATAGGGAAATAACAGAATAAACGATTGGCACCTTGAAAAATTAGAGTAGATAATTGTCAGATTTAGCTTTCCATATAAAGATGATGAGACAGTTCTTCTGCTGTCTGAAATCCTGCCAGTCACTGTTTGTGCCAGAAGCTCTCACAGTAGATCATTATATCTTTCTGTTTCAAACAGCGAGAGCAAGTTAGGGCGTGAAAACCAGGGATTTGATCTATTTCTTGATTCTAAACGTTGAGTTTATTAGAAAAATATGAATGTTGTACTCGCCCTGGAGGAGTTTTTTCCAAGTTTTGCTGAGTGCAAGTTCCCATAGGGGGTTGGTAAATACAGGCTGGAATTAATGTGAGTATTTCCTCCAGCATCAACATTTAGAGCATCATCAGTGTTCTGAAGAAGAGTAATTATACAGTTACTCCTTACATAAATCTATACAGGTCCTTTACTTTCCCTGTCCCACATCTAAATGAGTTACAGTATACCCAGCAACTCTTATGTCTTCATGTGGACACTGGCAGTGAGCCAGGTTTCTGCAAGGTCTGTCTGGTGTAGTTTCTCTT
This sequence comes from Centropyge bicolor, assembly GCA_037975185.1. Lineage (NCBI taxonomy): Eukaryota > Metazoa > Chordata > Actinopteri > Pomacanthidae > Centropyge > Centropyge bicolor. The sequence continues at coordinate 7,881,089 of JBBMOC010000012.1, read as the reverse complement.
AATAACACAATTTTGGAAGCAAGCTCCTTACATTTAGGTGTGCAAGGCCGAGTCTGTCTTAGAATCAAGGAAGGGTTATTAATGTTAGATGTGCTAGGAGAGGAAACAACATTAGGAAGAAGAGTAGCAAGGGTCTGAGATTTGCTAATGTAATACTGCTCAGTTGTACACTGAAAACAATAGGAATAACACAGACAGAATAAAAAGCATTAATTCAGTCACTAGAGTGGAGCTGATCTATCAGCCGTAACCTTGAAACTGCCTTGATAAATAAGGCAGGAGGATGGACGTTAAAAAGAAATCATCTGGCACTAGCGCTGTGTTGTTGAACATCATGCCAAACAAGTCTGTGCAGTCCAGAAAGGCCGTGCAGCGTAGTTTTACAACCAACTGTTTTGAGCTGAACGTTTCTTCTGAATTTTATGTCTCCATAACAGAGGGCAGGCAAAGGGCCAGAAACGATAGATTCTACGGCAGTGTTGATCAGAGACAAGTACTGCTCTTTTAGGTTTACTGATTGTTGTAGCGTCATTTGACCCAGCATGCAGGATAACAGATGAAGCGCAGAGGGTGGATATGTAGGAGGGGAGGGATAGAGCTTTAGCACCAGAATAGATAAATGTTTGAGCATCAGTCACGGAGACTGGTCAAACAAAAGAGATGCCAGCTACAACTAGAAGTCGGGCTGGGTTGAGGATACAGGCTTAGCCATACCTGGTGTGTAGCGACCTCTTAGCCAACACCTGTCCGGGGTTTTTCTGGGAAGCCGTACAGCGGGCAGGGTTTCAGGCAAGTCATCACACTGACTCTGCTGCTACAGGCAGCCAACACTGCTGTGTTCACACACTCCTGACCGCATTTTGCTGCTGGATTAAGAGGCAATGCCTGCTCAAAATGAGTAATGCACTTCTGTTAGCTGCAGATGCGCTTCTAATTCTTTTAGACCTGGATGTTCTTTTTGATTCTGTAGTTCATGTAAGTTTAAACGACTGTTTGAGGCACTGGGTTTAATATTACAGATAGAGTACCGAGGTGGTTCAGCTCGTACCTCCCCGCAAGAATTTTCTCCATCACCCCACAGGTAACTCATCATCATCAGTATATATTACCTGCACAATTCCACAGGGTACAATTTTAGGTCCTGCCTTATTTTTAGAAGAGGATTACATAAAGAAGGGACTGGAGCTCACAGATAGCTAAAATTTACTCAAGCAATGCAAGGACTGCAGCTCCAACATAACTGCTTCTTCATCAACGTCATGTAATGTAATAGCCTTTAAGCAGGCCCTAGACTTAAATAGCCTCCTGAGGCTATAATATGGTCTTTAGCTTTGACAAGATGGAGAGGGTAATGCACTTGCATTTCTTTCAGCGGAATATTACTATATATTGAAAGTGACACCATTCTTATCATCTACCTCCTATATTCACAGCTCACAAAGAATGTAGCTGTTAGTGTTTTAAAAGGCCCCAATCACAGCTACAGCCCAGCTCCAATTCTTTGTAACCCTACAGCGCTTAGAGTACATCTACATTTCAGAACAGATTATAAGATTTTACGGATCCCTTGATCTTGGTTTGTTCACCCTTCATTGTTCATCCATGTTTTCTGCCTCTTGCTGCTCTCTCCATTTTTTCCTCTGTGTGTTTTTCCGCAGTGATCTTGCATACTTGACTTGTTAGCCAGTTAGCGCGGCACACGAGATAGAGAAGGACTTTTTGTCCCGAGCTGAAAAGGCTGCAGAAGGACTTACATGAGCTGTAGGAGCTTTAAGCTTAATTCGTGGTAGTAAAAAATTTCCTCTTCCAACTTGGCCTTGATTGGGCAATGTTGCTGATGTGTGCCTGTAGATTTAAATAAGGCATTATATGTGACACTGTGGCATGTTATGGGCAGTGGTCTCTCCACAAAAGATATGTTGCTCCTCACCCTGCGTTTAAAGCTAAATTGCACTTGGTAGAAAGAGAGAAATTATTAAGTGGCATGATGACATAGTTGACTTCTGTGGCTAAGCTGCAGTAGATTTATTCATGGTTAGCCTGCAAATAATAGAAATATAACTCTGTGTCTCAGCCTTGATGAGACCTGTTTTTCAATTGCAATAAATTCCAAGTAGACTGCAACAACTGCACTCTCCATGTGCACAACAGTGACAAATTGTCCTGTGACAGTTTATCTGTCAAAGAAATACACAATTTCTGCCGAGAGACAACCATCATTTGTCAAGCAATCGAGCTTAAATAGACGTTGGTGGACATGATGGCTGTCATTACTGGGCTACATTGAATGAAATATGTCATTCGGAACCTAAAAAACATTTTCACTCTTGAGCTGCTGTGATTGTATGTTGTATTCTTTTTATTTATTCTTTTTTTTATGCCCAACACATCACTTGGTGGTCTTTTAAACTGAATGTTGATGATGTTTTTTGAAACATTTTGTAATTACTCAGTGTTTAGTGACATTTTTAACACAACATTTTCCTTTGTTTCCCACCGATGCAGCCAGCTAATCAGGGTCACCACTATCAGAAAGAAATGAACCCCCTTCTGCAGTCAAACCCCAGGTAAGCACAAACATTTGTGACACATTTACTGAGCTTCAAAATTCCTACATCTATAATAAAGTGTACGCTCCAAGACAAGGTTGGCAGAGTTTAAGAATAGGAACAAAAGACTTGTATGGTGATAGCACACATTTGGATGTGTTTTGCACATTCTTATGTATTGTGCATGAAGGCACGACTATGAATAGGGTTGTTTTCTTTCAAAAGAACTGACATGCTGCGTCCAAAATCCTTTTTTGGGTCAAGTCACACTGATGTATTTCATATATTTCCTGACAGAAAATGGCCTTGTGTAGCCTGTTTTTGTTATTTGGCTGCATGCACATGAAACTCAGCCTGAAATTTTTAATCAGATGGTAACCAGTGACTGCAGAATTAAAGCTAAATGTCAGCAGTCAGATAGATATGCAGACTGGGGCTTATCTCGCTCACTGATGAGTATAAATAAATTGAGAGAGTGCCAGGTACTGTAGTTTTCTTCTCCCTTAACTGCTGTTGTCAGATTATTTTTTATTTAAGATTTATTTTTTACTTATTCTTGTGCTTGTCAGGCAACTTTTTCACGACACTTTTTTTATATACTACATTATTAATGTTAAGATTTTGGTTCAAAGTCCTTCTAAATCAAAAGCAAGAGTTAGACTATTTAGCACTGACTTTCAGCAGCCATACAAGGACGAATCTATCATTGATGAAGCAAAGGCAGACTTCTGCATGGCTGGAGCCTCAGTAGTTCATAATGCAAAGCAACTGTGAGACATGTTCCACCTTGTTTCAACTGCCTACAGGTCAAAACCAGAGTAAAGTTAGGGTTCTTACCTCAAAAAGAAACCATATCGATGAATTGACTTACACTACTGGAGGAGGCAGAAGAACTTGCAAATGACATTTTAGATATTTGGTGTGTTCAGTACGAACTTCAGAAGAACACATACAGCATTATGCAGCCCGGAATACTCAGGTATCCACCAAATGATCTAGAGGTAGGCAGAGTGAAATGAGAGGAAGTGGGTACATCCAAAAGGTAAATTACAACACTTCATCTGAAAATAGCCTCTGTCGTGTGTTGAACATTACAGATGGTTGTTCTGTAGCAGTGAGAGTGGATTTTTTTTTTTTCTTTAAAGCAAGTGAAATGGGCTTCGTAGTTTTCAAGGCACGGTGAAATGAAATTATGTACAGTGTAACCCAAATTGACATTTACATCAGATCAGTAATGTACCTGGAAGGGAAAATAGCTCAGAGTTAAGGCTTGAGTCAAATAGCTCTCATGTTGATTTAGAGGATGAAGCAGACGAGCTCTTCCATACTGTCATTAATAATATAATATCAGACATTAACATTGGAAGGATATTAAAGTATGTAGTGCAATCTGAATTCTGGGCAGTATCTTGAACTGCCTTTCAAGCTTCACTGTATATCCATCTCCAGACCCGAGCGTGGCAGTATATGGATGAATTCCTTGGTTCCCCCTCGGAGGGCTCTGGAGACCCTGCATCGCCTCGCTGGCCGCTAATGCAGAGCCCTGCCTGTGCACATCTCCATCTCTTTGTGGGTGTACACAACCGTGAAGCATGTTACAAAACAAGACAAAGGGATTGCATCATAGTTCCGCTACTCAAATTATGCAACCGCCTCCTCTCTAATACTTTTGATTTATTGATGAAAAGCAATGTAGCCTGGTGTGAACATGTGTAGACTCCCATGTGCTGAAATATTTAGGTGTTATTATTTGAAACTGATTGACAGCTGTTAAATTCATTACGTTTGATCAGCGGTGAGGATGAGCGGGACTTTGTGTTGTTTTTTTTCTTTTTTGTCATACGTCAGCGCTTACATGGTTTTGGGGCAGTTTAATTTTTCAGTGAGGTTATGCTGTTTGAGTGTCCACTGAAATGAATATTAGTATTGACAGGCAGCTCATACATACTCCCCGGCTTGTCTCACACTACACTACACTACAGCATCCGCAGCTGTACGAATGAAATTAGACTTCGAAGCAAGCCTCGATTTACATATCGAAGAGCAGCTGCACAGGATTTGTCGTTGTTTTCTCTCCTTTTCTTTTTAGGCATCCTGAGACAGCCTTACACTGAATTCTATCATGGCATTTTTTTGAGCATCCTGGCATCACTGCAAGGCTTCCTCGCTGTTGAGAGCTACAGTTTTCTTGACAGCTAAAATGCTCCTGTTATTGTTCTTAATGTTGCCAGGACTTCTCTAGCATTTTTTAACATGTTCCTTTGCGTGTGATACTTGTGTCTGCCTTTGGCTGGCATGCCAAAAGCGAAAGCACAAATCAGGCTGTCAGAGAGACCTTGAGTAGCAATTCAGTTGTTTTACAATAAACACAATTGTGAAATTCAGTACAATTGCCAGTGTGTCAGACAAACAGAGTTGCCTTGAGACTGTTTCAATAGGAGATGTTTGGAAAGCTTAATTTCAATATACTTCATTGCTGTGCAAAACAGTCTACTTGCTCAAATTAAATCAACCTAATGTATTCCTGTTATCACAGGTTCTTCTATATCTGGATTATAATGACTTTAAAATCTAAGAATTTAATCACTCTCACCAAGTCCCCGTTAACAATTTGAAGTCCAATTTGCAGCTCTGTAGCAGAGGCCTTTGTCCTCGAAAATTACTTCCATTAACTTTTGTACTATGTTCCTGCCTATCACATAGTCAAAGGGGTGTTAGAGTGGGGTGGCTGCCTTTTGTTAGAAGGAAAAATCAGAGCCTCAGTAGAGATAATGCACTTGATCACTTTAAAGGCATATGGCTGGAAACGAAGAAACGTCTGATTCATGCTTAAATGCATGGAAAGATCTGATGAAATTTAATCGGCCTATTTCTAAGTGTTCATTTTCTCATTGCTTTTTCATTTGACTGGGATGAATTCAATCTATGCTAACCATAGTGCTTAAATGTTGATGTACATTTAGGCCCATTTTAGCTGTTATTCAACTAGAAGCTGTGCATTTTATCTTATTATTTCATGCAGGTGTTAAGATATAGCTCCAGTTAAAGTTATAGCAAAGTTCATTGGCACCCATTAAAATCAACATGCTGTTAAGTCTACAACATTAAAGTTAATCAGAGGAGACACTAAAATTGTAAATGAGCATGTCAATAGTGCTTAGTAAACATACTGTACTGTGGTTAGTGATTACACTTTGTTTTCAGACAGAGTGACAATATCAATCATTGCTGTTCTTGCTGCTGAGACAGACCGAGATGAGATGAACATGTTTGAATTACCTGCTGTTAGGTGAATATTGTTCAGAAGATTTTAATTCATCATGGGCTTTTCTGTGATGTGCTCTTATGAGAGTTTATGTCCAGAGGCAAAAGATGTAAATGAATGATCGTAACTATGCGACTGATGTATATCCTGAAATGTTTATGAACTCTGTTTAACAAATTAATCTTGCATCGTTTCTGAGAAATAATTCATCTTGTGCCATTTTTTTTCTCTCTCTCTCTCCCTCTATCCTTCAGAAGAGTAGTGTGTTACTTTACTGGAACATGATTGATGTATAGTTGTAGCCTGTGTACCTCTCAGTACCGGGATGATGAACTCATTTAGAGTGAAAGGAAGTCCCGCTCTCACAGACACAGACAAGGTTAAGACCCCTACTCTGGGCCAGAATGTGGATACTTGGAAGTCACAGCTTGAGCCAGAATCTAATAAATGATCCTTCAGGTAAAACTGTGAGGCGGAGAGGCTAAGTGTGCAGGAGAAGTGGCTCAAGGACGATGGAAGCTTAGATGGGCTTCTGAGAGCACACGATGATGGGACTTCATTGTTAAAATGTCATATAGAGGCAATTTGATGTGCAGGGTACAGTAGGAGGATGGTGAGTGTAATGGCATGTGTTGTCATGACTGTGTGGCTTTATGGTCTTTTCTCTAGGGAGTGGATGGATGTGCTCAGCCCTCCTATTATGCCTCCCAGCCAGCAGAGAAGGTCAAGCAACGTATGGAGCAATAGGGAAAATCTAATCGGAGGTACAGTAACCTTAATTTTGCTCCCTTTTGCCCCCAGACGCTGCTTTATGGCCTTTAAATTCCAGCAGACGGCAAACAATACAGTGCTTTAACATTAGCCGCACTAATTGCGCAGATGCATTGAACTAATGGAAACATTCAGTGGTGTCAAAGCTTACAAAAATGTTCAACTTCCAGCAAAGACTGCACCCAGCAGGGGAGAAAACATGTGAAAGTGTATCTAATTAAGGGTAAAAACCCCGTGAGAGAGGAGCTCTCTGTCCTCCACATAACTCCATAGGTCAAAAGAGACAGGCTCATTACAGGTCTGTACCCCCTAGACACATCGACAAGGTTAATTGATGAAACCTTTTCAGTTTACAACATCATTTTTAAACCTCTTACACAATGTGTCTTATAATTAGTTTTCATTATCGTCGCCGAAGTTCTGATAAGATAAAATGTTCCTCCTGGAGCATTCCATAACCTTTTTAGCATTTCACTGCCTGCCAATTTAACAGCTAAATTCACATGCTTTAAAGTAGTGGGGATTACAGGGAATCTCTTTACAGCTTCATAATGTGGTGCAGGGTCTGGGTGTCTTAGGTCTTGATTGATGAGAGAAAAAATGGCAGCGGCAGAAAACTTTTAAATCCACCTGAATCTGAAGGTCACCTCGTCATCCACGCTTCTCATTTTATTCCAGTAGCGGCTGATAGAGGAGGCTTTTATTCACATCTGGCATGGCTGCGCTACTGTATACAGAAAATACAATATACATTTTACATTTATATATATTTTTTTTATACGTGCAAAGTGTTACAGAGTGATTATCTTGCTTTATTACAGGAAGGGATGAGCCTGCGAATGAAGAGGAGAATGAGGACGAGTATTTGAATCTGCTCTACGATCCTTGCCTCAACTGCTATTTTGATCCAAAGACAGGGAAGTACTACGAACTAGCTTGACTGCAAGCTCAAAGGAATCCAAATTAATAAATCAGAAGTCATTGACGGTGGATGAATGGCTTCTGGAGTTTTTTAGAACTAGTTTATTGATCAGTAATGAGCGTCTCATTCACAAACACCCTTCCATGATGCCGCTTTTGTTTTTTGAGAGAGGAGCTTTGTGTCTCCATAAGTAGTGTCATATTAATGTGTAAAGGACTTAATAGATCAGATACATGCTTTTTGCAAGAAACTGAGTTGTTGATCATTCAGTAGCACATCTGATGGTAGAGAGATTCTTTTCACAAGTCTTGGCTAGCAAATATGTAAGTCTTTTGAAAGAACATCCTGTGGCTTCTTTTTATGATTTGAATTTTGCCTGGATTGTTATTACACTATAGGTCATTTTGTTCTTTATCAAAATTTATGCTGAAAAGTGAAAATGTGCTGATGTGTGTGTGTATTTGAATTAAATTCTAATTGAAATGACCGGTGTGTGCTGATGTGTGTGTGTGTATTTGAATTAAATTCTAATTGAAATGACCGGTGATTTCATGGATTTTAATCGAACGTCCTGTTGCTATAGTTTCTCATATTTAACAAGCAAAGTGGTTAAAGAAGGTTTTGAATTTGAGATGTTGAAAACTCCACATTTGCAGTTGTCACTTGTAAAATCTGCATTCACAGTTGAAGCTGGGATTTTATAATGGCCTGTGAGTATAACCAGCAGTAATAACAGACGGGGGAGGTCATGGGGCTGGCAGGTCTTTTCATCAGTCGTGCCAAAACACTGATCACACCCGATGAGCAGGTGATACGAGATTGATTCATCATTTTCAGCCCCGAGATGAATTGTTGCTTCACAATGGCAGGAAAAAATTGAAACGAACTAAGCAAAAAAAAAAAAAAAATTCATTTGTCACACTGCGATTCCCTGTAGTTTTAATCATAACAATAGCCCAACTGGATCAGTGGACTGAGCATTCAGACGACACGCTGGGCTCAGGTCAGAGGGCAAACACCCTGTCAGATACTGAAATATGGAGAGTGCACACTATTACTCTACATGCACTGTTGGAGATATGTGCTCAGGATGTGCAACCCATAATAGCTCAAGCAACAGTTACTGTGTCCCATAATGCATTTCTTCCACTGACAATAAGAGCAGACATATCAAAGCCGTCAGTGCTTCAATCAATCAGATGCCATCAAAAACATCATATAAGCACACATCATATGTTTCATAGCCTTTTACTTCAAACATCACCTTCATGCTTCCTCTGCAAAAATGTGTCGTTTTGAATGAGCCTCATTAGAAGATCACGTGACACAGAATATACGTCACGCGGTGTTTCTTGAAAGAGGGGGGCGTGGAAATGTCGCAACAGGTGAGAGCAACCAGGAAGTAAACAAACATGGCGTTTGACTCGTAACAGTCCGACAGAAAACATATGTATTAAATAATCCTAATTCTCCCCATCGATCTGGGGCTTGATTCTGATCGAGTAGGCTCTAACGTACTGATGTATTGTTTTATAATGAAAGTAGATTAACCAGGCTGCAAAGTTCAAAGATGTCAACACAAAAGGTAAGAAGAATGTAAAGGGACATATGGCGTTGAGATCCACACAAAAACAAGATCATCTCATTACTATGATCATGAGAATATGTAACTGCCTGCTATGTTAAATGTGTTTAAACTTGTGTTCAACATGTGGAGGAACATGGAAAGGTGTTTGTTCTAGAATGAGTCAAACATCATGCAGCTATGTAGCATTTACTTCCTTGTACTAAACTCACAATCAGCTTCTTCAGTGTACAATACTCACCATTCTTTTAGAGATGTGTCTGCAGTCCTTCAGGATGCCAACTTCACTCCACTGTCAGGATCATAACGCCAAGAACTAAGTGGAATAACATATAGATTTATAGGGGAGCACAGTGATGATAATGTGTCTGGATCCATTCACTGCACAGGCTGCATATGCTCGGTTCATTTGGAGGAAGCTACAAATCATTGAAACTGGCATTGACAGATACATTTCACCTGCAGAACCAGTTGTAATTTAGCACCTTGCATGAAGATAAAGCATCATAAGGGTCTGACACAGGGCAAAAAAAAAAAAAAGAGAGAGAGATTCAGCCTGTTAGAGATGTGTCCAAACCTGCTACTTCAAAACATCCTCCAAATTTATAGAAAAAAGTTTGTACAGATTTTGATTTTTTTTTTAAGTTAAAAGTTATGTTTTTTTTTAATATGTTTTCCCGACACAAGTTTCTTAATCAAAGACAAAATAATGTGGATATGTGATAAGTGGGGTGATAAAACCTGTGTCACTACAGTCATATCTCATCACAGTTGTCTGACACCTCCTCACCCGTGTAATTAATTGTTCCTGTTGGATTTTTAACGTTTTGGCCGCGCTCCAACTGAATCCTAATTATCACTACAAAGACTAATGTTCTCGCCGTCTACTCCTAACATTACCTGTGATGTTATGCACGGCTCTGACTTTAAAGATATAGGCCCGGCCATCACGCTCCTGATGCCAGTCATCATTTATTGTCAAAAATGCATCATTTCCCCTGCTTGGCTGGGGATTCACACCCCTGCTGTTGAGCTTTCGGGTCGTACGCCGGCGTGATCCATAACACACCGCTGTTCAGCTGTCATATCTCCTCCCCGTATTTCCTTTTTATCTGAGCCACACATCATGAATTGAGCTGTTAGGTTTATGGGCTCTTTAACTACCCCACTGTTAGATCTTATTGGATTCATTTGTCTTTTTAGGCCGGGTTAAGGCTTCACCCTGGGATTATAGCATCTGTGATCTTCGTCTCAGTGGCAGCAGTCGTCGCTGCTGTATTGATCATCCGAAAATACTGCTTCCCAGTCAAGTAAGCACGCTTTATTAATGAGCCTTGATGAGATTATTTAATATTCCCGGTGCAGTAAAAGCACATCACCCCGGCCTGTCACATCACTTTATTTCAGCGAGGCGACATACAGATACTCTCTGCTGAGGCGGATGGAGGATCAGGGTTCAGCAGTGACAGAGGAGGATGGCGACAGGGGGCCCTGCACAGTTGGAGAGGAGTCAGACGAGGTCAGTGCATCATGGCTTCCCTGATAGTAGCTTTCACAGTCATCCGTCCCACAGTGTACGAGTTGACACAGCTGTAACCTTCCTCATCACATCACATGTCATTTGTTACTTCCTTTTTTTCCCCCCTCATGACAGGAGCTTCTGGAATAAATCTCAGACCAGGAGGCTGCTGGACTCACTGAAGAAACAGTTTACTGTGGATGAATTGTGTGGTTTAAGGTGATTATTTTTTTCATTAACACTTTGGTTCATGCATATATTTTTGCAGCCCATCAAATGTATTGTCGTTCCAACAGTTCAGAATATTCACTGTAATATAATTCAAGGTGAGGAAAAGCAGCAAATTCTCACATTTGACAAACTGGAACCATCAAATTTTTTTGCATTTCTGCTTGAACAATAGTCACAGCTGTGTTTTATGTTTCTGGATTTCTGGTTGATCTTGACTTCTTATCAGAGTGTTATTTCTTTGTGCTTACTGTGCAATATTGAGTTTAACCTGTATTATCACTGTCACTTTTTAGTGAAGATATTTATTTATCATAAAGTATCAACCAAACTAAATGTGATCTCTAAGCTGTGTATTGAAAAAATGCAGCAATTTATGCAACATTTCTACTTTGTTTATTTCATTAGCAATATTATGGAAAGCATAATAGTGATATCTGATATTTCATATGACAAATTTTATAATAATCTGTTTATATAATAATTTCTAGATTGATGTAAATATCCAAACCTATGCCATTAATCAAAGGACTTGTGGTTGTGTGAAATGGAGGCTAGTGGTGCTGATCCCACTGAGAATCAACACTTTCACAGGTCATATAAAATTCCGTCAGTTCATTTGAGAATGAAAGTGTATTAGAAAAGTTTCCATGATAAAATGCCCAGAAGGTAGTTAGAAAAATAACAAACTAAATTGTAAACAATCTGCTATTATTGGCAAATCAACACACATGAGATTAAAGAATGAAGAGATAAAAGACCCGGTGGAAACAAATAAAGTAGATGTCAGTTAACAAAAAATAGCAAAATAATAATTTGCTTAAATGTGGTTAATTATACCTCAAAGTAATAAATCAAAATCTAACAAAACATATTTGCATTACAAAGAATTCACACCTTTTCATTAATTCGCTATCAGTCTGAGAAATCACAACATTTTACAGCAGTAATGAAATAAGCGCTTTCTACAAAGCATCACATGGAGATTTGACATTTCAGATGATTTCAAACACCCTTATTGACTTGCAGCTAAAAATAGCCACACTAAGACTGCAGCTATCTACCAGTTGGCCAGTTCCCTTTGAAATACATTTCCCTTTTCATGCTAACATTAACCCACTTAAAGTAAATTTGCAGTAGAGTTCAGAGTCCACTGACTCTTTAATGGACTTGCGGGCTGAGTGATGTGGCGTGATATCTTTTGACAGCTACAGTACATTTCCCACAAAGAAGAAAAACTCCACCTGCTATGGAGCATTATTATTCCAACATTAATATACGAACATCAGTGTCACAACTTTCTCTGTGGTTTCTCTTTTAATATATGTTTGTGTGATTAACAGATGAACCAATGAATTGAATCTTCAGCCCTGCTATGGATTTTATGAGTCTGACGTTTAAAGTATTATTGCTGATTTTGTGAAGATTTCATGACAGCCTTTGTTCTCTAGTTACTTAAGATGGCGTGAATGGTTTTAACCACTGTATTATCACTGTATGCTCTGGTGTGAATTTGAGAAATATGTATGTTGGTTATTGAATGTATTCATCGTGTGGCTGTGTTTAAACCTGCATATTTCCTGCTTATGTGATCTCTTGTATTTTATTGTTTGTAACGTTCATTTCCTGAAGTCACCCATGTAGAATCATATGTTCTTCCTGTCAAATCCCATGCGTATTGGTTAAAAGGGAACAAACATGTATGTTTTATTTCTGCACTGTTCTCCAGTTTAATGTATAATGTTCCTTCTGATCAACAGAGTAGTGCACATAGACCCTCTGCTGGTTCTCCTTAGTATTACAGATCAGGAATCTGAAGACCTCATGAGTTAAGATGCAGTAAACATCTGCTGTTATAATGTGAATCCCTTCATATGTGACATTTTCCAGATATAGGATTTAATATATGTGTCGTTACTTTAACAAACAGGCGAATTGGTGTCAGGAGCCGCAGACATAAATAAACCAAAAGACCATTAAAAGCGGTGACAAGGTTTGGAGAAAGATTCAGCTTAGATTAAAAAAAACAAAAAAAAACAACAAAGCGCTGCACCATGAGTCACCTCCAGTGTGTCCTCTTAATGCATTTTAACTTTTCATTACCAGAGCTTTCAGGTATCAGACAGGAAAGTATTTCAGGGTATTTACTGTTCTGTTAGTGCACACACTTACTGTAAATATTGAACCTGCTTTCGAGTGTTGTCCTTTAATTCTCTCAGCGTTCTTTTTTTATGATAGTCAAAGTTGGATTACTGGCTGGACAAAGCAGTAATTTGATTAATTAATACAAAGTAAATTGTAAAGAGGTTTAGCCTGCTAAATCTCAGGCTCATGTCTCGTAGAGGAGCCTTGTGTCAAAATCCACTTTTAGCGTTTTCACTGTTTCAGATCTTATTATGCTCATATGCTGAATATTCAAAAATAAAGCATTTATTAATGTAATATCCCGATGAATGACAAATTAAAGCCGAGGACTGAAGCTGAGGCTTGTGGCAGCCGACCAGCTATTTGAGACATTTTGTCCTGTTCTCCCTGTAATTTGTCACCCATCTGTGTATGTGTGCAGGTTTGTCAAAATAAGACCACGCAGAAGCTTTCAGCGAGCTCAATGAGCTGCAGTTTCTTGATGGATAAATTGTGATTGTGACTTTATTATGATCTGGCCACAGCAGCTTTGATAACAGTCATAATATCAGTTCATTACTGCCCGTGGGGGATATTTTTGTTTGGACCCCTGCAGGCAGGTAAAAGCTGGAGCTCAGCGACTGTTAGAGGATCAGCAGGGCCTGACCTCGCATGCCTTTCACCCTTTAAACATGGATAATGGCTTCATTCCTGTGCAAACAGTGTTGCCTATCCATCAGGATATGGACTTCAGTTCTTTACATCTTGCCAAAAACACCATAGAATGTGATCTAATCAGGAGACAACAATCTCGATAAGTGCCATAAATCAAAGTTCAAGTGCAATAGGACCTTTGTGTCGATAAGCACTGCGGAAGGTGATAGGATTTTTTTTAGTTTTTTTGTTCAGTCAGTCTGTTACAAAGGTGTTCAGTAAGGAGCTGGGTCTTTAGTCTTATCTTAAACACTGGGAGGGACTCTGCAGATCCAACAGAGTTTGATAACTCCCTCCACCACCGGGGAACCACAGAGGAGAAGAGTCTAGCTGTTGACCTCAGGCGCCTTTTGTTGTCATTTTTGGCTGGTCGAAAACCACATGTGTTGCTGCACTGGATCATCTGCCGAGGTTTGACCATGCACGTGGCGAGGCCTGCCAGTGAGGAGCTGCAGTAGTCCATGCCTGGTATAACGAGAACCTGCACCAGGCGTTGTGCTGCATGTTCAGTGTCTTCTTCATCTCGTGATAACTTGTACTCCCTCTTGACTAGTTTTAATCTCTGTGACCTTCACCTGCACAAACACAGGTAAAACAAGAGTAAAATGTTTTCTAAATTGATTTCTCATCTAATTCTATTGCACCTTTTTTTGCTTTTTCTTTGTTATTTGCTGTTAATTAGATTTCTTATAAAATCATTTTTACTATTTTTTTTTATAATCTGCAGAATTCTTATGTAACAGTTTTATGCAGATACATCCACACATTGAGTGGGATTTACTAGAATGTGCACACAAACAGGAAACTCATAAATGGCACATGGGTTCTTTAAACATCTTTTTTCATTTACTCATCCGCTGTGAAATAAGAAGCCTGTGGCCTTGTTTTCTCCTCTTTGTGTCATCTCCCCTCTCCTGGTTTCAGAGGCTTGTTTGCACAACAGCTAAGCACAAACTCTTGTTCACCTCAAACAGTATCTGTTACTGGTGGACACCTATATTTGACACTGTAAAGAAGCGAAACTTGATCGCGCAGTTCACAGTAGGTGTGTGTGTATATATAATGCCACATCCTGTTTTTTATGTTGCTCATGGAGGAGGAGGGATGACACATTCTTTTTTTGCATATCCAAACACCTTTCCACAAGGCACCGTTGTAGGAATTATCTGGGAGTGTGTTCACAGATGAGATGACACCAAAGCTCTGCTGTATCTACGACATTTCTTGTTGACAGGAAATACTTGAAGTGCATTTCAAAGTCCTCAGCTCTTCCCTCAAGGAAAAGAAAGCTCTCTGATTTATTGCAGATATGAGACATCGAGGTGAGATTTTACTGTGCTTAAAAAACAGGCAGTTTTGGTTGTACGTCTGCAAATATCTCATCTATTTACTCTTTACGGTTGACAGCTGCTCTGCGCCTTCCTGCTGTAATTGTTGTCCTCCTAATAACATGGGGGATCTCCAGCAATTTCTTTGATGTGCGGGAGAAAACAAGATACATTCTAGGTGAGATCATTTCTGCTATTCACATCTGAAATATGAATCATTTGCCTCAACAACAATAGCGTCGTCCATTCTTTTGTTTCAGGGTATAATAATGTAGATCAAGAGGAAATGATCACAACAGGTAAATTCAATCATGGTAGAGTTCATCTTTCTGACATGACTCAGCTTGTACATTGGCTGTATGACCATGTTCCTGCATGTAATTTTCTGTCAGCACTGTCGGCCACAGCAGCAGCACCTGAGCCAAAGTGCAGCCTCTCCAGAGTCTGTCCAGCCGACCGCTTGGCTTTAAATATCAGGAGTGGAGCTGCTAATGTTGTTGGACCAAAGATCTGTGTAGAGGGTAAAATGTATGTGTTCAATGTGGCAGAACCTGAATTAACTGAGGATGAAAATCCAGACTGTGCAGTGAAACTCTACATTACTTGTATCTCAACAGCATTATGAGTCAAGCGTTGAATAATGTGGGACCAGGACTGAACATTGTGGTGCTAAATGGTGAGTGAAAAACTCAAGAAAAAATCTTGTAAGAGGCTGGTCTGAACAAATACAGGAAATGATTTCAGCTGGTCATGTCCTTTTTTAATGAGATTAACCTTCGCATTATAAATGTATTTATAATGTGTTATAATGACACGATAGCACTGTATAACTATAGTTATAAACACTCATAAATGATCATAATGCTTTATAGCAATAATCATAACACACTATAAAGCATTTTATCATCACTTATAAGGTCAGGTATTATAATACATTATAACTGTTGGCAACTCACTGACAATTCCCACATAGATAATGCATTATACATATATTTATGATATGCTTATAAACATGTATAACTATCATTATAAACACTCATAAATCATCATATGGCTTTATAACAATGAGCATAACACATTATAGAGCATTTTATAATGGCTTATAAGGTCAAGGATTATAATACTTCATGATTGCTGGTCCCTTGCTAACTGATTTTTGTTGCAAGGATCAAAGGGTATTGTAATTATCATAGTTGCCATATATTAAAACTCTTTATAATGCATTATAATCACTGGTATAATGCATTATAGTCACTTGTTTTCGGGGGGGGTTGTTTTTTTTTTTTTTAATTAATGTGTTATTTCCATCTCAGGTGAAAATGGAACCGTGGAAAAACATGGATTTTTTAATATGCAAGCTGGAAGTAAGGCGTGTTTTTTTTTGTTTTTTTTAATCCTTTCAATCCTGTTTTCAGTTTCAAAGTTTGTTGAAACCGTGAAATGACTGTTCTTTTCATGACTCTAAGTAAAAGACCCACAAAACGTCGTGAGATACTTGAAGGAGATAAAACCTGGAATGATCGTTTTGGTGGCCTCGTTTGATGACGTGACAAAAAGGTAAGTCTAAATCGCAGCGATTCAAGAACTGAAACGACTTGACGACACACAACATGACCCTTTTTTCCCACGCTTTGTGGCAGAATGACAAATGAAATGAGGGAGATGTTCGTCGGGATGGGAAGCACTTTGATCAAGTCAGTGAAACGCAGAGACAGCTGGGTGTTCGCTGGAAGAGCGGGGACAGGAAACAAAAGCGTCTTTGAGAAGGTGAGTGAGCCTGTTGCATTTTGTTCTGCGTGTCAGAAAAGACCATCTATTTTAAAATATGCTGAAAACAAATGTCTTCTTCCCTGTTCACCTGTCAGCAAGTTGCCAATGATGAGAAAACCAACGCTTATGAAGGATGGCCGCATTTGGTGGAGGTTGGCGGCTGTTTCCCAAGAACCCTGACTGACGGACAGAAGTCGTCAGTACCTTCGTGATGTACAGGAGGAAATGATGGAAGTCTCTTTTTGTCAAGACGTCATTGTAAAATGATGGACTTAATAAGAAAAGAGATTCATCCTCTGTTGATCTTCCTGGAGCTTTTCCTCATCTTGATTTGAAGTCAAAGGAAGGAAGACGGTGCTATATTTTGTACAGATTGTAAAGCTGTCTGAAGCAAATTTATCGTTTCTGATTCTGAACTATAGAAATAAAATTGACTACACTTGACTATTGCACTTTAATATGCCAGCAGTTTTGTCCCTCTGGGGTAAATGAACAATATTTTTTCAGATTTCTGGAGGTGGAGGATCATTTATTATTTAACTGTCAATGAAAACCAGGTGCTTGAGTTTTTTGTGATCTGCTGGGCCTCTTTAATATTTCATTTCTCACATTTTTCTTCACTTTCCATTGAGGCACTTATTCTTTCCTTCACACATCACTTCTCATTATTTCTGTTCCTATTTGCATATTTGTAGCTTTTCCATTTTCCCCCTGTACACCAGTGGTGGAGGAAGTTCTCACTCCCTCCTGCTTTCAAAATCCTACAGATATGTTATCAGTATATAAAGGTGTATCAGCATTTTAATGTTGTAGCTGGTTGAGGTGGAGCTAATCGTGATTATTTTTGATACAAGAGTTAAGTCTATGTTTGCCACTTCGAGGTCAGGCCCCCTCCAAATGGTCACAAGATAAATGTGATGGGTCGAATGGGAGAAAAAACAAAGTTGTGGAACATGACCTTTCAACAACAGTTTCCCCTCTGTGAAATATTTGATAATTAGACATCTTTGGTCCTGGAGCAGTTCCTTAAATTAAATCATATCTGAAGGTTAGAAGGGAAATGTCTCATTGGTGCAATTACTCACAGACATCTGAATATGACAAGAAGCCAGACACTTTTTTTTTTTTTTTTTTTTTTTTACAAGTGATGACAAATCAAAAATCTGCTTGTTTACAAACCTGATTCCAAAAAAAAGTTTGGACTCTGTGTTAAATGGAACATTATGTGATAACTTGCTAATCCTTTTTCACATACCCTTAATTGAAAATTTTATGTTTAATCTCATCAGCATCATTGATATCTTATTCTGAATTTGATGGCAGCAACATGTTTCAATCGAGCTGGGACAGGATCAACATAAGACTGACTGTGAAACTGATCCAAAAACACCTGTTTGTATCAATCCACAGGTAATCAGGTTCATTGGTAACAGGTGATAGTATCATGATTGGGTATGAAAGGTTCATCCTGGAAAGGCTCAGTCATTCAGAGGCAAGGATGGAGAGACATTCACCACTTTGTTTCTAGTAACGTTTTATACAGCATCCCAACTTTTTGAAACCTTTTGGAATCGAGGTTGTAATATCGAACAGTGCAGTGTTTTTATAGTCTTATCATATATCATATATATATCATTTTTATTATGTAAAATCTGAAAAGTAATTGTAGTGGTCAGATAAATGTAATGAAGTATAAATGTACAATATTTCCCCCCAGAAAGTAGAAGTATAAAGTAACATATAAAAGTGAAAATGCAGTACTTGAGTAAATGTACTTAGTTACTTTCAACCACTGCTGCACACCATATATCCCTGCACCACTTTGCTCTCCAGGGTTTGTCTTCCACTTGCTTGCTGCTTCATCATTGGTTCAAACACAGAGAAGTTTCTTCTCTCTGACATTCTTGGCTGCTGGAGCAGAGACAGAGAGAGAGAGACAGAGAGAGAGAGACAGAGAGAGAGAGAAACCTCAAATTATTTTGAAACTCTGTCCACTGTGAGCCCAGGAGGCGTCTGTCAACCAACAGTATCTGGAGGACATGGGAGTCACCCATGGAAAGAAGGTAAGTTTGTCAATTTGTATTCTTCCTTTACTTCCCAAAGTCACATTAAGATAATCCAGCAGAAGCATCCATGTGGCAAAAATACTGTCTTGGCATGCACAGTGTGTTTGGGAAGATTAAGGGACTGAAAGATAGTGGAAACCCCCAGTGTAACAGCATGTTCTCTTACTTGTGTGTTGTAGCAAATGATGCATACACTATTAATTGTGTATTCTTTATCACATTTAAGCTGTTTTGCAGAACGAAAACAGAAGTTTTTTTCTGTGGCACATTTGCCCGTTAATATCGTTGCTACCATTTCTTTCTCAAAGACAGCGAGCTCTTGCACCAAACACAGGTCTTTATCCAATAAAAAAGAGCCTTGCCAACGCTGGAGAGTGGGCCTCGGAGAGTGTTTATCCTGTCATGTCTTATTAATTCTTCTCTACACAATACCCACTGTTGGAGATTTAGCCAAGCAGCATGGCCCATCAACCAAACAGCAGCCAGCAGCAGAGCCGTCATTAAAATGCTTCATTTAGATTGCACTTTTTCCTCATTCTGACGATCTACTGTGATCTTTTTTGAGCTTTATCTGAATCTTGGCTGCTGGTTTTTGAACACATTCACTGCTGTGTTGTTTTTGTGTATAGATGCCCAGACATGGTGCATCTGAACTGCAACTAATGCCAAGGCCTCAGCAAACATTACGTAACTTGGATCGATAATGTAATGCAATTATGGCAGATCGTGCTCAGAGCAAAAAAAAAAAAAAAAAAAAAAGTCTGCCAAGTTTGGGTTTTTTTTGTATTAAAATATTCAGCAAATATTTCATCAAACAGCAAAACAGAAAGAATGACTTTGTCCAGCCTGGATCCCACGGGGGGAATAACTCTCGTCTCGACCATTAATTCTGCTCAAACTCCAGCAAATGAGTAACTCAGTGGGAATCAAAGTGTGTTTTTGTTTGATCCTGTCATTAATGAGGTGGCAGCCCTCCACCTCACCAGTAAGGGCGCTCGCTTCGCTGGACATGCAGAACTAGAGCTGACACTTCGTTTGTCTGTCAGCATCATAATACGGCTTTGTGTTGCTCTCGCTGCCATTTGAGTGAAAGTGCACTGTTGACCTGACAGGGAGGTTTGAGTTTAGAGTGCTGGCTTTGTGTCACACTAAACTTTTTTTTAATATTTTACACACTTGTGTTAAAAAACCATGGTGACTGTTATATATATATTTGACACATCATTGACTTTTTCTGTTGACAGAGAGATGTGCAACACTTTCCAGGTCAAAGTGAGACACAGCTGAACGGGTCTGGTGAGAAATGTAAAAATATCCAGAGTCATAGTTTTTTTTGTTTTTGCACCATCTTCTCTTACTACCTGCACTATTTTCAGTTCACCTTCTGCAACAGCAACATGGAGTACTGCACATAGTATATACAGTATAGTAGCTCTGATGGAAGAGTGTTTGTTATTTTGACTGTAAAACTAGTTCCTATGTTTATTCATGTCATACCTCCAAAGACTATCTTGCTGTGAGGCAGAAGAGTCCTGCCCAGCGAGTCTGTGGCATCCATTAACTATTATCATCATTATCATAAAAACATGGGCTATGCGTGGGAGGGAGGGGAGAAAGTGCACGAATATATAATGTATTTGTGCTACAAAGAGCCGATGGTCACTAGTATTTTCTGCAGAATTTTTTTCATTGATCCCAACCGTCATTAAAGAATAAAAGGGTGAGCCAGAATTTGTTAAGTCAATGAGCTGTTATGTGGTTGTCAATAAACCATTTTCCTAGTGACGCTCAAGTCTATAGAAAGTTTTTTGAGGCACGGCTATATAACTTTGAAAGAAGAAATGCAATCGTCATTTCACAAACAAACAAACAAAAACCTGAATCCATAAGCAACAAAACAGAGACTTGTACCTGTTAAAACATTGTCACTGCAGCCTCACATGGTCTGGTATGAACAATAGCTTTTGGTGGCTAATGCTTGATCATAAACTTTTGACATAATTGCTGTATTGTTTTTATAAAGAGACAAGAGAGACAAATGTCAGCACATGACCCTGAAGTCTCCTTGTTCTGTGCTCTTTTCTCTATTTCAAGCTATATTTCAAATCCCTTGACGAGTATTGCACAACCTTACATGAGCTTATTACTTGAATTATACACTTGCACTAACAACATCAAACATCATCAATTATAGATGAAAAAATGGCATAGCAACATAATAACACATTCAATTTCATTAACTTTTTTCTTTTTCATAAACGAAGTATTATGTATTTAGTATAAAGTATGTATGTATTTAGTATATAAAGTATAAAGTATTTCCCTTGGCAAATTCATTTCGGAGCGAAATACTAATAAACAGAGCTTGCAGAAGAAAAACAAATCAGCGAGTGAATTTAATATATGATGGATGAAGATTTTTACTGTATGTACTGCACTGTATGTTGAAATTAAGCTAAATGATGTCTTACTCTACTTAAACAGAATTAGCTGAGGTGACCTTGTTCGGCTTTTGTGAGGCCTGAAACTCACATATTGCTGCTCACAGGTTTAATTGTAGGTCATTAAAGCTCCAACAGCTTGATCTCTTGCTTAAAGCTGCTATAGTGTGTGTGTGTTAGAATACTTGTAAGTATGACGAATGCATACATGTATACCATACTGTGTGTCGGTGTGTTTTTCTCTGCAGCCTCAGTGATGCCGACACAACAAACCGAGCAGCAGGACGGACACTCGGAGCTGGAGGCTCCTCCGCTACAGAGCGAGGAGGAGAGCTCTAATCTCATCAGACCCCAAAAACCTCTCAATCCTTTAACAGCCTCCAAGAGCCACCAGGAGCTCCACAAAGAACTGCGGATGACCCACAAGAGGTTGGGCCGACACACCGGCGGCCGTAAACACTCACACTCCACTTTCATTGTTCTTATAAATCATAAAGTGCTTCTGTGATTCTGTCAGGCGAGTGTCTCAAGAAGGAAAGAGTGAACTCCAGAAG
Organism: Centropyge bicolor; assembly: GCA_037975185.1. NCBI lineage: Eukaryota > Metazoa > Chordata > Actinopteri > Pomacanthidae > Centropyge > Centropyge bicolor. Next base: position 7,859,253 of record JBBMOC010000012.1, on the reverse strand, counting down.
GCTTTAGAAAAGAGGAAATGGGAACAGAGGATGAAGGCGAGCAGGGATCAGGAAGAGGCGAAGAAGAACAGATCGCCACTTCATCAAGAGCTGCTGAAAAGACACGAGAGGCTGGAAAAGGTTTGCACCGGACGCATCCTTCACAAATATTGGATCATAAAGATTCTCAGTGTTTCCACACAGAGGACATTGGGGTCTCTCATTACATCTACTTGGAGCATCCAGTTGTTCTGCAGCCAGCCACTAGATGGCACTGTAGATATTTTTTCAGACACTCATTTATTATAACACTGTACTTGTATCAAGGCCCTGTGAGTGCACTAGTTATATGAACTAAAAGACAGCACATAAAGAGAATTAATGTTTCTGCTCATCAAAGCTATTTTGTAAAACCATTTATAACTATAGACATTTATGGATATTTGAGGCCTTTAATGTTAAGCATTTAGCCGTAAACCTTGACATTTGTTAAGTATCTTGTAAAAATGATGCTTTTTTTTTTCACTGTGGCTACAAATATGATTTTTAATTTTTCATTATGTTTCGATTTCTCCACAGCTGGAGACAGATAAAGGACAACAGCGAGAGGGTCCAGAGTTCGTCCGAGTCAAAGAGAGGCTGAGAAGAACTGCAGTGTTTGATGCAGGAGAGAAAGAAGTGTGATGATTTGTGATTGTATGTTGCGTGTTGTACGTTGTCAGCTCATGGGACTGTTGGGAATATCAACAGGGAATCTAATGGAGCTTAGGTGTTTTTTTTTTCAGCCTAGCATCATTGATCAATTAAGTCAATCAGATAAGCTGATGCAAGACATTTGGCAGCAAATCATTTACTGTGCAAGAGGAGCAGTTTTTCTCTTTGGATCAATAGTGCGTCTGAATGAGATAGAAATCAAAGTGTGCACAGACAGATTAGTCAATCCACTTGAATAACATCATCAAGAAAAGTCACTAAATTAGGCTGATGGATGAACATGTAGTCAGTGACGACAGCTGAAAACAGGATCATATACACATATATATGGACATTTTTCTGTGCTGTCAGTGTAATAAAGAAGTTTAACTGCACAATTTTACTATGTGTTTTTTGGGTATTCAGTTGTACCTGCACGTCATTGTTTTATACAGCCTGGTATGTGATGCTGGAAAGTGTAGTGTCATCAATATTCTGATCTGAAATGAGATAAAATAATTTGTCTGTGGTATGTATGAAATGATAATTACTGCTATACAAGTATGACAGAAAAGTCAACCTGATATTTATCTTTAGAAATGAATTCTATAAACAGAGCAAAACCAAAGCACAGTGTTTTACTTATAAAAACACAGTGGCTGTACGATGACAGAACACACAATGCATAGACAAGGAAGTTTTATTTCAGTTCCTGCAATCATATCTCTGTGGGTACAAATCATTGTATTTTCTTACATCTTGTTCAATAACCCATGATGCATTGCATCCATACATTTGTAGCTCAAAACAGCTTTTACAAAAAAGGATATACAATATATACTTATATTTATATATATAATATACACGTGTTTCTTTATGCATTTAGATGTGTTTGTAATGGGTAAAATAAGCTTTTTTAAAAAAGAAAAAAAAAACACAGCCAAGTGGAAACAAATCCCAGGTAAGGTTCAACATAAGGTCATTACCAAACAAATAATAGCCAGGTTATCAAAGTCATCAACATTGGCTATCTTACAGTTAACATGAAGCCCTTCACACACAGTTTGCATATTTTCCACAATTACAGTCATGTAAATCCAGAGTGACTGTCTTATTCCACTGTACTATGGACCTGAATGTATCAGAGACAGATCAAGTTGTTGGCAACAAATTCTTTTATAGGTTGGTTGGCTACAGCTAACTAATAATAATAATAACAACAGTAATATGGCATTATGACATGAAATAGTTTAAATTAATAATGGCGTGATGTGATTAATATCAGGATTAAAGTGTTTTCAGCTGTCACAGGGAGATTTTTTCTTCTCATCAAAACATCACTGTCCGTCCTCTGAGTATGTTTGTAAGATGTTAACACATGTGAATCTACAGTCAAACATCCCCACTTCTCTGTATGGCTTTAGTACCGTAGTTCATCTACTCAGGAGGACAAATGTTCAGCCCCATGATATTTTCTTTTTCATATTTTCTACTGTGGCTGGCACCTGTGGCAAATATTTTTTTCAGCTTGTGCCAGAGTATCAGAAAGGGAGAAACAACTTCTACATAAGCAACAGCAAGAAAACAGACTGAAAAATTATCATTATTTTTTTTTGAGTTGTAAATAAACATAGTACAGGAGAAATGTCACTCAGGTAGAGACTTGACCATCATAGTCAATGCAAATGATAAGTCCACTGTGCTGTGTTGTACTTTGTCAACAACATTACTTCTGGTGTTACTCACTTCACATTATATAGCTCAAAATTACAGTATTACATCATTTTTCAATACAACAGAGTAATAATAATCATGTGTGTTTATACTAATTGATCATCATTCATGTAAACATATTTAACCAGGTCATGCAAACAGTAGACCAAAACTTCTTCCACTAGAGGTGCACAGCACAGAGCAGGCGGAGCGCCCAGACTGAGATCCCTCCAACTCAGCAGAAGACCCACAGACTGACAGCAGGCGGACAATTAGACGCTCGCCGGGAACAGAACGGGGAGGATGAGCGTGATATGAATAGGATCGTTTTCTTCCCACGCGCGGAGGATTCTCAAAATAATTGCGCCTTCAAAATAACTCACGGTGGCAGAAGGTCAGATTCCTGTGATTTACGGACTTGCGGGGATCTCAGTTTGAGCCTCTGATAACAGAACAGCCATAAAACAAACAAACAAAAAAAAGTGTCTCCTTTTGATATTCATACCTTTTCGATGTGTGTTTTTTTTTTTTTTTCCCCAACAGAAGCATGCAAACACTCCAGGTCAGAACCACTGTTCACAAGCCCAGTCTGAGCCAGAATATAGAGTCCACACCCCCCCAGGATCGCCCTCTGCTTTCCAGGAAAAGGCTTGAAACAAAACACTTAGAAAAAAAGACAGAAACACTTAATGTGAGAAAACAGAACAAATGGAGGGTGGAGCAGTGGAGACATGCCTCGAGGTTAAATCTATGCAACTAAAAAGCTACTCGCTCAGTGACTGGACGGAGTCACGCTGATGGGTACAGAGTTTAGAGGCATGCAGGAGTAGCTTTCAGTACTGTGCGTTCCCCCGTTTCTTTGTGCCCCCGTCTGGCCAGAGTTTTGGAGAAAGCTGCCAGTAATGTAGAGCGTGTGAGGCAGATGGATGCAGACAGACAGTAACTGCGGTTAGAGGTAGATGTGACAGATAATGTGAGAACAGAAATAAAATGGAGACAACTGCCTTTAGGCCCGCTGGCTGGTCTTTGAGACTCCAGAGGCTCGGATCCTTCCTGCAGCTAACATCCAGAGCCGCCTCTTGAAACGCCGTCTGCTATATAGCTGCGCAAAGGACAACTACACGTTAGGTTGCTCGGGGGTTTATCTTCGGGTAATCATGCAGACAGGCCCTTTCTTAAAACCTTTAAATCGCTGTCGAGGAGCAGGTTCTCTTCTGCAGCAACTTAAAAGTGTGTATCTTGAGTCAGGATGTGGGTTTTTTTGTTTGTTTTTATGAGGAGGGGGGACAAAGACTTTACAGTGCCGTTGTCCACGCTGTGACCTGCCTCGCTGTGGATGTACTCTGGTGGACACTGCCTGATAACTACTCTGCATTCCTGGCCAGACTGGGCGGGCGGGCGGGCTCTGGGCGCTCCGTGACGGTGGGAGGTTGTGCTCAGACGCGGCTGGCTGGCCTGCAGCAGTAGGTGCAGCTTCTCAGGCTGTCTCGGTCTGTGCTGCCCTCATTGCTTCCACGGCGGCCGTCCTCGTAGTGGGACACTGTAGGCGAGGACGAAAACAGGGAACATGTGAAGTTAACGCATAAGATCCCGTGGTGACTCTGGGGCATTCAAAGTATTTGTTATTCTCGTAACAAGTACTTCGAATGCCCTAGATTCTTCTTTATACAGCTTTTTGCTTAGCCTAAACCCGTTAAGTCTCTAAGGGACATATACTAGACATCCTGGTGTGGTGGTGGTGTGAAATGACTTTGGGACATATTCCATCCATCCATCCATCCATCCATCCATCCATCCAGCCATCCAGCCATCCATCCATCTACCTATCATGTGTCCCATATTACATTTAACCTGCTCTGACCGTATTTCTTGAACAAATTAATATAAAACAATGAATATAATTCTAATTTAAGAAAAAATATTATCTAAAATATAAATATAAATATAGTATAAATTATAATATAAATAAATGTTTTTTTAAAAACCTCAGAAGTGTGTCCCCCATCATTTTCCTTTAAGGAGAAATGGGTCTGGGTTCTTGTGGGTTAAAGGGGAATTAAAAAAACTAGGGTCTTATTCTACTGTGGCCTTTCTAACTATGAGTCATAAATAACTTTGCTTTCACCACCACACAGGAAATCTGATAACATAAATATATTGTGGAAAGCAGCAGGAGAGTTATTTTTAACTTACATCTTGCAGAATCGTTTTTTAAAATGCTTGTATTCTGAGTCTTGCCAAGATTCAACAGCTCCCTGGATTAGATATTGTTTCTAACAGCACAGGGATTCAACCAGCCGTCAAAGCAAACAGCTGCCTCATCATCTGCACGCTCGGGTTTGTTTACAAGTGTGAGGCTGCGGCATCATGTCAATTTAACATGTGTGACACGAGAGAAGTAGCAGCAAACTAGAGAAGATTCGTTAGCGTCATCATCTTTTGGGGAAATTCAAAAAAACTAAGTGCAATTGTTAGTTATACAGCGGATTACTCTGAGGACAGATGTTCACAGATGGAGTGAAACCAGCTGTGTGACAAATTCACAGATCTGATGAACACTGCTATTCTGGAGATGCTGTTTCTCTACAACAGCAACTGGAAAAAACACTGACGCCAGCTGGTCAGCTCTGAACTGTAATGACCGCAGGACATCTCTGCAATATCTGTTTACCTCTGTTAATAAGATCTATATATGAAATCATGAATAATAAAATGTTGGTTATCTCTGCAGATGAACAGATATTTGCAAGCATACAGCTGCTGAGCCAGATGTTTGTCCCGTCAGCAGAAGCCAGTAAAAATCGCTCATTTCTGCAACAGATTTATGTAAAACATCTGTTTATTTGGAAGCTTGCACTGATTGTCCCAATATACTTTTTTTGATTACCCAAACAATGAAGTGCAAAGTCAGCAGAACCAAAAGTTAAAAACTATCACAATGATGAGAATGAAACCCAGGTTAAAAAATAATAAGTTAACTTGGAATTCAGGAACAGCGTCAATCCTACAACAGTGTAGCTGCTTGACCTATCCTCTCCTATTTGTCTTAGTTTTCTCGACTCCCTTCCTCAGCCTTCAGCCCCTCACCTCTCTGCTTCATCCCTCCCTCTATCCCTCTTCACTCTCGTTCATCCCCTACATCCTCCCTCTTCTATTCAATCTGGTGGAGTCTCCTCCTTGTCTGTCTATACATTTATATAGTTAATATTATATCTATTTCTATATATTTCTTCCTTCTATATATTTGTCTTAGACCAGGTTAACCCCGCGTCCTCCTCCAGATTTTTATGCTTTTCACTGCATTATTAAACAAGTCACTTATGTTATAGCTTACCGGTCATAATTTGACTGTTGACAGGAACACTATTTACAAGGTGGAAAATGGTAATAGCAGCTCTAATGAACTCATAAGTTCATCCCCTTTCACACATCCATCCACCTTCAATGTTTATTACATCACTAAACCTTTAACCAGCATGAGCCACAGGTCTGAAATAAAGGAGTGTTCGTTCATTCACTTTGAACTCAGAACTTACAGCTCTCCTCCTCCCCATTCCCCAGATCATCTTCCTCCTCCTCCTCCTCCTCCTCTGGGAGCAGATGTCCATGGCAGGGACTGGTGGGAGTAATCTGACTGGGTCCCTCGAGACTAGTGCCCAGCTGCAATTTCCGCATGTGGCGCACCACTGCTGTGGCATTAAATGCTTGCTGCATGAGAGAGAGAGAGAGAGAGAGAGAAAGAGAGAGAGAGAGAGAGAACCTTCTGTGTCTGACAGCAGCTACTCGGGGAAAAAAACAGCAAAGTCGTACAAAATGTGCTCGAACTCCTGCCAATCTTAATACTGCTCCCTCAGCAGGTTGCCCCTGGTTCAGCCGAGACACTGACCTTCCATTTACTTTTGGCAAAGTTCTTCTTGATTTGAGCGCTGACAGATTCGTGGATATTCTTGTCCAGAGCTGTGTCTCCGCAGATCCTGCAATGTCAACATGATTTAGAGAACTTACGGGCAGCTGAAGCATCTTTATCATTGTTAGTTAGTTAGTTAGTAGATCAGCAGAAAATTAATTGCTGACTATCTGGATATGTGAATAACTGCTGATCAAGCAAAAAACGCCAGACACAAGATGGTTCCAGCTTCTCAAATATAAGGATCTGATACTTTCCTCTGTCATGTGTTTATGATATACTGATTATACTGGAGTTTTGCACTGTTGATGTCAGACATTTGAATGTGTCACCTTCTGCTCCGGGAACTTTTCACTTCTTTCTGATATTAATCATTTAAGCAGGAAAATAATTAGATTAATCATTGATGGAAATATTTGTTAACTGTAGCCCTACAGTCAATTAGTTTTTTTTTTTTACAATCAATCAATCAATCAGTCTTTAAATTGCTAGTCCAGGTCCCAAAGATATGAAAGATAGGTGGAAGATATGAAACATACATGCAAGCTGCACATCCTGACACGAGAAGAATACATTGTTAAAACAGTTTAATTTCACTTCTTTTAATCAACTAGTCAAATAGTCTCACCACTATCTGTTGTATCTTTTTGTCTTGTATCTTACCATGGATGCTGGAGGGCCTGCTCACACGTGTATCTCTTCAAAGGCTCTTTCTCCATCAGGTGGCAGATGAAGTCTTTGGCTGCAAACATAAATGAAGTCTATGTTGCTTAGTCTAACTTTAATTTTTAATTTTCAATGTTGGAGTTGCTGTAGATATTTTTTAGTAACTGGTACGTACCTGAATCTGAGATGTCATCCCAGTACGGAGAGTCAAATTCATACTCTGCTTTCAGGATCTGCTCAAATAACTTGGCGTCATTCTCATCGTAAAACGGAGGATATCCACATAACCTGGCGGATATTAGAAGATGTTCAGGACTATAAAATAATCACTTTAAATACTCATCAGTTATAAATGAGCTCAGACTTACAGGATATAAGAAATAACTCCTATGGACCAGCAGTCCACTGCTTTGCTGTACGGCTTCTGAGCGAGCACCTCGGGAGCTGTGAAACACACACGTTCAGATACGACACAGAGCAGCAGTGAGGGTGAATTCAAGTAATCTTGACCTTTCAATAATACCATGTGATCTGGCAGGTCACGTTAAACAGGTGGAGAGCCCTTCTGAAACACTTGCAATTGACTCAGTAGTGGATGAAAGAGCCTCTCACAACACACTGAATAAAGAGGGGAATATCAGCTCAAACAGTAAGTGCAGCACACGATAGAGGGGGAGGGGTGTGTGTGTGTGTGTGTGTGTGAGGGCTGACCAGAGAAATAAATGCCTCACCCACATATCCAGGAGTACCGCAGGCTGTGGACATGACACTGCCTGCTCCCTCAATCTTTGACAGCCCAAAGTCGCTGATCATGATTTTGGAGTCTTCGTCCATACTGTAATACAGCAAATTCTCTGGCTGCAAAGATGAGAAGAACGACCAAAGAGGACGGTTTGCAAATTGGGAAAAATGGATAGGTGCAGGCAGATTGTGCAGCTATATTTCTGTTTTGCCAGAGCAATGATACCTTCAGGTCTCTGTGGACAATCCCCATATCGTGGAGATACTTGACGGCGTCCAAGATCTGGTGGATGAGCTGGCTGGCATCTCTCTCTGTGTAGAAACCTTTCTCCACAATCCTGTCAAACAGCTCACCTCCTGAAACCCTGCCAGGGCGAAATCAGAGACAACAGCTAAATATTCTTGCACCTTTTACTGAAGATGTGAATATGAGAGGTTTTGTATTGAATTTGACCAGCAACTAAGAATTATTTTCATTATTGAAAAATCTATTATCTTACTGGTGGGAAAGTCATTATGCAAAGCACATAACTTTAAATGTTTAAGCATTTAAAAATCCTACATGTATAAGTTATAAAATATGTCAAGCTGAATTTTACATTTTGTACAAATGATGCACAAGACATCTAGAATATTTGGTGCTGTTATAAAATATTATCTTGAGTTTCAATTGAAACATACGTGATTCATATGTGATCGATATGAATATGAGGGGAAACAAAAAAAACATTTTTAACTGAATGTTAATGTAATAAATTGAAATGTGGAAAAACAGCTCTCACAAGTTCTCAGACATTTGAATTCAATTGTATTCAGTTCACATTGATGTTAAACAAAGAGAAAGCAGAAAATTATCCAATTTGAGACGCTGAATCATAGAATTTTGTCAATTTTCATTTCATAAATTGCCAATTAATTTCCCTGTAAATCGACAAATTGATTAATCAAATCACTGTTTCAGCTGTCTTTCACAGCACGAAAACAGTTGCTAAATGCAAACCTCCTATCGTATAACTGGCCGTTGAGTGAGATAAAGAGGGAGAAGAACTCACAGCTGCATGACGAGATATAGGTGGGATGTACTTTCGAAGATGTCCTCCAGCGAAACGATGTTGGGATGCTTGATTCTGAAGAAGAATAAATGCATTTTTAATTGAGCCACATTTCTTTCATGCTTACTGTCAGTTGGTCACCAGATGGCATTCTTGCTGCATAATTCAAATTCAGAGCAATCGCTTGTCTCTTTTCTGTGGAAAGCCCCACAGTAAATTGGGATCAAACCTGTGTGTATATCCTGCCCTACAAGACAAACTGGAAAATCCTCTCAGATCAGAGCTTTAGTAACTACCTCTCACCCCAAATGACAACAACCAGTGTTTGTGGCTGGAGCATGAAAGAAAGACCGGCTTTAGAGATCATAGCTGCAGGGTTGGACAGAATGACTCTACCAAACAAAAACCTGAATTGGATCATTTATTGTTATGAGCCATTGAGCAGACAGTCGAGCATCTCTCTTGGCTTTCGAGTAGAGTTGAGGGCATGTGAACACACCGCTGCTGAAACACATGAGCAGCTGAGAAGAGCTCATGTGACTTTAGTGGAAATAGAGAATCTGTGTGTGTATGTGTGTGTTTTCAGGTTATTATTTCAACTTTCTTCATCTCTTTCATAACTCTCTTATTTATCCAACGGTGATAGGTATGGGGCCAAAATCCTCTCTCCTCTCATTCTTCCACATCCTCCTCCTTCCATCATTCCTGACCCTTCCCGACTCTCCACTTCTCCACCCTCTATGTCTCTTTCTCTTTCTTCAATACACTGCTGCGGGGAACTCCACACCATCTCCGCCTCTGTGTGCTGTTGCCCTGGCAACAGGGACACTAAAAATAGGTCTATCTTCTTTACTCCTGACATTTCCGGTGCACAATCCTACTGTTTCTACTGACACCATGCATTTAGTTGCCCATTCAATTGACCCCTTTGCATACATTCTGCCGCTGAACGTGCACCGTGGCGAGAGGCCACAGCGGCTGATTCCTCCCGCCGGACGATGACGTGGCAGCTGGGAACTTGACCTCACCTGTGCAGCACCGCGATCTCATTCTCGATGTTGTTCTCTTTGCCTTCCAACGCTTTCTTGGGGATGCACTTGATGGCCACCAGCCTCTGGGTCCTCTTCTCCTCTGCTAGAACCACCTCTGAGAAGGCTCCCCTAAAACACACACACAGAGTCATATCTCCATCATTTCAAGGACGTTACATTGACTTACATTCATTTCCTGGAGATCTAATCTTCACCCTAAAATTTTAACGATTTACATTATGCTCTTTGTCAACAAAAAGGAAGGCGAATCTCCACAATGTGACTGAATATATAAGAAGATTCAAGACATGAGCATACACACATTCACATATCCAGTACATGCACACATTAGAGGAAGAAAGAGGAATGTGTGGGAGTGTGAGGTGAAATGGACAAACCAGCAAGCTATAAAGCAGGATTCATTCTTCTTATGCTACAGGCCATGATGGATGGAAAAAGTGTGAGACAAAAGAAAGAAGATAGAATGTTCAGAGCTTTTTATGCAAATCATTATTTTTTTTTTAAATTCTTCTTGATATCTTTTCAGTGGCTGGTTCCCACACTAAATGAAGCCCAGTTATTAGATATCAGCTTTATAAAAAAGATTCCAAAACACCCTCCATTCAGCCATCTGTGTTTGTGTTTGTATGGTGCGCGTGTGTGTGTGTGAGTGGTGTTTAGATGAATAATTCAAAATGGTGACATTACTGAGAGGTTTTTCGGGGGCTGAGAGGAGACTCAGGAGTCGGGGTGAAGCAACAGTGGCACACAGACATTTATAGTAACATGAGTTGCTTTTCAAAAAGAGAAACTATTTTTAATCCATTCAATAATAGATACAGTAAATGTACTGTGGCTGGAGACTAGACTGCATTATGGATTACGGTGATGGTGAGAGGGAGAATGGTGTGTATTTACACAGTCTCCCCACAGGAGCGTGGGAGGGAGCTCAGGAGGAGGCCTCGACGCACGAACACTGTCAGCAGCCACAGGGGTCCTTTACATGTGTGTGAAACAGCACTGTCATGCAATACACCACGGATCAGTGCAGTGTTTTAGCAAATATTCCTCCTTCTTTCTACACACACAAAGAGATCTCAGCTGCAGTGTGCAAGCTTAAATAAAAGGATGCAGCCTTCATGGTGCTGCTGGCAACAGGAACCATGTGACGAAGATGCGAGCATTTCTCACATTCAATCTGCTTTTAATGGTTATTAACAGTTAACAACAGTAACGACGACGGGAGCAGAGGAGTTATTGTGCCACCTGAGCGTCTCTCAGCGCACCATCGTCATGTCATAATGAACGCTCAGTGTGGATCTGTCTTAATCCTTGAGATGGCTTTGTACCGTGGCCATCTTGTGCTCAATGAACCAGAGCAGCAGAAACGTTTGCATAGTGAAGCTGATGCACACGAGGAGGGTTGATTCTCTCTCTCACACACACACTCACTCACACACACACACACATCTCCGGTTTCATTTTTTAAAAAGCCCTTAAAATAATCTCAAAGTGCAATCACATGAAGCTCCAATTCTCATCGACCCATAAAAGCATTTTAACGTGTTTAAGTCTGCAGCATTTACAGCCGGGGGTTCCTCAGAGGGTCAAGAGTGTTAAACTTCTACTGTCAGTGAGAAATAATCTGTTTAGTCTGATTGGCTGGTTAAAATAGAAGGTTCAATGAGCCAAGACCAGGAGATAGACGGATATGACCCTAAATTCAGTGACATGTGAGTTAACATTTTTACTACTGTTTACTTTGTTGGTTACAGGGCTGCAAATAATAGTTTAGCAATTAATAATTTGATCTATTCAATGTCAGAAAATACTGAAAAATGCCTGTCATGGTTTCCCAGAATCCAACGTTGAGGTCCTCAAATGTCTTGTTTTGTCAGAGCAGCAGTTGAAAATACTCACAATGACAGAATTATCACAATTACCAAAAAAAAACTGTCAATTAATTTTGTCAATTTCATTTTGTTAAATTACTCAATTAACTGTTGTAGTTGGAGCAGTGAAATGAATCAATCTGAGACGAGGAAATATGGTCATGTTAGCTGGTTTCTAAATTAGTGGTGAGCAGTACATTATGGTGTCAAACCGAACTACACCAGAACATCGTTTCTATTATGTAATCTGCCCACATAGCTAAATAATAACAGTATCAGTATAGCAACGGTATCTGTCATTTTACTACTATAGTTTGTGAATTGGAGAGATGAGTTCCTACAATTTTCTCCCTGGACAAAAGCAATACAACTGAGACTATAGACTGAAAGATGAAGGTGCTCTAATCTGCTTATACTACAGTGAATATCTCACATTTCAACTTAAACTGGCTGTATGTCACCTGATCCAGGCTTTAACAACTATTCCTAAAAAGAAAAAAAATGCTCGCACACACACACTTTTCTCCTGCTGCTGTGAGACACGTTGTAATTACCCAACCAGTTGCTAATTTCTGCTAGGAGATGTGGTCGGGTGGGCTCTCAGGGGGTTTGAGAAGAGGAACAGTAGCTGGAGGGAGAGAGGAGGCTACTGTAGCTGTTATTGTGAAAGGATGAGATGAGCTGATGTGTAAGATTTAGCATTAAACGGAGTGAAATGACAGTGAAGAAAAGTATAGGTTATTGTCCGGCTTTATGAATTTCAATATCTTCCCTCAGATTAAAGCAAACTGTCCTTTTTTCCACCAGCAGTTAGCAACAGACCACTGAAATCTTGACGCATCATTTCATCTATTTCATGCCAATATGTAATCCTGGCATGCACACTAACTTGCTTTTAGCAAATTGAAATAAATAAGTTTCAGATGAGTCATTCATCTCAAGGCTCACAGCTGACGCTCGGCTGTTTTTGTGTACATGAACAAGACTGTCATGGCATATTTTTAGACATTCTGGCAGATTTAGATAGACAGACAGACAGACAGATAGATAGATAGATAGATAGATAGATAGATAGATAGATAGATAGATAGATAGATAGATAGATAGATAGATAGATAGATAGTAATGATGCATCTGTAGCAGAATGATGGTGTCTGCCCCAAAGACATCAGCACAACATGAGCACCACAGCATGGGTCTCTCTGTCTCTCTCTCTCTCTATCTCTCTCGCACACACACACACACTTGTACTTCTACACTTGTGAGGGCCCTCGTTGACATAATGCATTTTTCCAGCCCCCTAACACCAACCTCTACTCTAACCCTAGTTAATTCTAACCTAACCCTTAAAACCAAGCCTGAACCTTCAAACAACCCTTTGAGGTCTGACCAGAGTGAGCAAAATGTCCTCTCTGTCCAAAAATACCTCCACTCTCAAGGTCTAACACTCAAATTGGTTCTCACAGTGATAGATGTACAAGTACACACTGACACACACACACACATATCACACACAAGTTGTTGAAGACGCTGTAATCCCAGCTGTCCATATGGGAAAATATTGATTCACACATTCTCATATCACAGTCAGTTTTTCGTAGCGCTTTCACTATGATAAGCGTGCTCTTATTGCCGTCTTCTGTGTCTTCAAGGCTTCATATGACAATTCGTCATTATCAATTCTAACATTATGGGCTGCTTGTAAATCCATCACTAAGTTTGTGTGGAAAGTCCTTCCTAAGTTTTTAGTGACTACCAGTCAATTGTAAGAGATGTCTTGGCTTAGGTAAAGTCTCTACTATCTAGAGTAGAAGAAGAAGAAGAAGCATCTGTGGCATCGTCCAATCAGAGAGCATTCAACATTGTAAACAAGGAGGTCGACAACACTCCAGCGGCCAGCGGCACAATACCTGAGTGACATGCAGATTTGTACTCCTTGTTAAACTCCACCTTTATGATTCGTTTAGTGTTCAAAGCTGATAATGCGCACAGATATTTGCATCATCGAGCAGGTGGAGGCTGTGACGTATCACCCACTGTCTGTTTTCAATCCTCAAGCTTGTCTAGTTGCTCCAAGCCGGCCATGTGTTGCACATGCTGTAGGCAAATTGTTAGGTTGGTGATCACACCCTGCACATGTAGTAGTAGTAAATATTTAACAACCAATCTCTATGAAATAAGTAGCTTGTGTGGTGCAATGTGCTATTTAATTGAATTATGCATTCATTTCCACTTAGTAAACAAGTAAAAGGAAGGAGCGGTTGTTGGCTCCTGGACTGGCTGCACAGTAACTACAGGATCCAGAGTGTGATGAAATTAAAGCCCATTGCAGTCAAAGTGATTGATGTGTGCTGCAGAGCCAAACATTATTCATAATGTTCTTTTTTGTTGTTGTTTTAAAGATGCGCTATCAATCAGGCCGAGTCGGGCCCCTCGGACCTGTTGCAGACAGCTACGAGCATCCGTCAGTCTATTGATCTCACCTGAAGCAGGCGCTCCCTTCGAGACCAACACGCCTCCAAGTCCCAAAAAAAGCATTCTCTTTTTAGCCTAATCCATTTGGTGTGTGTGCTCTTTGGGTGTGTGTTTGAGAGAGAAAGAGATAGTAAGGTAAGAGTGGATGTGTGCAGACCTACAGTACGACACCAGATTCATTCTTACATCCTGCATCATTATGAAAAATAACTTTCTCTATTCATATTCACACAGCCTGGGACTGGACCATTCACTAACAATTGCACAACTGTATATTCTCCATCTACTCTACTAAAGTCATGTGTAGGTCAAACCTCTTAACTCCTCTGCTCTTCTCTATAAACAAACCAGCCGGCATGAGTGCTTTCCAACAGTGTTTAGTGCTGCATAGTCATAATGTTTACACTCCTGCTTTATGCTGCTATTTATACTTGTATAAGTAGTTCTTTAAACTGGCCTGTCTCATATCTAAGTTCTAATGTTTCTGTTTCTTTTCTAAGGCACCATGAAGTTTAAAGTTCCTGTCATTGTTAGACTTTGTTGTATCATATGTCAAATGTCTATCTTTGAGTTTTGATGTTAAAGCTCACTTAAACAATATGCACTTAGTTTTAGTATTGCATGAAAAATGTGTGTTATGAAAGTACTGCTGTGCAAACTGAGAATCAACCAAAATTCTGTGTTGTTAGGTGAAGTGTTCTGTGGTGGAGAGATCTAAGATAACATATTCCTTTATTAGTCCCACAGTGGGGAAATTTCCAATCTGAAAGGAGAATTGAACATTAGCAACACATTTAAGAAGTAGTCTGCTGTGTATGGTTTAATTGCTGTGTTGTGGTCTGAAATTATTTCGTTAACTGGCCCATGTTCTTCATTTCTGTCAGGTAGGCGGCCAGTGTGTGGGGGTACCCCCGTCTACAGGACTTGTAAAGTGAACTTGCATTCATGCATCAATATCACTACTCACAAGCCTGTAAGTCTTTGTAAAATGTTGATAAAATCACATTTCAATAGTTTGCAAATCATTTAAACTCTATATTTATATGAGAATAGCGCAGAGACAGCATATCAACATGACTGGGTTTAAAAAGAGCATCCAGAGTCTCAGAAGATGGGAAAAGGTTTACCACTCTGAGAGACTGAGAGAATTTGGGGATTTCAATATCTACAGTACAAAATATCATTAAAAGATTCAGAGAGTCTGGGGAAATCTGCACAAAGTGGACAAGGCTGAAAACTAATACTGGATTTCAGATTTCACTTTCAACACTTGTTGTAATGTTGTCTTTGTATCATTTTCAATTAAATATTGGATTTAAATGATTTGCAAAGAATCAAGTTTTCATTAAGATTTTATACAACTTTTCTGGATTTGGGGTTGTACATAAACTCGTCAAACAGCTAGATCTCTAAGTAATTCATGGGACATCTATCTCCATCCTGACAGCCTCACAACTCTAAAAATATGAAGATGGTCTAGATCAAGATCAAGTCTACTTCTATAGGGTCAGAGCTATATAATTGTCCTGTCTCGCCATGCTATGCAAATGATATCGTTAAAGGAGATGCGTCAACAAGAAGAACAAAAGAAAAGCCAGGGTGACAGACATGATAACTGTGGAGTAGGGGGATGTTTTTTTTTTTTCATCTGCTACCTCGAGGACAGCTTGTCCCGAAGTGGACTCCAAACAGAGGTAGCACTGCGAGGATTAGCTGGATCTGAATATAATATTTCAACATAAATCAATTAACTTCACACACTGAATTCCTGGATAAAGCTCCTCTGTAATCTTCTCTGGGAGCATAAGGAGCTTTCCGTCAACACGTTAATTCTGCCCTCTGCCCGGTCCGGCTATAATGACAGGAGGGAAAGAATATTACTACAGCTTTCCCCCCTTCGTTTTTTCTGAAATATGGGAACACGCTATCCCGGCAGTTCATTCTTTCAATCCTTGTTACATAACCCTTAATATCATACTTCAAATTACAATCACTGTTTTAAGTTCCCGTGAGTCTTAGTGGAATCGTAACAGAAGTTATCAGCGTTTAGCAGCAGTTGTGAATTCTCAAATATACGATTTGCTAGTCAAAGTGCATTTCATACGGCGCGCACAGCTCTGAAACACACGCTCATTTGATGTCCTCCTACAGCACTCGACACAACCAGACAGCCTCATCATCTACCCACTGCTATTTCACTTTTTTGGATATGAACCAGAGTTGCGCAGTCATTAAAATCTGATTCTGTGCAGCCTCTCTGGGGAAGCAGGTGCGATTCCAAGAAGAAAGAAAACAACCACACTCCATATGGCACACCCGTGTCATCACAGGTGGACGTGTGCTAGGTCACTTGTACTTAGTTTGGGGGGTGGGTGGAGAGGTGCCGCCCGGCCATCTGGGCTCGATCCTGTACCCCTAGAGAGTGCAGTCACAAGTCAGTGTGAGTCCAGCCCTCGCCATTACTGACTGGAAGGCAACCTTTACCCGGCTGGCTGAAGACACATTTTACATTTCAGTGCAAAATGGAAGTGCATTAAATCAACATGCAAATATAATCTATTTTGGATTCAAGACCATGTAGCAATAACTTAATGTGGTCAGGGTCAACGTGAGGGCAACAGGAAATACCAGCAGCTGCAGTAACGGGCTTATGTGATCTTTCCTTTTGCCTTCAGCACACGTGTGATTGAGAAATGAAGAGAAATCCACATCCTCCCAGTCAATCATCACAATCTGACACATTCACATAAAGCAGATGGGTCAAAGTGACAGGTTTCATTGGGTATTGTATTGTAATTTGTATATGAATAAGTTGTAGGCAATAGGAAAGAATCACTACGTTTCGTTAGAATTTAGTTTCAGGCAAAGTGGAAACATTGGTTTTCACTTTTTTCATACAAAGAGGAAAAAAGTCTGCATCCATTCAGGGCTCCTCTCACTCTCCACACAACAACAAGTCAGAGCCAACATGACAGGCAAATTGTCTGAATATCATCACCTCTCATATCAGGCATGTCCACACCACATTATGCACATTACTCTGCAGTATTTATGCTGGATTAGCAGGACTGGCTTCGGTCAGTGATGGGTGCTGTACATTATAGGTGATTTGTGCTGAAAGGCCAAAATAAAGTCCTCATTGTGAGTCTGTCATTAGCCGTCAACGTCACAGTGTTGACATAAATAGGTGTCACATTTGAAATACAGCTACTCATGTTGTAAACTTCTGACCAAAGTGGAAGAATAACAGTGATGTTCAGTAACACTGAAAACACTCATATACACACACCTGCGTGCATGCACATGTTTGCATATATGCAAATAAAATACAAGCATGTTAACACATACAACAGTGTCATTTTAAACTCATGGCCAACACCATTCATTCAAGACCAACTTGGAAAAATGCAAACTGTTTTCAAAACCAGATCCAGTTCAGTTTTGAATAATTTCATTTTTACATATTCTGCTGGTTACTTTGCATTGACTTTGACCAGTCACCAATAAAACTTAACTGTAATCCATTTAAAATGTTTTTGTGCTGCTCAGAAGAAAGCGAAATAGGCTGGGGAAATAATGCATTTTTGAATGCTTTAAGGCAAGTGAGAAACAGTTGAGTCAGCATCCAACAGTGTCCAAGAACAAGACGCGTCTGAGTCAAAATCGGTACAAGTGACAGGCACGTCCAAAATGTCAGTAAAGTTTCTTGACAGACTCTAGTGTCACGACTGAAACGCTGCAGCTCTGACAGCATGGACAGATGGGGGAAAATGAGTGGTGGGCGACTTTTGACCGTCAGTTTCTTACACAAATTTTGTGTATGCTCAATTATCTACAAGTATCCAGATCCAGACTACACATGGGAGCTTCATTATATTTTACCTCAAACTCTAGGAACCAACCTGTGCTAATGAGCTCACTTTGACCCAATGCTTGCAATTGGATTTTTTTTTGGTATTGTAATTTAAACACAATGTCATTCATGTAGGAACAAAGGGCACCATCTTACATAGGGCCTCTAGACTAACTGATATTTAATTGTCTGATCATTCAAATTCACAAAAACATACATATTTTGATATCTCGATATGCAGAGAGTTTTATATTTTCCAAGGTTTCAAGCATTCACTGCTGACAGCTTTGCAGCCAGAAAATAGAAGTAAAACTATATTGAAAAATAAAAGTGGAAAGGTGCAATCTTTCCTGAAAACATGTTGCACTTTTCTGATATACTAAGTGACACAAGCTGAGGTGATCAGGGCCAGGTCTGGGGCCACTGGTGCACTCGCCCACTTTGGCCCTTCGGTAAGCCAGCCTTGCCCCGACAACGGCGCTAAACTATCCGTGCAACTTACGTTCCCAGCACTTCTTTGAAGTCATAATGTTCTTTGATGTCTGATGTCTTCTTTTTCCATCCATTTCCATCCTCTCCAAGAGGCATCCTACAATGCTGATCGGATTCGCCACACTACAGCTACAGGGCAGAAAGAACAGAATGGGTGGGGGAAAAAAGTGAATAGACTCAGAGTACGTGCACAATTAAGTTTGACCCACATGATGTGTAATCAGATGCTAAGTTCAACTAATGATGGATATAATGTTTGAACCAAAAATAAGTGTGTAAGAGAAAACAATGTTCAAAAGCATCATGCTATTATGAGTTTTTAACCATTTTCTGATGCATATTCTATCATTCCAACAAACAGTGGGGAAATAATAAATAAGACTTGCGATATTACACAACAATCAATGGCCACTGTTTAATGCCATCAATCAAGACTGTGTGAGATATTCTGCCTCTGCATCATTAATATGCCCATTACAGTTTAGCTGACTGATGTGATCGTTGCATAAAGCCATTAAATAAACCACTCATCTTCCTGATGAAGCGTACTGGTTATTGCAGCTCTTGCTTGCATTTTTAAAGAGCGAGCTGACTTTGATTGGACTGGACGACAAGTTTGCAGTCTGTATCTGCTCGTATGCATGATGAGCGATCGATAAGCTGCAAAAGTCCAGTCAAAGTAAAAGGAAACACTGCAGTCTTGTGTTATTCTTTATTATCAAGAGGAAAAACTTTGGTGAGGCAGAGCAAAAGAATAAGAACATTTGTAAGGCAAAATAAATTTGTGCAGGGACAAGAAAATATGACTACTCCCCCCCCCCTCCAAAAAAAGCCACAACAACAGACCAGGCAACAATAAAGAGCAACAAACAAGAGCTTGAAAGTAGGGCAAACAGTGCAGCAGAGACAAGAAAGGGTCCAGGAGCAGTTTCAGAAAACAAACGCATGGTCAGTGGAGGCAGATACCAGCTGAGGGACCTGGGCTATATTTAACATCTGCACCTTTAAACAATTAGGTTACTCTGAAGAAGAAAGAAAAAAAAACCCATCTCTACAAAGAGGTCTGATCAGGTGGAAACTATTTTCCACTGAGAAACATTTTGATGTGATATGATGGAGCTGCTATGCGTTAAAAGGCTGCAGGGCGTGAATGACATGCAGGAGGTTGACTGGGAATTCAAGGCATTTTTGCAGGTGCATTATGTTTGCAATGCTACAAAGATTGTCGTGATCATGCGTGCAGGACAGAGAGGAGAAAAGGCGATGTGGGTGTGAGACTGCAGAGAGCTCAAGGGTACGACAGTCACAGGAACCTTCGGGTTAAATCCGGCTGCAGACATGCGACACGGACGCGCACAAAAAGCTTCACAAGTTGCACTATCAGACAGAGAAACTACGCGATTCATGATGCATTTTGGAGAATATGTACGTGAGGAGGGGTGGGGAAAAAAAAGCACACATACCTAAATGGCGATCAGTGGCTGGGATGTGCTCTGCTCTCCTCTCCTCTGGGAGCGATGTGGTTGCTGAGCTTGTGCGCAAAGCTGGATGCGCTCAGACTTCTCCTGACGTCAAGAATACCAGACGTCTGTGGACGTAGTGCAGCAAAAAAAAAAAAAAAAAAAAGATGGAAAAAAAAATCACTCACTGTTCTCTTAACAACCTGATCTGCGATTCACCTTCATGATAGTCGCCGTCTGTCTGTGAGCAGCTTCTCGGTGGTGCATCTGCTCCGTGTTTTGTGCAGAGCTCGTGCAGGAGCGCATGCAGGAGGCCCGTGCACAGCGTTGTAGAGGCTTTTTCAAACGTGTCACTGTGAATTATTTGTCGTGCACACACACCCTCAAATCACACACAAAAGACCTGACTGAAATCAAAGTCTTGAGCTGTGCAGCAGAATAAAGGAGAGCGAGTGATCCTATGGGTTTAATGTGGCTACACGTGCAGGGAATTGAAGCTCAAATGTTTCCATTATTCTGGAGGCAACGCCCTGTTTCTCGTTCTATCACCCAGCATCACTCACTCATAGGACAGTTCACCTGGACACCGGTTGCCAGGGGTCCATCAGAGGTCTGTGAGGGGCCTAATAATGACAGTGCCACCAAATACAACAACGGCTTGGACCAAAAAGTGTCTTCACCACGTCACTTATCAAAAGTTTAATAATCTGATCAAAGAAAGTTTTTAATGCTGAGCTTTTTGTAAGGGGATCCTGTTATTTTGCCTCCTCTTTCTATGAGGATATATTATTATCCAAATATTGTGCAAAACAAGGTGTTGTCAGTCAGAGGGCATTAATGGAGAACCTTATTTTCATGGGAATCTTGTATGTTTTTTTGGTGTTTAACCTTTATTTCCCACATAGCATCACATGTTGAAGGGCTGTATTACATTACATAACAATGTAAAAACCAATCATTTACACTATCCAAATTAAGAAATTGAACCTGAACCTATGCACAGGTTTGGCGTCCAAAAAACTGTGTACGTCTCTGATCAGGTGTAGGTATATTGCTAAAGACTTGTTAACCTGTTAAATAAGCACATTATATATGACACTGGAACTCAACTTGAACATGAAACTTTAGATCCATGCACTGTCAACACTTCAGATATAGCCTGTATTTACTAAACATGTTTCAGTGACTAATTGGCATACACAGATCCTCTGAAGTAACACAGCTGTCTGATCATTGTTTTCTGGATCATGGTCAAAACCATGAATTGCTCCATTGCTCAATTAAAAACAAACTAGCTGTGATGATCCACACATCAATACCAGAGGAGACAAGAAAGGAGCCTACAAAGCTGTCCTCCTCCTCTATAGGACAGCCTGACCACCTCCCACACTCACCCTGGTCACAGACTGTGTGCCCTCCTCCCCTCTGGGAGGTGCTACGGGTATCTCCCTTCCAGGCCCAGCAGGCTCAGGAGCAGCCTTTTCCCTTCAACTGTCACCTTGCTAAACTCTGCACTGCTGTGATAAGCCCCTCACTCACACTATTTGCACTATGACTGTCTCTGCCTCACTAACTGCTGGCTAAGACCACCACTGACACAGTACATACATTCACCTGCATGATTTATGCTCTCACAATACATATTATCCCCCTGTCCACACTTTATATATTTGCTCATTATTCATTTTACCACACTACATACCACTGTCTATAATGTATACACTATATTCATATCAACTTTCCATTCTGTAATTGTCCACTTGCATTACTCATTCTTACACCCACACTGTATATTTACACATAAACCTGCAATTGTCTGTGCAATATATCTTAGTGTATTTTACTCTATTCATACTGTTAATACTGTTTATTCTGTATTTATCTTGGTGCATTCACGTATACCCCTCACTATTATTTATAAACCTCTAGATACATATGTACATTACTCTGCACTTTACTGCTTTTTGCATTGGTTAGATGCTAAAACTGCATTTCATTGTCTCAGTACTTGCAATTCTGCTTATACTTTGCAATAACAATAAAGTTGAATCTGATCAAATTTATCTCCAACAGTTCCAATTATCTACCATAACCCCACACAATTAACTACATTTTCTGTTCACTACCAATAATAATTAGACCACTTTACGTTTATTAACTAATTTATTATATTATTGTTGTTGGGCCACTTGAAAATTCTATCACAGCAAATTTAAACTGCTGCCTAAAAAAGGAACACTCTTATAGGCCTACTAATATTAATATTACAATTAAACATATATTTATATTTGTTGTTATGTGTCTAGAATGATTAGCATATACTATTGGGTGAATTTCTATTCCTAGACTGAAGGGGGCAGCACTAGCTCAAATGACGCTTTCCTTATCTACTCACAAACACAATACAACATCAACTTCCGGGCAGGAGTTTTCAAACAACACTAGCTAGCCAGCTAGCCGTTAAACATTTTTTGCTCAGGGAACTACGGCAAACTTTGCTGAGTTTTGGGTAAGATTTGCTTTTGAAAGTCGATGTATCCCTTTGTTTATTCATCCTAGGTTGTGCATTTATTTTCTGGCGGCTTAAATATAAATATTTGGCAGACTGTGTTGGAAGGAAAGCGGCAAGACAGTTAGCATAGCATGCTAACAGCCGCTCGTCGCTTTGCTTTGTTTCATACATCCAGGCGGTGCTAACGCTAACCGGTTGAGTTTGCTCCTGTTCCAGCCTTGATGTGAACGGGGCGAGAAGTGACTGATATTTACTCTAACTTAGCTTTAACTGCGTGCTAACTGGGCCAAACTTCACAGTTATTTTAACCTCTTTTTTGTTTTTGTAGCTAGCGGGCTAGCCTGTCGTTGAACCAGCCAGCGATGTCAGCGAGCTCCAAGAGGAGAAGAGCCACTTCACCCTCCAGCAGTGTGAGTGGAGGGGGTGACCTGGATGATACCGCCTCCTCTACTCCTGGAAGTGGCAGAAAAAGAAGAAGAGTCTCCAATGTTCCTCCTGTAGATACGGTAAATGCATTTCATGTATCGTCTGTTTAATTTGCATGATCGTTGGTATCTTTTTTATGTCTGCAGTAGTAAACAGTTCAACATCTATTATGAACTTGACTAGCATTACTTGTTCCCTCCAGATTGCTGTATGCCATGAGCTGTTCAACGCTGTCAGGGACTACAAGGATGACCAAGGGAGGCAACTTTGTGACGTCTTCCTAAGGGTACCAAAGAGAAGGTATTGTAACATAAGTCAGAGTAAGGCTTTGTACAGGGAAATTAGTGGGCGAACCTGCTCTGGATATTTCTTCATTTTATCCAAACAGCCATATCTCATGTTCATATTTGACAGTCTGACT
This sequence comes from Centropyge bicolor, assembly GCA_037975185.1. NCBI lineage: Eukaryota > Metazoa > Chordata > Actinopteri > Pomacanthidae > Centropyge > Centropyge bicolor. The sequence continues at coordinate 7,835,940 of JBBMOC010000012.1, read as the reverse complement.
GGTGGGTGAGGTCTTGCTGGGCAGCTCATTCACACATAGGGAGATTATAGTGATGTCTGATCTCTCATGTTCTTTTTCAGGAATCAGCCTGATTATTATGAAGTGGTGTCCCAGCCAATTGATATGACAAAAATTCAGTATAAACTGAAGTCTGAAGATTATACTGATGTGGAGCAGCTTACTGCAGACTTCCAGCTCATGTTCAACAATGCCAAATCATTCTACAAGGTAGGGAGAAAAACAACTAATGTGGTATTTCTGTCATGTAATATAGTGCAAATTGTTTTCTTAAGCTATATTTTCAGAATGCATTAGCTTTAAGTGTGGTCTCCATATTCCAATGACATATTATGTGTTCATTTTCATGTCAGAGTGACAGTGAGGAGTATCAAGCTGCATGCAGGTTGTGGCAGGTATATTTGCAAACAAGGACTGAGTTTGTGCAACCTGGGGAGGGAGATGAGGATGATGAAGATGGTGAAGATATGATGGATAATCCAGGAATGTCAACTGAAGATGAGGTAAGTTCCTTTCCTTGCTAGATGTGTTGTTGAGGTCTCTTTCCCGTTTGTATGACTATTTGTTACGACTTATGAGCTTCACCTGTTTGTGTAACATCATAAAATAAAAAGTTACTGAATGGAACCTTTTTTCAATGTTTTTATTCGTTGGATGTGTTTTTGTTTTAAGTTGATTAATATTGTTTTCAAATTAATATGTGATTGTTGTATAAATAACAAGGGTCATCATCACTACTGGAAAATTAAATTTATACATAATTATCTTTTAGACTTCAACTAGCAGTTTGAAGGAGGTGTTGGAACAACTCTTGGAGGCTGTGGTGTCACATGCTGATCCCTCAGGACGTCTGGTCAGTGAACTGTTCCAGAAATTGCCTTCCAAAGTGGTAAGCCCTCAAGAGTCTTTAAATTGGACTTCAAATGGTGCCCCTGAAGTTGTTGCACATTAATGACACAAGCCTGTTGTCTTTCCTAGCATTACCCAGACTACTATGCCATTATAAAGGAGCCAATAGATCTGAGAACGATCGCTCAGAGAATACAGGTAGTAAATTCACTTGCTGACTGATTCTGTCGTTGTGCACCAGTCTTCTTAAAATTCAGTGTTTTCCAAATTTTATGATATTTTATTATAACCAGTTCTAATTTATCTTATTCGTATAGATTGGATACTATAAAAGTGTCATCGCTATGGCTAAGGACATTGACCTGATGGCCAAAAATGCCAAAACATACAATGAACCAGGATCTCAGGTTTTCAAGGTAACCTTTTTTATTTAAAAAAAACTTTTTTCAATATGTAACATCCCACATCTTAACATTTTCTGTTGTATTGTATAGGATGCTAACACCATAAAGAAAGTCTTCATCCAGCGGAAGACTGAACTTGAACATGCTGAACCCACGAAATCTAGTCTTCGCATCAGGTATTAAAGCACAATTGCTGAGTTTTTAGTGTATTATATTTGTCTCAAATTCAAATGAGCAAATTACTTCCTGATCACAAAAAAGATTATTTCAACATCTATGTGATGTATGTCTTGTGTGTTGTTTACTGTTACTGTTCAGAAATCGCAGGTCTGGTCAGGGGGATCGACTGTCTGGTGTCAGCACAGCTCTTCACTATGGCTCAGAGAGTGAGGACGATCCTATGCTCTCTGGTAAGCATCAGCGCTTTAGGCAACAGAGATACTGACCTTGTGCTTGTGTTGGGGAAAAAGAAAACAGTTTGCCATGTAAATGTTTTCAGGCTCTGTGTGCTATGACGAGGGAGAATCAGAGGCTGAGAGTCAGAGTTCCAGTATGGAAATGAGCAACCCGATCTTCCAGCTGTATGAAGCTGTGAGAGGTGCCAGGAACAACCAGGGCCAGGTCTTCTCTGAACCTTTCCAGCACCTGCCTTCTCGCAGGGAATATCCCGACTATTATCAGCAGATCAAACAGCCCATTGCGCTGCAACAGATCAGGTAAGAAATGATCAAATGGTAGATTCATGTGGTATCACATCCAGAGGCTAAATGGCAAATTGTTAAGTTTTATTGGTTGAAATTTTTTGAAATACACCTACTGGTGTCGTTGATTGACAGTTTCTAAGGAAAAATTCCTTCTACTTGGTTTATGTTCCAGGACAAAGATGAAGAATGGCGAATATGAAAATGTGGAACAGATGGATGCTGACCTCACTCTGATGTTTGAGAATGCAAAGCGCTACAACATGCCTAACTCAAGCATTTACAAACGGGCCTTTAGACTTCAGCAGATCATGCAGGTAAGGACATCTGCTCTTGTTTTTATGTCATGTTACGCTGAGAGTGTTTTCACTCTAGTAAAGCCAAGATCGAAACAGAATAATTATAATTTGGAACAGACTGTGAAACATGTCTACCTGTCTGTTGATCCGTCTGTTTGTATAGGCGAAAAAGAGGGAACTTCTGAGGAGAGACGACGAGGATGGAGACAGCATTCTGTCATCTGATGCAGGGAGCATCAAGAGGAAGAGGTAAACTTGTTTTTCTCAACTTGTATATCCATTACTATTTCTTTTAAGAATCTGTAGTTTTCCTGCTAATTATTCATTTAATTTAATTTATAAGGACATCATTCCTGAAGCCGTTGGTTTGGTGTCTTAGTGTTGGTATTCAAGCTCATTGACATTCTTCTTTGATCCTTTTTAAGCCACAAGAAAAATGTCAAAAAGAACCGAATGAAGGCCTTATATGCTGCAGTGACTGAGGCTAAGGAGGTGGGCACCAATCGCCGTCTTTGTGATCTGTTTATGGTCAAACCATCCAAGAAGGACTACCCTGACTATTATAAGGTCATCCTTGAACCGATGGACCTGAAGACCATTGAGCACAACGTCCGCATTGAACGCTACACCACAGAGGAAGCTCTGATGGACGACATGAAATTGATGTTCCGTAACGCCCGGCATTACAATGAGGAGGGATCTCAGGTAGATGCTGCATTAAGTGTAAAATATGCTGACTGCAACACAGTATTGACATGGGCTATTTTTTTTCTGATACTACCAATGTTTGTGACCTTAACATAGGTGTATAATGATGCTGATATTCTGGAGAAGATACTGAAGGACAAACGCAAGGAGCTGGGACCTCCGCCTGAGGAAGAAGATGTGGGATCTCCCAAATTGAAACCAAGTAAGTTTGACCATTGTAGTATTTTTGCATGTTTTAGCCCATTTGTTAAAAAGATACACTTCAAATTACTGCTGCTAATTTTGTAAAACCTGAAATGTTTGAGATTTTTTTCAACCTTCGAGACAGCAGTAGGATTCCATTTATTCCATTAGAGGCTTGAAACAAATTAGTGTTGCCTAATCTATCACATTGATTTTTCTAATCCAGCAAATTGACAATAATAATGTGTGAGTTTGCCATCCACCCAAGGCAGTGGCAACTGTGAAAATAATGGCTCATATATATATTTTTTATTTATTTATTTTTTTAAAGTTCAGTGTATTTCATGGTGTTGTTGATACCTTTTCTTGGCTTTAGTTTTGGTTTTACAATTCCTTCTAGTCTTTTTGATTCTAAGAGTCATTTTTTTAATCAAGGAAAGAGTGGTGTTTCTCCAAAGAAGTCCAAATACCTCACTCCTCTCCAGCAGAGGTTAAATGAGCTGTACGATGCTGTGCGAAACTTCACTGACCGTCGAGGTCGGCGTCTAAGCACAATCTTCCTCCGCCTGCCATCTCGTGCCGAGTTGCCTGACTACTATGCTACCATCAAGAAGCCCATCGATATGGAGCGTCTGCGAAGCCATATGGCAGCTGGCCGTTACCAAGATGTTGAAGCCCTGGTGGAGGACTTTGCTCTGATGTTCAACAACGCCTGCATGTACAATGAGCCTGAGTCTCTGATCTATCGGGATGCTCTGGTGTTACACCGAGTGCTGCTGGAGACACGCAAGCAGCAGGAGGGAGGCGAGGACTCCGGACCACCTGCTGTGGGACCTCTGGTGCGAGAGTTGATCAGGAACCTCTTTGTGTCTGTGCTGGGCCACCAAGATGAAGAGGGCAGATGCTACAGTGACTCGCTAGCTGAGATTCCTGCTGTGGATCCGGCTGCACCTGAGAAACCACCGCTTAACTTCGATGTCATCAGGATGAATGTGGACCGTGGCCGCTACAGGAGACTGGACGTCTTCCAAGAACACATGTTCGAAGTGCTGGAGAAGGCAAGGAGGCTAAACAGGTACATCAGCTTATTTTGAAAGACTTCCATGTGGTGATCTTAAGCTGTATCAGTGGCAAAAATAGTGTTTGCCCTGTTACAGTTGTACTTAGGCTCTTATAGTCTTTAATACAATGTTATAATTTGTAGGAAATGACATGTAACAAGAAACCTATCTGTATATATCATATACCACCTTCTGTAAGCCCCAACTGTATGCACATATTTTTCAAAAAACTACTTTGTGATGTGTGTGTGCAATTAATATAATTACTACCCTTCAGAAATTTTACTTTATTTCTATTGTTTACAAACACAGTTTGGATATAATGCTGTGTTGGAGTCGTGTCCAGTTGGTGGGGTGGATCCAGATTTAGGAGTCAGCATTTAAGACATTTTAGTTAAAATTTAAAAAAAGAATAATATAAAACAATTTTCTGCAAAACTGTCTCATGGATAATGACACGTACTTCTTCAGCTAAATAGCTGTAATGTTCTCTATTATTTATTTCGAGCATCCTGAATCAGGGCTTGCTTTACAACCACCAAACAGCAGAAATAGAGAGCTAAACTGTTTTCAGAAGTGTTTACATAATGTTTTTTTTGCATTTGCAGGACTGACTCAGAGATATTTGAGGATTCAGTGGAACTACAACAGTTTTTCATTAAGATCAGGGATGAGCTATGCAAGAATGGAGAGATTCTGCTCTCCTCTTCGCTCAACTACACCATAAAACACCTGCACAGCGATGTGGAGCAGGAAAAGAGGGAGAAAATCCCCAAGGAGATTGAGGAGGACAAGCAAAAGACAGAGGAAGAGGAGGAGAACAACAAAGGTGAGTGTGAACTTTTGGCGTAGTGCACAGGATATGGTAAAATGTTGTTTTAATATTAATTTGACATTTTTGTATTTCTCACCTAAAGAAGGTCAGAAAGCTGAAGATCGACCAGGAGAGTCATGGCGGCCTGAATCTGAGACAGAGAGAGTGTACAGTCAGGACTGCAGCTTTGAAAACAGCACCTACCATGTGGGGGACTTTGTCTACGTGGAGCCGTCAGAGCCGAACCTGAAGCCACACATTGTCTGTATCGAACGCCTGTGGGAGGATGAAGCCGGTAACACACTTAAAAAAAATTCATGATCAATTTATACATCAGTGTACACACAGTGCCATACAGTCATAAAACCTTTTATGACACACTTCAGTTAAAATCTATGCATGTAATAAGGGACCTGTCTGTAGATGTTTTTATTTTTCTTTGTTTCATTTTTTATATTGAATATGTGCTTGTGTGTGAAGGTGAGAAGTGGCTCTACGGCTGCTGGTTCTACAGACCAAGTGAAACCTTCCACCTGGCAACACGCAAGTTTCTGGAAAAAGAGGTCTTCAAGAGTGACTACTATAACAAAGCATCTATTAGTAAAGTCCTGGGAAAGTGTGTGGTCTTGTTTGTGAAGGTAAGACCCCCTACAGAAACTGAACTACACAGATATATATATATTTTTTTTTTCATGTCTTCACCTGTTTGCTGTTTTCTTTAGGATTATTTCAAAATGCAACCTGAGGGCTATGGAGCTGAGGACGTCTATGTCTGTGAATCCCGCTACGCAGCCAGGACCAAGTCATTCAAGAAGATCAAGATATGGGCCATGCCTGGGAGCTCTGTGAAATTGGTCCCTCGGGATGTGCCGCTGCCTGTTGTCCGTGTTGCTTCCATGTTTGCCAAGCCTGATCAGGACAAACTTACAATTTCATATACAGACGGTGGCAGTTTTGTGGACAAGGTGAGGTCTAGCTGAATTTTCTAAGATTTGGACATATAGTTGTTGTTTTTTTTTTTTATCTTTTTTTTCCAATCCAAAAATAGCAAGATTGTCCTTGATAGGAGAATTTTGCTCTTATGATCCTGTGTGCTACTTTTTATTTTTACTTTCATAAAAACTGGGCCATTGTAGAATCAAATAAAAGGACACAACAAAGACAAATTGTAGGTACAAATACCAGGGTGATACTAAACTTCAATCCTACCTGTGGCCTAATCCCAAATGTCCCCCAGAATTAGGACACTAGCCCTCTCGTCAAATTCAGCGTAAAGGATAAAGCTGGAGTCAAGGTCTTAATGAAAAAGTATATTGTTGCCAAGCAAGGCCTCGACTACAGGGGATTAATTAGCTCACAGAGTGGTAGCATGTTTTGACAAGGATTAGCCCAGTAGCAGAGGAGTAGTTAGTTCCAAGTATGACAGTTTGTTTGTCACAATATAAACAAACACCTGAGTCCTCTGTGTGTGCATATTTATTTATTTAGGAGCGAGAGGATGTCCCTATGGAGATGAGTGGAGCTGAGCCCGGCTGTCTTTACTATGAACAGTTACGCTACAACAACATGTGGTTTAAAGTGGGAGACTGTGTTTATATCCAGTCACATGGTCTGTCAAAGCCCCGGGTTGCCAGGTGAGTAAAAGTATTTATTGCTGTGCAGTGTAAGAAAGCCTCCTGTGATGTGCCGTTGGTGCTGTGTAGTTAATATTGAGTTATTAACTATTAGTAAGATGTTTCCCTTGACTGTGCTGCAGGATGGAGAAACTGTGGGTGCAGAATGGAACTACTTTCTTCTTTGGACCCATCTTCATTCATCCTGAGGAAACAGAACATGAACCCACAAAGATGTTTTACAAGAGAGAGGTGTTTCTGAGCCATCTGGAGGAGACCTTGCCTGTGACCTGTGTCATAGGTACAGCTTTGATAACTTCCCAGAACTTGTTTTCACACATCACAGGGAGCCAGTTCACCCTTCATGTAATGCACTTAAAGGAAGAGTTCCAGCGTTGTGGGAAATGAGCTTATTAGATTTCTGGCAGCAAGTTAGATAAGAAGATTAATACCACTCTCATATCTGTCGTTAAATGCCAAATTATTCCTTTCCCTTGCCATTTTTTAAAATGGACATTCCATCCCAACCTCAGCCTTAGATAGCCTTGTGGCTTGAACAGCACTCCACCACTGACTCAGATGAACCATGAAGAGACACAAACAACCAAGACAGTAAATCAAGGCTAACAAAAGACACAAAAGCCAAAACACAACATGCAACATAAACTCCCAGGCTGAGCAGCAACCAGCCCAGCAGTCTCCACACCAGAAGCTTTTCTTTTGATTGTTGTTGTCCTTCTTCTGCTCTCCAGGCAAATGTTTGGTGTCCTCCTTCAAGGACTACCTGTCATGCAGACCTACCGAGGTTTCAGAAGATGATGTCCTGCTGTGTGAGAGCCGCTACATTGAGGCTGAGAAGCAGATGAAAAAGTTCAAGGGTCTGAAACGCTTCTCATACACCTCCAAAGTGGCGGAGGATGAGATTTACTATTTCAGGTTGGTCAGTCAAGTAGAGTGCCGATTCTGATCCAGTGCAATGCAATTTCTTACCCGGCCTGAGTTTTTGTTTGTGTGCTGTTCTGCTGGTATCTCACATAGGAAGTTGATAGTGCCACAGAAGGAAGCATCACCCTTTTTGAACAAGAAAATAGAAGAGCTTGAGGTTAAGCTGGCAGATATGGAGGATGGAGATGATGATATGGAAGATATGGACGATGAAGAGGAGGCTCCAGAGACACCTTCTATGCCTCAGATGCAAACTGCACTCACAAGCGATATGGACAACATGCCATACACACCTTCTCAGGTACTCACACACACCTAAAAATCTTAAACCAAGAGGCTAGATGTCCAGAGGCTTCAAACTCCTGCTACCCATATTAAACTAACACACAACCTTTTTTTTTTTTTCATGTGTTTCTTTTGTTTGTTTTTTTATGAAGTCCACTCCTAAGGTGAAGGGCTTATCAAAGAAAGAAGGTGCCAAGAGGAAGATGAACATGAGTGGCTACATCTTGTTCAGCAGTGAAATGCGAGCAGTGATCAAAGCTCGACACCCAGACTTCTCCTTTGGGGAGCTGAGTCGACTCGTTGGCACAGAGTGGAGGAACCTCGAGGCTCCCAAGAAAGCAGAGTATGAAGGTGAGAGGAGGCAATTCGTGGGCGTGAAAAATTCTCTAATGTGAACTCAAGTTAAGACAGAAATGATTTGTTTGTTTCAGAACGCGCAGCCAAAATAGTGGAGCAGCAAGATCGCGAGAGACCACCCCAGAAGCAAGCGTCCCCTAGAGCAGGTACCCCTGTAGGGGCACTGATGGGGGTGGTGCCTTCGCCTAGCACTATGGGAATGATAAACCAGACCATGTCACCTGTGTCAGGTAACCCCTCTCAGAGGCAGCACGAGTGTTTGACAACAAGGCAGCAGGGAAATGAGGCTGGACTGTTAAAATACCGTTATCCTCTAACGTATTTATCTCAAAACTACATTCTCAAAGCAACTTCTTTTGCTGCTGTTTCACATTGTTTTATGTTTATAGTTTTTATCATCACTAGCTTCATACCTGAAATTGCATGACATTGACTGCATGATTGACTTTTAACCATGAATAACTTTTTTTTTTATTATTTCATTTAACTTTTACGCTTGTTTTGCCTGCTAACTTTCTCAGACCCATTTGTATTGTCTGCCCCTTTCACACACTGAACCTTTAACATGACCAGGTGGCAGTGGCTTACGTTATCCACACATTAGTCTCTAATACAGCAACATTCAGTGTCTCCCATCATGTTGCATGACCATCCGGTATAGAAAGAGTTTTTTTGTTTTTTTATTTTTTTGTCAGCATGCTGGACAACATGTAAGTTGGAAAAAAAACTACACCACAGAACATGGCCACTCTGTATACGGTTAACTTGGTGGCAACATCTTGCAAGCTTTACACCGGGATATGGCAGCTTCTGTTCCCGCTAGAGTTGTAGTTACACATTTGTAGATATCTCACTAATACTGAGCAAATATGGAAGGTTGCCTCGGACACCAAAAATTGCCAAAGCACTTATGGCATGAGGTGCATGTGTGAAAGGGGCCACTGTGTGCAGTGGTAGTGCATGTTATTTTAGAGTCAGCTGCATGTCACTTATGCATGGATATGTTGTTGTCCTCTCCTCGCCCTCTTCCCCCAAGGCATGATGGGAGCTTACGGCCCACCTTACATGCCCATGCAGGGCCCCCATGAGGGCTTGTTGAGTGTGGCCCCAATGCCACCTCACCCTGCAGGGGGGGCCCACCTGCCTCCTCACCATCTCCAGCAAGGTATGCCAGGGTACCCTGGCATGCTTCATCAGGGTAAGGGCCACTGTCCTAGCCACACCTGCTCAGTCACATCCAGTCGTGTCTCTCCTGCCGGAGGGGTTTACCTGGTCCACAGGCTGCACAGCCTGATGTACTCACCGGGCAGTCAGAGCTCTCTGGTCTCCAACAGCCTCTCTCAAAGTGTACTCACACGTCACACCTAAAGTATACAGCATCCACAAACACATTCACAAATGTAGTGCATGTGAAAACAAACCAAACAACTAACATTCAACTGATATTCAAAAACTAACATTTCCATAAGTCATTGTAAAACATTGTTATAGATCCTAACATAAAGCAAATCAGCATGAGATTTAACACAGTTACACACAAATACACAGAATGAAATATTGTCATTTAACAGGTATGATGAACACTGGGATGAATGGCATGGCAGGAAGTCCTGCCCAAGGAAACTTTATGCAACAGGTGAGAAAACAAGCTCCCCATGACTTATAATGTATAACATGCATATAATTATATATAGAATGTTATTCTTATAATGCAGCCTTCCACATGTTGTCCGCATGCTAAAAACTATTTTGCTATTGTTCGATTGTAGCCTGGGATGTTCAGCCCAGGACCACATGCTCCTCCACCATATCCAGGACAGGGCCAGCCCTCACACCTGCAGCCCACCACCCCTATGTTTGTGGCTCCACCACCAAAGACCCAGAGGGTGCTCCACTCAGAAGCCTACCTGAAGTACATTGAGGGCTTGAATGCAGAATCTAGCACTGTCAGCAAATGGGACCAAACACTCAAAGGTGTTTCTTAACTCGTCTTCATTTCATTTGGAGTGTGTCTCTGTTTTTCTGTCTTGTGGACACAATATTAACTGTACAGAAACATCATATTATACCACAAGTTTCCACCACCAAATGTTTCCTCATAAATTGACTTACAAGCTTCTAAAGTGTCACTTATTAAGAGACCAAATTCAACACAAGAGATTTGTAGAAAACTGTTACTTGTAATTAGTTTACATATAAAAAAAACAATACAGAATAGAAACAGATTTGTTAAAATATCAATATACATCTGTAAAGTGCAGCATTCATTTTCTTATCAAGCATACATTGTGATTGTCATAGCACATTTTACTTCCTCTTTTTTAAAAAAAGAGAAACATCATTCTCCTCACAAAAGTAAAGATCATTCACTTGTTGAGTAAGTACATTAATCAAAATCCCTCTATTTTTGTAACAGCTCAAAGGCGTGATGCTCACATGACCAAAGAGCAGGAGAGCCGGCTGCCAGCTCACTGGCTGAAGAGCAAAGGAGCCCACACAACCATGGCGGATGCACTGTGGCGCCTGCGTGACTTGATGCTGAGAGACTCTCTGAACATCTGTCAGGCCCACAACCTGTAACCTGCTGGACACTTACCACTATAACCAGCTCGCTCACTGCTCTTATCCTCAAGCTGTGGAGTTTAGCAAGGACTATAGACCATAGAAGCAATATTTTATAGTGACTCATGATCAATTTTATATTTATTAGCTAACATGATGAGCTTGATAGTTATTTGTGTGTGCATTTTCATTTTTTTTACAGACCTGATTAATTGTGCTGCACAACCAGTGTTTTCTGACTTATTGATACTACCAAAATAAAATTCACAATATCCTGTTTATACTGTGTCTTGAATTGTTTGTCATTTACTTTTGTGCTCTCCCAGTCTCATTTATGACAATAAGAGATGCTTGATTAATCTTCACCATCTACTAAGCCTGCATTATTTTGGAAGTACTTCCTGTCTGGCGACGTCACTTCCTGAAGACAGACTCCAGATAGGGCCATTCTCTTTAGTGTTTGCCCTGTTTTCCCAATGTCCATCTCCTCACCGCCCGTATTTTGAGATAAAAATAACAGACACTGACTCCTGAAACTGGTCATTATCAAAAGCAAACGACACTAAACCAACGTGTACGATGGAGTAACTAAAAACTGAAACAAAGGAACGGCAAGGTGAGTTTATTTCCTACACTGACTTACCGAGGGTCGAGGTTAGCTAGCTAGCATTTTCACCGGCTGGTCCCAGACTCGATGGGAATTAATGAGACGTGTAATTAGCAAGTAAACCGGTGTCAGGTGTTGCTGCTAATGAGCTGTGAGAGCATCTTCTTCAAGACTTCATCACTGTTGTCATTTAAGTGCTCAGGTTCATTTTTACACAGCTTTTCTCATTATGTCCATCCCTGCCACTGTTAGCTTGTCGGCTAATGTTAACGTGGTCCTCTGGGGGAAGATTTCCCGACGGCCTGATTTCAATTGGCGACAGTTAATGTCCTGCTGATGATCATGTTTTCCTTCTCACACAGGTCGTCAGATCATAGGGAAAGACATTAATCCAATGATACGAGAGACATTGTTGTGCATGCATATTTGCAAGAGGCTGCAGCTCCTTATCTGTACCCGCTACCTAGCTTGCCTCTTGTTATAAAGCCAGCAAAGCAAGACATGTTATTAACAAGTTTGTTCATTTTGTGTAGCCAACATTTAGGAGAGAGATACACCTGCTATAATCCGTGCATGTGCATTTTAACTGTGATAAGTCTCATTTAGGAGTAAAGGCTCCAAGGGCCCCACACTGATGGACCCCTCCCAGCTGTGCACCTTGAATGAAAACAAAATAGTTATTGAGCTTTTTCAACATCAGCATCAGTTGACAACCTGTGTAGCACGAAACGTTGTTGAGGAAACTCTTTAAGCTGGTGGTCAGTTTAGATCTGTCAACATGCCACATGCAGTATTGTTCATGCCTCCCATCTGTTCACATTGTTTGGTTGTCCTCCTCCTCATTGGCTGTGACTAAATAATGTTGATATGGCAGGTGTATACATCACATAAATCACTAACTGTGTGTATTTATGACGGCCAAGTATGTGTTTCAAGACCTTGCTGTTAATGCTTAAGTGAATGCAAATTTGTAAAGTGCATCCAGCACTGCTGTCAAATGAATTAGGCTCTTTGTAAATCCATTAATGTGTCAAATTCACAGTGGAACTAATAACTTCATAATGAATTTTCTTTTTGTTGCCAAAGATGGATTAGCTCAAAGAAAGGGTACATTAACTACTACTACTTTTTGTCATATAGTTAAAAAAAAAAGCCTCCTTAATTCCAAATAATTTAGATAAACAAGTAAGCTGATCATTGCAGCTTAAATGTTCCCCTGTAAGGCAGAATATCTTAGCACTGCTTTGTGCAAATGTCATATGGCCCTATTTTCAGTTTAACAATCATGATGATTTAAAGGTGATTCCAAATGTATCTGGTTTCAAGGTTGAAAGTGGAATGTGAGGGTGCAGAAGCCGCCTGTGAGGCTCAGTGGTTTGCAGTGTTGACTCAAGAAGGTGCGGGTTGCAAACCTGATCCAGGCAGCTGGGGCCTTTTGTGTAGATTTAGCATGTTCTCCCCAACCCTGCATGACTTTTCTCCCGCAATCCAAACACATGCGGGTTGAGTGAACTGGACATTAAATTGTGCTTCGATGTGAGTGTGGTTGTCTTTGTTTGTCAGGCCAATGTTAGGCAACAGGGGAGTACTCTTTGTCTTGGTTCCAGTATCTGTGTGACTTTCTTTATATGTAGAAATGGGCACATCTTGTTTACTTATTTTATATCCTCACTTTTCCAGGCAGAGCTTACATTCAGACCTCCTCAATAAGCAGTTCCTCACACTTTTGGCATTCACCATTGCTGTACTCCAAAGTTGTTACCTTGACCTCAACCTACGATTGACTAAGCTAGACCAACAAGGATGTCCCAGCTCCAGTTTCAGTGTCCGTCTAGCCCCATTCCTGCTGCCTCTGCCCCGCTGCAGCTGGGGCAGCCACAGCCTGGCTACAGCATCCCTTGTGCCTCAGGCACCTTACCCTCTGAGAGTGCCAGCCAGCCCATCAGGAGCTCCGCTCTCCCTGCAGGCTCAGCCACTCCCTACAATACCACCACGGGTTTGTTTTATTTATTTGTTAAATAATACTATTTATATTCGTTACTGCAATTATTTTTGTAACCTGCGAAAACGACTACTTTTTGTTTAGCCACGTTTGTGGTCGTGTTTATGATTATGTACATTTGCTTAATTGTAAGTGTTTTGCATCAAATGTTTGTTATGTCACAGTATCTAACATGGCAAACCCTAAAGAGAAGACCCCCATGTGTTTGGTGAATGAGTTAGCCCGTTTCAACAAGATCCAACCTGAGTATAAGCTGCTTTGTGAGCAAGGACCAGCTCACTCCAAGGTACTTTCAAACTAACTTTTTACAGACAAACCAATTGTGCAATGTTATCCATGCTATTGTCTTCTTTTGTCATGAGTCCCTCCTAGTGACAGAGGCGCTATTGTATTTCCTTTGTTTCTGGCCTCTGTCAGATTTTCTCAGTTAGACTCACACTGGGAGATCAGCACTGGGAAGCAGAGGGGACCAGTATCAAGAAAGCCCAGCATTCCGCTGCTGCATCTGCCCTCGCTGAGACCACACTTCCCAAGCCCACTGTGAGGACGCCCCGCAACACAGGCAAGAACCCAGGTGGGCTCTTCCCACTGGCTCTGTTGCAGTCTTTTTCTAATGCTTGTTAAAGCTTTGCAGAAAAGAGCTTACCTATATAGAGATTTATCTTCGGTTTTGTTTGTGTTGGCCTTACAGCAGATGGCATGACGCACACCATAGAGTTAAATGCACTATGTATGAAGCTTGGTAAAAAGCCTATGTATAAACCCATCGACCCGTACCCGGGGATGAGACCACCAAACTTCAACTACAACGTCCGGGCTCCAGGACCTTACCAGCGCTCTATGCAACAGTGAGTTTCCTTTACTTGGAAATTAGAAAAGAGGACATTCTTCCATTTTGTCTTATTTTGAATACATTTTGAAGCTTATTTCTGAGATGGATAAACAGTTGACAGGAGACTTTTTTTTATCTCCAGATACTACTACCCATTTCCTCCAGTAGGACCAATGATATACCACATGGAGCTTTCCATCGGAGGCCAGCAGTTTATTGGTAAGGGACGCACGCGGCAGTTAGCCAAACATGACGCTGCTGCCAAGGCCCTGAAGGTTCTGCACAAGGAGCCAATATTGCAGCAGCTGCCAGTGGTGAGGAAAAAAAGTGCACAGTCAGCATGAAATAGTGCTCGAGGCCTTTGTGCAATTTTATTCTGACTTATTGCTTTTCTTTCCTTGATATGCTTTCTGCTCATGACAGATGAACGGAGAGCCCGAAGAAGAGAACCTCAACAAATCAGAAATCAGTCAAGTGTTTGAAATTGCACTTAAACGCAACTTACCTGTCAACTTTGAGGTGATTGATACGTTTCTTTTTATTAATCTTCATAGGACTGCATCTGTTTAGTGATGTGTAGACAAGCTGTATGACTTAGCTCAGTTTCTTAGCCTGAAGTATAATAGTTTGATAGTGGTTTAATTTAATAGTTTGAAGTTCAATAAAAGAATGTAAATGCTCCTCTTCTACATGACTGTTGTTCTCCAGGTTTTAAAGGAAGAAGGCCCGCCCCACATGAAGAGTTTTGTAGTGTGTGTTACAGTTGGGGAGTTCATTGGAGAGGGTGAAGGAAAGAGTAAAAAGATTGCCAAGAAGTTGGCAGCAGCAGCGGTACTGGGGGAGTTGAAGAGGCTACCCCACATACCCAGTGTGGAGAAGACGCTGCCACGCATCAAAAAGAAAACCAAATCAATCATCAAGGTAACATAACCATTGAGCTGGAATAAGAGCAATCAGCACAGACCTGAAGTATCTTCATTCAGTCATAATTAACCTGTCACTCCAACAGCTGCAAACCAGCCCAGAATATGGTCAGGGAATGAATCCCATCAGCCGTCTGGCTCAGATCCAACAAGCCAAGAAGGAGAAGGAACCAGAGTACAGCATGGTGACAGAGAGAGGTCTACCTCGGCGCAGGGAGTTCGTCATGCAGGTGGCTTGACAGCAACTAAAACATCAGCATAACATCAATCTCACTTTCCTTCTCGTTTTGAACATTAATTGCACGCGCATTCTTTGCTGCGTGCAGGTGACAGTGTGCGGGCAGTCTGCAGAGGGAATGGGACCTAGTAAGAAGGTGGCCAAGAGGAATGCAGCGGAAAAAATGCTGGAGCTCTTGGGATATAAAGTGCCTCAGCCTCAGCCCCCGAAACCAGCTCTGAAAACTGATGAAAAGGTACAGCTACACCTTTACCAAGCAAGCCTTGTAAACATCGCAGACAAAGAAAGTTCTAATATCTTAATTCCTTCATTTACATGTATTGTCTTTGTAATATTAGACCCCAGTGAAAAAGCCTGGTGATGGGCGCAAAGTGACCTTCTTTGAACCTGGCTCTGTAGAGGATGCGGCGCTGGGTGAGTGTCACTAGATGTGCTAGACTCATATATTTGGCATGTTGTATAATTTATTGTGTTATTTCTGTGCCGTTAACACATGTACTTTTCCTTTGAAGGTTCCAAGGAGGAGGACTTTCGCCTGCCTTACCTGAGCCACCAGCAGCTGCCTGCAGGTATCCTGCCCATGGTCCCTGAAGTGGCTCAAGCAGTGGGAGCCTGCCAAGGATCCCAGGCCAAGGACTACAGTCGAGCTATGCCCAACCCAGGCAAGGCCACAATCACTGCCATGATTGCCAACGAGCTGCTTTATGCAGGAACATCCTTGACTGCTGAGACTATCCTAAAGAATAAAAATAACATGAACCAACTGCCCCATGGACCCCTCACCAGGCCTTCAGAACAGCTCGGCTATCTTGCATCCGTGCAGGGCCTGCAGGTAACTGACAGCATGTCCTGCTTTGGTGAACTCAGTAAGGCCATGAAGACGAATAAAGGTAGACATTCACCGAAATCTTATATTTCCTTGCAGGTGGAATACAAAGATTTTCCCAAAAACAATAAGAATGAGTTTGTGTCACTGATTAACTGCTCCTCCCAGCCACCGCTCATCAGTCATGGGATTGGAAAAGATGTAGAATCCTGTCATGATATGGTGAGTTTATATTTTACAACTGAGAAATGTATCTTGATGCTTTACTACTACGTATCAGGCTTATGTTGAGAATACATCTGTCAAAATTTACAATGCAAGGAATCCCATTGTGCATGAGCTACATTAGCTATGAGAGAAGAGACCATCACAGCCAAAAGCTACCAAAAATTAGACATGTGGGCGTATGTGGATGCCTCAGATATAACCAGGCAATCCGTATGAAAGATTGAAACATGTTTAACTTGGTGTCAGGGTGTTGAATAAAATGTGAAAATGTCAGCACATATGTAGCTTTACTCACAATCACATCATCCAATATTAACCAATCAGGGTGGACTATTTTAAGGAGTGTGCTGCAATTTGTGCAACATGTTTGCCTCCTAAATGCATTTTAAAAAAAGGCCTATTTTGTCTACAGTCAGTATCACTGTTCTTGCATAGAACAAGGTTAGTATGACTCATTGTCAGACTGTGAAAGTCTTTAAAGGCCACCGTGTTTCCTCCTTAGTGTGTCCCCCATATGGGCAGCTGTGGTACCAACAAGCTTTCTAGAATCATTTTTCCAATAATGTAGATATGTTTTCCAAACTTAATTTCAAGAACATTCCATGAATTAAACGATGAACCTCAGGAGGCTGAGTGTAACCATAGGGAGCACATTTGCTGTTAAGGGCAGGCTGATGTGTTAAGCCCTCACACTGTTATAATACTGGCTACTAAGACAATGAGGCTTTACTTCACACAGTTGTGCTTAATTGAGTTCTCTTAACAACGGTCAATTCACTAATCTATACTGTTCCTCACCTCTACAGGCTGCACTCAATATATTGAAGTTGCTGTCCGAGTTTGACCAGCAGTCAAATGAGAGGACAGGAAATGGACCAGTTTCTCGGTAAGCTGTGACAAACACTGTCTCTTCACTCAGCTGTGTTTACAATAATCACTTCATTCTATTAATAATCAAAATGAGTAATCAGTCATAATAATGATGCCTTATGTAAACTCTTCAATCAGCATAAAATAACGATTTCTGGTTGTCTGTTACTGGTGCTCTCCACCTGTTTTCCCAGTGGTGCATGTTTCCCAGGGAGATAATTTATTAATTTTTAAAATATGTAAACACAAGGCTCAGATTGTGCTGGTTGTAGTATTCTCTGACAAAACAGTTTTTTGATTACTAAGAGCATAGCTGTAAGCTGCCAACAAGCACTCAGCAGGCTTTTATCTTTTCAAAGGTCTGCCCATGATCAAGGGTTAAGTTTGGCATTTGGCATGTTTGTTTTTTCTGATTGTCCATTGTGTAAACAGGACAGTTTATCAGATCACTTCAGTCAGGGCACATGTAATTACTTCCATTGACTTTTTAAATTAAACTGGGCAAACAGTGGTGTGCAGCCACCAGAGGACTATTTTTGGGCCATATTAACAGTGACACTCCATGTGACTTGTTTTCCACAGGTGTGGCAAGCAGGAAATCGAAGGCGACTTGCACCTCAAACAGACTAACTCAAGCACATTGGCACAGACCCTGGATGGCACTGTTTAGATGATCAGGTTTGGTTGTCTGTAAAAGCACTAGAGAAAACTCAGACACTGTGTTCTTAGTCAGTTTTAGAAGGCTACAGACAGCTTTGGCCACTGTAGGCTCTAAACCAACACTGTTCATATTCATTGTTCCAAAATGTTCACAGTTAAACAAGATTGATAGGAAAAAAAAATAGTTTCTTCCCCATGATGTTGTTTAATTGTACACATTATTTATTTTGTTGCGTTGTAGAAAAAGTAGCTGCATCCTAGTCAATGAGTTGGGGGTTTACGTGGTGAAAAAAAAAAGAAATGATTGACTGTGAACTGTGTGTTTTTTGTTTTGCCTAGAACTTGATTCCTCTCCTTGAGACCTTCTAACTCTTGTTTTTAAGTCCTTTGCGTTTTATCCCCTGCTGAGGTAGTTCATTAAACTAGCTCTTGTAAAGGTTTGGACCTCGTCTTTGTCTAGGGTGCAGCTGGCGAACCTCTGTTGATTTTCCTACAGTGCTTTATATCAACAACCAGTGTTATCGACATTACCATGTAGGGCTGGGAAGAATTTCTGACTAAATGTAGCGTGTGATGTAATGTGACGTTGTGTCTGCTGTGTGTGGCAGGGACGTTTCCTTGTTGCGTCAGTTTCCCTGATACTTCCTTCTCATCCCTTATGTCAACCTCCCTTCTCTCTCCGCTCCCCATCGTAATTAAACTTAACGTGCTTACATGCACAAAACAAACACTTGTGTTGCCTTTTTGTTTACCTTTTAAATACTCTTGTGTGAACTGTCAGTGGTGTCGTATCATCATGATAAAAACTATGAAGATAAGCTATTTAAGTTGTACTCATCCAGATTTCAGCCAGGTAACAGTAAGTGCAGTTAAATATTATAGCAAATGCTCCTTGAGTAGCTACAACTGTCTGTTTAAAGTGCTGTCAGTGATTTCTATTTAATGAAGAATCCAGTCAGTAAGTCTAAAAAAACAGTGGATTAGATGCATTTGTCATTTGCTTTGAGTCTGTGGTTGACCCCACCACTAACTATAAAACCTATAGAGGTACCTGCACGTTGGTAATAATGGCTTTTGCTGAAGAAAGGCTCACTATAAATAACAGATTTTACTAAAAAAAAACAAAAAAAAAAACGATTTTGAAGATTGAGACATGGGAAGACTTTCTACAGTTGAACAATTTCAAAGACCAACAATTATTTAAACATTATTATTGATTATTGTACATGTCATTTTCCAAGGTTGGAAGACTGACAAGTCCATCTTTTTACTTAAAGAATTCACCATCATCATACTTTTGAATCCTTTTGATTTCAGAACCAGATCTGAATACCCAACCCTGCCAGGTGTCGTCTTATTCAGCCTCACCAATTGTTACTAATTTGATGTAAAACACAATGCAGCACACTTGAGTTTAGTTTCAATGAATTCATTTTATGTAAACATAAACAGCACAATATTCTGGTCCATTGTTAAGTCACAGATATTAAAGACGTTCCCCTTTTAGCCAGACCACGATTCAAGTATTTTGTCATTTTAAAGGTTTATGGTGAAAACAGTTTGACAGGACTTGAGACTTCACCTGAACATTACTGGGGTGTTTTTTTGTCTGTTTTTTTTTTTTTTGTTGTTGTTGGTGCTGATGACCACTTGGCTGAGTGGTCATCTAGTACATGCTTCTGAATGATCAGTCAAAGTCTAAAGCCCCCTCATCCCCATCCACTTGTTACTGAATCCTGGCTGTAGCTGGGCTGTTTGACCCACTGCTGTCCTCACAAGCAGAATCTGATATCATAAACCCTTTAATGACATTGGATTTTAATGAGAAGGTTTTGACTCCCAAAGCTGTCTTTGCTGTACCTAGATAATAATTATGCAACCGTAACACAGTTGTTGGATGTTTGATTCTTTGTGTCAATGAAGGGGTACATGCACTTGTCAGAGCCCATGAAACGATATGTGACCACATTGGATTCCCAGGGCAGCAACCTGAAACAACAGAGCACAGCTTAAAATACTGAAGTAAACAAAGAAATGTTTAAAAAAAGAAAAAGCAATTTACAGTGTAATTTTGTTGTATGAGCCAGGCACTAAAAATATCCTTCTGGTACTTCATGAAGGTAGAGTGGAAAGTAATTTGGTAATAATTATTTCTGTAAAACTTCCAAGCCTGAACATTTTTATTTGCTTTTTTAAAACTGTAAAATTCCCCAAACTTACTGTATTTCTGAACTGTGTCTTCAAGTAAATCACAAACATTTAGGCTATTCTATGTGATTCCATTTTGATGACTAATACAAACTAATATTTTGTCATTTGCATTTACTGAACCTCCCCTGAAATTGTCAGGAGAGGTCCTCTTCTCACTTTAAAAAAACCTTTGTGTTACATTAGAGGTAATTCATAGTTTCTGTTGTTAACACCATTTTCCCCAAACTTCAGTTCTGTTTCTCAGTACTTTACCTTTTTACAGGTACCTGGGTACTACTTAAAAAAATACTCAGAATTTATTTCTCCTTTCCTCTAATAGGCCTAGCTGTTCCCCATAGCCTTGTTTTCTCTCACTGTATCTACATTACCAGTAGAAATGATTCAAACAGTGAAAATACACTGTAAATCTGAGGCTGTATTATAAAATGATTCCTGGTCTTTGAGGCTTTATACTCACGCTCTGGACAGGACAGGCAGGTAGGTGAGGCGAGGGATGCACACTAACGGCTGGTCTATGAGGATGGCGTTCATGGCCTGCTCCACACAGTACTGGGGCTCCAGAGGGGGCAGGAGCAGTTCCACTTCCTCCCTGTTAGTGGCGCCAAAGGACAAACAGGCTGTCATTTATGAGGACAGCAAACCCAGGCACCTACCCGTGTCAACATACACACATTCATGTTCTCCATTTTTGTTGGACTAGATGGGGATTTAGTAGAGTATCACATATGAGCATTTCAGGGCTGTTACTATAAGAAACTCTTTATAAGAAAAATACATTGTGCACCTGAAAGCCAGGAATGCAGAGGGACCATGAATGAACACACAGTTATTTTCTCCTAATTTTCTTTAATTATTATTTATTTATTAATTATTATTATTTAATTATGTTTTTATAATGCATTATCCTCAGTTGTATTTTTACAGCAACTACCCATCGATGGATATTTTGTCAATCTTTGTTGTGTAAACGGGTTATATTCAAATTATGAGACAAACTTTTCCCCATATATTGTAATCTATTCTGGGCTGGGTCTAAGTCACTGACTGACAGTCAGGAAGTAATTTGTGAACATACCGGATCTTGCAGCCCTCAAACATGCCTGTGTCCACGATATAGGGGCACACAAGAGTGGTCTTCACTCCTTCGACCTCCTCAGCCAGCAGCTCGTGGGCCAGGGACTCGTGGAAACCCACTGCAGCGAACTTACTGGCACAGTAATCCTATGGTCAAACAAAAACCGAAACTCATTCACTGTGTCTTTACAAGTATTGAACACAGGATTTGTCAGACTGCTCAGACTGCTGATAAATTTTTTTAACTTCATTTGCTGACTTAAGCAGAAAGCTGACAACAACGCTGTCATATCTTAATGCTGTGGTGATATTGCTCCACCCGTGCTTCACCTCGACACAGGCGGTGCTGAAGAGGCCGAGGACGCTGGCGATGGTCACGATGTGTCCGTGATTCTGGGCCTTCATCTGTGGGAGGAAGGCCTTCACTGTCTGACACACACATACACACACACAGCAGGTTATTATGAGGCGACAAAACCGTGCAGTGTTCATATGACTCCAAGTAACTTAAATGTTGCTCAATGTAAAGGAAGCTTATGTTGCACGAGCTGCCTCACATTAAGAGGATTTATGTGGGAATCGTACAGTCCAGAGTGTGAAAGGGGGTAAAGCTATTAATACTGTGTAATTTACATGTCGTGCGTCACACTATGCACAATAACCTGCTCTGTGTAGCTGCAGATGCTGGAAAGATTATAGATTGTGAAATTCAAAAGCTTCATTAACAGGTCTCTATATTTCAGTCGGTGCTGAATCATTATCTGTGTTCCACTTAGAAAATGTGTCACCTACAAAGCAGGGCACATTTTGTTAAGCAAGAGTTTGAAGAGTTTGCTGAGCAGAGAACAAAATGAAAAAATAAATTTAAAAAAAAAAAAAATATATATATATATATATATATTTTTTATTATTATTTTTTTTTTTTTCCCCAAAAATAAAAATAAAAGTCGGTAAATTCCATAGTGTTGGTCATTGTCTTGATTGTTGTTAGTGTGCCATCTTTTTTAACTTTGACAACTGAGTTTCTGTCTTTTTTTGGATGTAGTCTTCTCTAATAGTGGCACACATGATCACGTATTTCTGCTCATGTACAACTAAGACAAGTCACAGTTCTGATCAGTATTTGGTTTTTACTTACAACTGATATACCTGTATGTTACATATGAACATGATTTACCTTCTTAATATAATTAGAAAAACAAATATTATTCTGGATGAGCAGATTAATGAGGCAGTATGAGACAGTTATAGCTACGAGGTTATATTATTATTAAGTATTTGTACTAAATCAACACCTGTGATAGGAGATTTAGTACTATTGATAAGTCAACGGCAGCTATACTTCCTGTCTGCTCTTAAGATATTTCACCAGCCCTCTGGAGGCTTCAACACTTTTCACATTGACTACAGAGTGCTCACCCAGAAGAGAGCATGGCAGTTGACCTTCATGGTCCTCTCCATCAGCTCATCAGGACACTCCAACATGCGCTTCCCAGCCACCACCCCGGCGTTGTTCACCAGCATCGTCACGTCCCGGCCCAGGTCCTTTCTCACGAGTTCTGCATTGCGATACACATCCTCCCTGTTGGTCACGTCCACCGTGTAGGTGTAGGCCTTACCCCCCATCTCTCGCACCAGCTTGGCTGTCTGCTCGTTGGAGCCGCCGTTGACGTCCCACAGCACGACCTCCGCCCCGTGCTTGGTGAACTCCTGAGCAAAGAGGCGACCCAGACCTCCACCTGCTCCGGTGATCAGCACCAGCTCGCCGTCGATGGGCTTGGTGCGTGGGCGCAGGACGATCCGCACAGAATTGCGCAGGATGAAGTAAATCACATCCAGAAGCATCATCTGGAGGTCCATTAGAAAAATCATGTTGATCTAGTTTGACGCTGCAAGTGTTGAGTGGAAGAACGAATGTCTCAGTAGCAAACAGTGGATCAGACGTCACGCCTGTTATCTGTGAAGGTGTGTTTCCTACAGCTAACTGTTAGATTGTGTGAGTGCACAGGAAGCAGACAGCCAAGCTGGTGTTTCCCTCCTTCTGTGGCCCTCAGCCTCCATCTGTGCTGTATTTAAACACTCTCATCCAGGATTAGAGGAAATACCTTGAGCTCCTAATGAAACCACTTTTGTTGTAAACAGTGAATGTATGCATTTTTCATTACTGAGGAAAATAACATGTGCCAGACAACATTACAGTGAGTTCACGTTTCTTATAGTTTCTTTGTAGGACAATATTCAAAGTTCACGGCTTGTACGTACACGTGAAACTCCTGGGATAGTGTATGCACAGATGTAGAAAATAAGCTGCTTCTAAATACCACTCTTACACAGAACTATATGAAAACCTGATATCAATGTATATATAGTTTATTTGTGTTATGTATGCGTGAACATCTCAGTTTATTTCTAAGACATCTCAGTAGAAACAGCAGGCAGAAAAAGGGAGATGAGGAAGATTAATATTCTTACAGTGAGATGAAGAGATTAATCATCATCATGACTGACTAGAAATGGGTGATTTTTCACCATGACTTTACCCACTCCAGTATCCACAAATTATGATATATTACTGGCTTATATATCAGCATATCCCTGATGTGAAACAAGCCTCATGTGTTAGGCCTGCTGGAATAATAAACAGGACTAATGAGTCTTTTTCACATACAGTAATAATAGGTTATACAGAAGTAAGGTGAAAATGAAGCCTTATACTCTTTAATGGAAAGTAAAGAGGTACATTTACTCAAAGTGCTACTGTACTTAAGTTCAACTTTGAGATGCTTGTCCTTTACTTGAGTATTTTAATCTCATTTGACTTTTTACTTCAACTCCACTTGCAGAGGCAAATATTGTACTCTTCATCATTCATCAGCTTTGGGGGGGCAAATCCAGAATGAAAATAATCACTACTTGTAGTCCTGTAGTTAAATTAATGCTCCACCTCAACCAGCTACAACAGTAATATGTAGCCTTTACATGAATGCGTCTGTAATAATAATCTAATGATATAAAATCTAATAGTAAAACAGTCATTTTTTGCATTGCAATCTTTCAGTCAGCGTTTGGGGACAGGACAGGACTAAAGGACAATCTTCAGCCGCAGTTGTACCTCTGGCCTGTGGAGCCGTCAGAATCATATTGAATGAGAACATAAGGAGATTATGTATGTGTGAACTGTAAATCTCTGCATTGTTACTTATGTCGCAAGAAGGCTGCTTGTTTCTGTGTCACGTTCTTGTTCTACGTGAACACTGCCAGCCTTGTTTACTCCCTATATGTCGGCATGTGAGCCATATTTCACAATCATGCCAGTGAATTTGCTGAGAACTAATGAGTCACAATGACCATCATGAACTGCATATACAGATATTCTAAAGAAAAATTACAGTCTTATTTTTGCTCAACAACAACATTTGAACCTGGTGGAGCTATTTATCTAACAACAATATGATGTGGAGATAAATATTTCTTTCTCTAAAATACAGAATATATTTACAGAACTGGGTCAGAGCTGGAAGAAGGAGGTTAGTTTAAATGCTGCCAAGAATTTTGCCCGACTGCGAGTTGTTGAGCAACACTTGGAAACAGCAGCAAAGATCACATCAAAGTCAGCGCCTTGAATCTGGTGGTAGTAACTGAACGTTGGCACGCTGATCAGGTGTTGTGGATCCAGCGCGGAGCTGTGCCTGATTGTTTGCCAACCACTTTCCCCGGAGGGCATGCTATAAAAATGACTGTATTGTGGTGGGAAGACATTCAACCCTGAGCTGTTTCTGTCTTTTGTGAAATGAGTTTAACGACAAACACAAGATTGCAACCTACTTCTTTTACCTAATTTGACAGCAAAAATAATTTTGTCTTGAGAGCGGCTTTAGAAATTGAGGCTATTTTTTTTATTATTGATATTATATATAATAGATGCATTACAGCTTGAGCCTGGTTCTGTTCTGAGGTTTCTGCCTGTTAAAAGAAGTTTTTTCCTCGCCACTGTCGCCAAGTGCTTGCTCATGATGGGAAGTGTTGGGTCTCAATAATATTACAAAGAGTTCAGTCTAGACCTGGTCTGGATGTAAAGTACTTTGAGATGACTTTTGTTGTGATTTGGAGCTATACAAATACAACTGAATTGAAGATTGAATTTTATTTTGAAATTAAAATATCCAACTTTTCCCGATTTGATAAGATGAGAAATATTTATTATTAAGAACAGAAGAGAGGACATGTCTGGTGTTTATATGTTTACAACATAAGGCCACACATAGGGAAACTGGACTTGAACTTGTGTTCTGTTTTGAGCAGTATAATGAGTGTTTCAGCTCCACCCATCGCCCCCTCTTTCTGTTCCTATGTCCTCCCTCTGTGCACACAGTGGGAGGATAGTGGGAATCTTAGTGTGAGCGGAGGCCCGCACTGTCCACGCTGTTGTTCTTTTTGCATGAATAACCTCGGCCACGGGAGTTTCATTAATCCACTCTTTTCACATGTTGAGGCACACACGAGCCTGGGAAGCTGGCGACTCCCAGAAAGAGACAGTGAAGGAATTTAACAGACATATTTTCAACTTTTGTCTTTACATTTTACTGATGACTCCTACAGAAAATGTAAAATGCCATGCAAACACAACTCAGTCTATTCTGTTGTCTTTATGTTTTCATATCACTTTTGTGCACATTGTAATGGGGTTACATCACTATACGGCACATGTAAAGCCCTGCACTGTAAGAAGGCTAGGACAAATTATATCAGAAATCTAAATATAGTGGGATGAGGTTTAATTGTCAGTTTTCTTGCATGATGCTTGGACAAGATCAGGAACAAAATCCAATCATAGGGTAACAAATAAACCAAAAATAAATCATGTTTTGTCAGATTATAATTTGGAATAATAGATCAGATTAATTATTGCCTGATTGATCAACACATCAAATTCAGTTATGTGGGTTTTCCTGTTCAGTCTAATACTTTACTGACATTGGTGAACTGTTCCTTTAAGAGATGCAGAGTTGACACATGAATAATTTCCAAGTCACTGAGCAGCTTCAGCTCCTGATGGTCACAGCTCTGACCTAACTGACCAAACTGTACATGATCAGAGCAACATGTTAAAACTCTCCTCTGGTGTATAACTTCAGACAGGGATTGCTGCTCAGTGGTAAAAACAGTTGCACACGAACCTGACTGAACCTGCTGAAGTGCATGCTGGGTCCTTCGTGATGACAGTCTGGAGGAGCAGCAGCAGCTCTGTCTCTTTGGTTTGTCTCGGAGTGTCTTTACTCCTGGTCAGTCCGTGTCAGTCAGGATGTCGGGAAACAGGTCTGTGCTGCACCGGCCGGGACCCATCATGCATCAGTAAAGGTTGGAGGTCTGACCGCTCCTATGGAACCTGCTACTGTGACCAAGCCTGTGTGTCCACCCTGGACTGCTGCCACGACTATGAGATGGCCTGCCCAGGTGGGTTTGTGCTGACAGGAAGACTATAGAAATGTTCTCCACTATAGAACAGTGTGATGATGTTAAGCTTTAAGACCACTAGTGGAAGAAGTATTCATCTGTTAATTAGTAATATCACACTGTAAAAGACTCCTGCATTGAAAAAAAGTATGTCTAGCAAAAATATGTAGGAAAACTTTCTTTACTCTTACTCTTACTTTCATATTCTTATGTCTTATGTATGGTGTGAATGAAAAACTGCCAATTAAGACAAATGTGTTGACTCTTATACTCTAGGCACTGGTAGAAAGTAACTAAGTACATTTACTCTAATACTGTGCTTAAGTATAAATTTGAGGTACTTGTAATACTTGAGTATTTTCATCTCATGCGACTTTCTACTTCTACTCCCCCACATTTCAGATGCAAATATTGTACATTTTACTTCATCATATTTATTTGACAGCTTCAGTTACTAAGTTTAGTTACTAGTTACTTGTACATACAGAACATATGAAGATGAACAAGTACAGCTGAAACAATTACTTGATTCATGGACTGACAGAAGATTAACAAAAAGTACTTAAAGTGTCAGAAAGTACTCATTAGGCAACAGAATATCCCCTGTCTTTGTAGTACTACTGTATCATGTACAATATTGCCCTTGCTATCATTATTACTATAACATTATATTAATGTGGAGGAGCTCATCTTAACTCCCATACTTTATATATGCTACTGATACATAACATAATAACAATATATCACTTCAGAAGCTCATTATAGATTTTCTGTGTAAAAAAATTAATTTGTTGAGTAACTAGTTACTAAAATGTTACATACATGTAGTGGAGTAAAAAGTACAATATTTCCCTGTAAATGTATGTAGTGTATGCAGGTTTGGACTGTGCTCTGTCTCTCTGCCCTCAGCGGTGTCCTGTGTGGTGAGTGAGTGGACATCGTGGTCAGGCTGTGCAGAGCCCTGCAGGGCCACGGTCCGCAGGCGGAGCAGGACCGTCCTGCAAGAGCCCCTCAATGCAGGCAAACCCTGCCCCCACCTGGAGGAGCACGCTGGCTGTGCAGAGTACTGGACTCAACAAGGACACTGTCACAACTCACTTGGTGAGTAAAATCCACCTGGATGCTTTCACACAACATCATCACATTATTCTCTGACATTAAAAAACAAGAGCTGGTGTGATCACTAATCTGAAGACAGCTCACCCATTGAGCCATGTAATAATTGTATATGAGCAGAATTTATTCACTCAGAATTATTTAATGAAAAATATCACTGGCTAAAAAGGGGTCACAGAGGTAAACAGGGTTACTCTAAAGTGTGATTAGACCAGGTTACATCTATAGTTTATGGCTGGGACAGACTGGAATTTCTTAGCAATGTGAAAAAAGAACCTCTCAATTGCTAACTGACCTCTAAAAGACACATTTGTGAAAATCAATTGATACTAAAAAAAAAATTCTCAGGTCCTTTAAGATGCTTGATGCTAATTATTTTCACACAGAAGTTATGAAGAATTATTACAAGAATTTGTATAAATGTTCTGAATGCCATGTTGTGACTGTGTTTTACTGTAAGAGAGATGTGAGACACTGATGCACGGAGTTCTATAACAGTGTATGCAATATGATTGATGACGCTACCTCTAGACACATCTGATGAAACTCACGAGCGAAGCCGTTTCTTCTAGCTCGCCAACCTGTCATTTTTCCTTTCTTCAAAGTGTAAACTAGAACGAAAAAGATGTTATTTCATATTCAGTATTCACATTGACACCACAAGAGAATCCTGTGTTCATGAATATTTCCCAGCTCATTTGAAATGTATGAGGCTCCATTATTGCAACATATGGTCACATGTAATGTTCTTATCATGGATGTTCCCGCTGCAGTCCCAGCACTCATTACCACGGGTGGCTATGGCAATGCCAGGAAGAAAAGAGACATCCCTGACAGCAGTGACATTATAGGGTAACACATCTCCAGAGAAACATGGAATTACGCTCTTATATATATCTCCTGTATCATCAATATGTATTTAGTCTGAGTTTGCTTTGCATATGTGTGTGTGTGTGTGTGTGTGTTTGTGTGTAAAACAGGTATTGTGTCCAGTTTCAATTGACCTCCCTGACTAAAGGATGCCAGCAAAGTGCGGGCCCACACACCCAGTGGATGCAGTATCTGAGGGAGGGGCACCGTGTGTGTGTTGAGTGCCAGCCACCCGCTCTGGCTGCTGGACAGACGCACTGCGCTGGAGACGGAGAGGAAAACACAGAGGACAGGTAAGATGTTGTCACACAACTCATTGCGAGATAAAAATAAGATAAAAGTTATGTTTGAACGTTGTTTGAATTTAGAGGGCCTTGTAAATTTAAGCTTGTGTTATTTCAGGAAATGTTAATGACCATGAGAGAGATAAGGTGTTTGTTTTTGAAGCCCAGCCAAAGGTTTAATCAAGCATGAAATTAGCTTGAAGTTAATTTTACTCATATGTAAAAAATACACAGTGTTAAGCATAACTTCACTATTCTAATGGAGGTGACCTTTCCGCCTCACCCTATGGCAGAGTCAAGTGTTCTGTATTTACTAGCTAAAAACCCTATAGGAAATCAGTAAAATAGAATGTAATTACAGTTCTTGCATGTATTAAAAACACACCACTTGTCCTTCATGATTCATAACCAATAATATTTGCATAGAAAAAAACAGAAAATCCAGAATAATGTGTGATATAATTGAATGCTTTGAATATTGTCTCTGCGTATAAAAAATGTTTGGTGCTCTATACTCAGGAAATGTGATCACAATGTTTTGACACTGCTCTCAGCTCGCTCATATGAACTGGAACATTTTTTCTAGGGGAAGAATTGGGGAAAAATCACAGCAAAGGCGTGGAGGAATTAATAAAATCTTCTCACTCACTGAGGAGTCAAGCAGTTTAAAGGAATTGTTTGACATGTTGGGATCCACCCTCATGCCTGAACTGTAAATATACAGCTGCTGGCTCCAGCTGTATATTCAACAGACTCTGTTAATTTTGGACAGAACTGTTCTCATGTTTCCAGTCTTTGTGCTAACTAGCTACTAAGAGGAACTTCATATTTATTGTACATATGAGAGTGGAGATCGATCTTCTCCTCTAACTCTTGGCAAGACTGCAAATCATCATACATCCCATAATTATAAATTAGGATCAGGACACCCGTTATCGATTTACCCTAAAATGCAAACCTACAAAAACACAAGACAACACAAATACTGGTATTTTCAGTAATTGCACTGTGACTAAACAAAATGCTATTGAACTATTAAATAAAAAACAACTCTATGCAACTGACCATGTCATCTTTGAGCACACTCCATTTACAGACCTCACTGTGCCAAAGTGCTCTGTAGTGTTAGTGTTAAGTGTTACACTGATGTCTAACAAACACGATGAATACACTTCTTTGCTCATTAAACGAGCTTGAACCTCGTATTCGGCCTTTATCTTTTCCCTCTTTTGTTGGTGCATTGCTGTATACAGGTAAATCTCAAAAAATTAGTCCTCATGATAAATATCATGAAAAAGTTCAATATTGTTTCTCACTCATTTCAGAAAGTGAAACCCATATATTATATAGACTCATTACACATGGAGTGAAATATTTCAAGCCTCTATTTCTTGAAATGTTAATGATTCTCGCTTACAGATAATGAAAACCCAAAATTCAACATCTCAGAATATAGTGAAAAAGTTCAATATTGGAAAGTCATGGTGTCACACCCTAATCAGCTAATTAACCCAAAACACAGTGCATAGAAATGGACATTTCTGTTTAAAATATGATTTTTTTTTTATCTCATGTAATATTCTAATTTTCTGAGATGCTGAATTTTGGGTTTTCATTATCTTTAAGCCACAATCATCAAGAAATAAAGGCTTGAAATATTTCACTCTATCTGTAATGAGTCTATATAAGACATGGTTTTCACTTTCTAAAATGAGTGACAAAAAATATTAAACTTTTTCATGATATGCCAATTTTTGACATGCGCCTGTATGTATCACTCACTTCACTTCCTCCTGTGTGTGCACAAGACAAACAAAACACTCATATAAAAACTGCTCCCTAGCACTACTAGAGGTCAAAAACCCAACAGGGAGCCTTTAATCCCAAAACACTTTCATCCCCTTATCAGTGGAGGCAACACACATTACTGCACAGAAAGACGATCCTGGTCCTGGTGCCTGCAAAAATCTAGCATTTACAACTATTCTACCTTTTCCTAATGCCTTTGTAATCTGATTGGTAGCAGTGAGGGGTTACCACTAGATGGCGACATTGTTCATCCATTGTATCTAAAGAGAAATCTTGTGCCCACTAACTGATTCCTCCGTCCCTCCTTCCTGCAGGAGACAGTCTCTCCAGTGGCAGGCGGTGGGGAACCCTCGATGCAGGGGTGTGTGGAGGCGGGTGGGGAGGATGGAGGCCTGCTCCTGCCCAACAGCCCACAGCTTCCTCTTCATCTAACATCCTCCTTCCTTCTGTTCGTCCTCCCTCCTGTACATATTTACTCAGGCATGTGCATAAAGAACAGTCTGCCAGCATGAAAACAAACAAACTAGAAAAATTAACAACACTGGCTGTGTATTAAAGAGTGCTGGTCAATGCTCAGTCGTGCCTTTTTAGTTTGTGCAACTACATGTAAACATTTTATTAATATGGCTGAATGTGTGGCAATGAAAGTTCCTATTTCGTAGTCAGAATGTAGTAAATGTACTGTCCTCACTGCATAACACAAACCTTCATAAAACACATTCCTATTTTAGTTGCATTAAAAATAAATGCAAATCAACAGTAAAATGAAAGTCAGCAAATCCTAATCAAAATGTAAAGTGATCTGATTTATTTCATTTTGAGTCATTCACGGGAAATGTTGCTTTTCTTAAGAAATAGAAATATCTTGGGACATTGAGACGCTTTTTTTTTTTTTTTTTTTTTTTTTTTTACATGACAGGAACTGGCTTTGTGTGAATCACAACCAGTCACAACGCCAAAGTTACAACATGCACTGAACAATAGAACATTTATACAGAAACAACAGCATAGAAAGTCAACAGGTAAAAATTAGTCGTTGTTTTTTTTTTCTCTTTTTTTTTTACAAAACAGACAGCCTCGGGACCTACAAACAACATTGTATAAGAGCTGGCTAAGGTCGTTCAAATATCTTTTTTTTTTTTCAATTCCCTGGAAACAGTGTACTTTACAAAGACTGATGGCTTAGGCAAGGTTGGGGTCAATTCCACTGAGAGCTTAAAACGTAGAAAAAATATAGTTTGTGTTTTAAATTTGTACTAGGTTTTAATTTGTCTCATGCTCTAATACTGGTTCCCTTTATAGCGATGTGTGTGATGTGTGTTTTACTCCATCGAGGACATCCTGAATGGACCCCAACCCTGTAATACAGTGTTAGATTCAGAGTATGTGGAACTGGGCTACTTGCTAAAGCAGTGGTTCTCACTGGGTTTTGGAAACTACCACATGTCCTTGAAAAGGGTCCTATGGGGTCTTAACAAAAAAGAAAAAGACTTGAACCTCTCTACAGATAAATTTAGCAGCTAGAGCAACAACCAAATTCTAATTTTAGGATTCAGCTAAATGCATTTACTGTACAGTGGGGAGTCTTGTCATGGAAAAGTTGAGAAAACTGTGCTCTTCATCTTAATTTGTATCAATAAATGAGAATTGAAACAAGTCACTTGAGTGTGTTTTCTTCATAAAGCATGATGGTCTAGTCCATTGATTCACATCAGAATTTCTCCAAAGGGATCTCCATGAAATAAAAAAGCATTTTTATACTATAAGAAATCATTAATTTAAATGTCTCCCTTGGAGATGGAGGGGAGTAAAGTGCCCAAATAAAATAAAAACAAGGATGACTTGTAAAAATAAATGAAAGTTCTTTTGTATTATTGTGGTATCATGTCACAGTATCACAGTCTAGGTATCAAATCACAACACCATGCTTGATGTTTCTTTATACCCTGCCTAAAAGCTTAAGAATATGATTACTAGTTCAATAGTTGTGTTTGTGTGTGTGTGTGTGCACATGGGTGCACATTTGTGTACTTGCCATTAGTTAATCTCAGTTCTCTACAATAGCGCTTGCTGCCTATTCATGGAATATTGATTGTCATCATTGTTCAGAGATATTTCAGTGAAAAATGGTCCCTGACTACCGTAATATATAGAAACCCTAAATGATAATGGGTCAGAAGCTCACATGATGCTTTAGGAGAGGTTGTGTGAGCTGAATGCCCTTTATCTTAGTGTTGGAATATGAAACTTTAGTATCCCTTGCTTTTCAAATGCACTTTGAAGGACATGTCTGATTAGTTTTTTATAATTTAAGAAAACACTCTGAAATCTCCATTGACATCTTAATAGTAAAAATGTCAAAATGTTTGGCATACATTGGCCTTTACTTTTCATAAGATAAACATATGGAATGAAAAGTTAATCAGAAACTAACAGCAAAAAACAAAATGTTCCCTTATTGAGACTGATGTCATTGAAACAAGAGAATATAATACGTAATGGACCAGGTTTGCATGTTTGTCATGTTTTCATTGTCTTCATTTAACTGATTCTGTGCCACTTCCAACTCATAACATGATCAATTAAAGTATGAATACAACCAAAGGAGCAGCCATTTTAAAATAATTTAATCCGACCATCTGGCCATCAGGAAAATGTTGAATATCTGCAGCCAATTGTTGTGCAATAGGATATTTTCTCATTTCAAAAAATAATTTGGAACATCTCTTTGCAGATGATACTTCAGTTTTTGTTTCAAAATCCTTTTCTTCCAATATTAGCAGATACTTTATGTGTAACAGAGGACAATATTTAGAATTGAACGCAATAGAAGGAATGCTGTGTTTCATAGTGTGTTTAGAAACTGATGCTGCATAAAATGAATGTGTCACCATTCAGACCATCCGTTCCATGATGTGTGCTTCATATTCAATAAAATGCTCCTCCCATCCTTCTCTTCGCTGCCGCACTTCAAAGATTAAATGTGTGCTAAAGTCATCTTAATTTCTCACATGATTAGACTTCTCTTGGTATTGCAATCTGCATTACGGCTGCACTTTAGGATTAGAACTGCAGATTGAATGTGGAGCAAACAAAAGCAGGATTCCCCCGGCATGCATACATTCATAACAAAAACAGTTTATTCTTTTCCATTAAGCGGCAGTCACACTGCTCTAATGCCCTGGCTTTACAGCAGTCACACACACACACACACACACACACACACACACACACACACACACACACACACACACGGTTCCCTCTGCCTCTCACAGTCATTGCTATTCCTTTCACACCTCTGCTCCTCTCACTATGGGAGAGCAATATGAAATGGTTCAACTCTGTGATTAAAACAGGAAATGAAATCAGGGTTTGTGATTTGACTCTCAACCACAACACTAAAAATTTCATGTAGATCACCTTCTGCTGACTTTTGAATCAAATTTTGCTACGTTTCAAACAACCTTTTTTATTTGCATCTTTTGCCAATTTATTTGTCTCAGGAGGCTTTTGCTGTTTGGTCTGAGAATGTGTTGGTTGGCAGCGAGGTTTCTATTTCATGCCTCTTATTAACACTGGAGAAAGTTGTGTTGACATAAAACATACCTGTTCTCGAAATTTTAAAGTCATTAAGAAAAATTATTCAAGAAAAATTATTTACTCTTTATATTAACCTGCTCATGTTTGCATGAGCTATATGAATATACTGTATTCATTTACTATTTCCATTATGCTTCTCTCTGGAGATTCAACACCTGTACATCTGTGTCAAGTGGATGGTCACCCTTGTAATGTGCTGTTTTAACAATGACACTTAAAACTGTTACTCTCCACTATCTGGTAGTATAAACAGATAATAGAGAATGCATTGTGAAAAGATGTAGTTTTTATGGGATGCTACAGAAATTTTAGACATAAACATAACAAAGTACAAGGTTCTTACATCATAATGTTGCTTTTACACAGCACTCATAAATATGCACAGTGAGGAGTGGCTCTGCTAACGTGACTACTGTGCATACCTGTCACTTTACGGGTACATGCCTGAGTGTGTGTGTTCCTGTATATATGCTGAACATATGTTGCATGCAACCAGACCTTCCCGCCCCAATTAACAAACCATTGCTGAGCTGCTGCCAGCCTTTGAGGACAGCTGCTGTCACTATGGAAACTAAGTGGATCTATCTATCCTGAAGATTGTCCTCCATACCTGTCTTTATCTTTAGTGGGTGTGTGTGCTCATGCATGGGTTTTATCAGGTCTGGCATTTACAACTGACTTATGGTAAAGTTAGCCCGGCTGTGCGTATTCAGTGCGATTACAGTTTAGTTTGACGACTTAAGGAACAAAGTAGAGATGGAAAAGCCCCCTGCTTTCAGCATCAAATACATGCATATTCCATTATCTTCGAGTGTGATCTCTTTGGCTGCTTTCGAGTTGGTCAAAGGAAGGCCAATGCATGCTGAACATCTGTTACTGAAATCTAAATTTTGTCAGTAATCCAACCCAGTGTCTTCAATCTGCGAACAAATAACACGACTTCAGACTTTCAAACTGGGTGCTGTGCAAACAGCAAAGTCCAATTTTGCGTGCAGGTGATACGTTAGTCCTTCCTCTTAACTTCTGTGGAGAGCAGATGCATCCAAATATCACACATAAACAACATGTTAATTTCTGTGAAAGCAAAAGTCATCGTTAATTTGTTTTAAAGGTCGTTCATAGGTTAACGGATGTAACATATTTGCTGCATCTGTAGCATAAGTTCGGGCACTCATGTAACTTATTTGAATCAAAAACCTCTTTTCCTTAACCTAACCAAGAATTTGGTTAATACTTAAACTGCAACTGTTGCATGTTTACAATGTGTACCAAGATGCAAGATGAAGGTCACCTGACTACAGATCTGCTCTCCACAGAATCTAATGGCACATGACCTGCAGGCAAAATTGGACTTTGGTATTTGCTCTGTGCACATTTTGAAAAGTGTTAAGTCATATTATTTGTGCGCAGATTGACGAGACCAGGTTGCAGTAATCATGTGCTGTGAAGACAAAGATGTGCTGTAGAAAACTATTTTCATAAATGTCATGTCTAAAAGCGTCTCATATTTCTGTATGTTGACTGGTTGGGTGCATGCATGCTTCATAAATGTGCACTTTATGTAGCAAGCTTATTATTTCTGGCTATTATGAAAAGCCCATATCAAAAATTCTTGGTCCACTACCATCCTTTAAAAATGATACTGAGTTGCTAAGATAATATTCAAAGGTCAAGATCTGAAAGTATCATCCATTCTGACCATGACATGATAACATAGGGGGATAGCAAAATACTGTCCAATAAAGAGTGCTCATTAGATCGGATGACGGGCTGGAGCTTCCGATAACTTCCAGCTTCTGTGCCAAGACATCGAACCTTAAACAGGATCACTTTTCACATATGATTATGACACAGCAGACTATCAAATCACATATATCTATAAGGAACTTTCTCTTATCTATATAAAAATAAATCAGGTAAGACAATCTCAAGAGTGTGTTTACATGAATTACCATTAGATGACCCATCAACATTCACACTCACTCACACACATGCACACACACACACACTTATATGCAGACATGCACACCCCCAAATGTAAATGACTAAGGCCAGTTTTGGGAATGGAGGGCACAAGTAAGTAGCTTATAGGCTTCTAGGTCCTCCCCTGTATCTCCAAGACTACAAAATGAACTGGGACTCAGCAATGGAATAGTGGGCAGCTGGGATTTCCTTTCCTGGAGAATATAGAGATACCGCCCTGCCGCTAAAACCATCATTCAGTGGGGTTACACCAGTTATAACCACTCTCTCATCGACTCTGCTTCCACAGGGATCTCTGAACAGACCAGTCGGCTACCTGGGAGTGCTCTTTTGTTTTGTGGGCGTGTAATACCGCTAATAGGAATGAGCTGAAGGAGGGGCAGTGACATTCTCCAATTTATAAGTGTTTTTCTCCCAGAGTATTCACCACACGTGTTCACCCTGAGCTCAATGCCCAACGGCATGCTCAGGTAATTTGTAATTTGAAAAGTTTCGGTGAGACGCTTTTGTCTCTCCTTTTTCCTTTGTCTCTGGCTTATAGAGTGTTATCAGTCCATCCAGTGTCTGCATCACAAACACTCTGGGCCCAGCTTCTTGTTAATGTCTCTGCTTGTACCTCAGAGGTTTTTATCCAAAGTATTTTGACGTCCCCTCTCAACCTTTGGTCTACGTGCCATGTCAGGTCCTACGTGATTCTCATGAGGTACCCCACGAATCCCTTCGATGGGGAACAGACAGTTCTGGCCCAGCATTTTTTGTGCTGCCTCTAAATGGTTGGTGCCTTTCTGGTAATTGATGTTGATGCTGCGTTTTGGGCTTGAACCAGCCAGAAGACGCTCAGAGGGACTGGCATCAGAGACGTCGCGGAGGTGCTCATCATCGTCTGTATCGGCGTCAATGTATTTGCTGATGGACGAGTCATGGAAGGTGAAGACAGTCGGTGCCAGGGTGGTGCTCTCTGGGGACTTGGGTGGAGTTCTGCTGCTGGCAGTGGTGTAGACAGAAACTTCAGGGCTTAAAAGAGAGTGGTCAGACAGGACTGAACTGTCTGAGAGTGGGGACGGGCCAGAGTCCCCCTCACTGCGACAGCCTCCTTTGGGGATAAGGCTTTTTGAGGAGTTGCCAGAAAAGAAGAATTTCCGTGCATTCTCTGAGTATGAGGGCTTTGTGACAGACACGGGAGTCAGCATGGGTTCACGCTCCCCAATGGTTTGCTGGCCTGTTTTTGCACTGCCATGCTGGGATACAGCTGTAGCCGGACTGTGGGAGAACCGGTTGCTTTCCTGCAGACCAAGGTCCACTGCTGGACTATGGGGGAAGCGAGTATTCTCCTGGAAGTCTGTAGCACAACTGATATAGCTATCAATGCTAGACAGGCTTTTCATGTCCCCCACTCCTTCTCTGGTTCCAAGAACGGGTGGCCCGTGATCTGGAATGGCCCCCAGCTCAATCTCATCCCTCTGTTTTCCAGCTCTGGAGCCCCTGTCTTTTGCATTGAGATTTGGCTGGGATTGTGTCTTGGCCATCTGGTTGTACATCTCCTCTAGCTTCTGAACATTTAGCCTCTGGGGACTGGTGGCTCGAGCCTTGTTGGGAGAGCCTAACTCCTGGGCATTAAAGGACCGGTTTGAACTAGTCTCTGAAGCAGCCCTCTTGGGGGTCCATTTCCAACGGCTTGGAGAGAGGTGGTTGTCATGAGGCCTCTCACTCTTCTCCACCACCACATCCATCAGTTCTGCACTACGAGCAAATGCCTCTTTCAAGTTCATGGAGACAATGCTACCATTTCTCTTTGCCCTCTCTAAAGCCTCTCTTCGTTTAAGTGCTTTTTCCTGTCTCTTCTGCTCCTTGTAGAATTCAGAGAAGTTATTTACAATAATAGGAATAGGTAGGGCAATCACCAGTACTCCAGCTATGCAGCACAACCCCCCTACTATTTTTCCCAGTAGAGTTTTTGGGTAGATATCTCCATAGCCTACTGTGGTCATAGTAATAGTAGCCCACCAGAATGAAGCTGGAATGCTTTTAAACTTTGTATCCTCCTCATCTTTCTCAGCAAAGAACACCAGACTGGAGAATATCATGATACCCATGGCCAGGAAAAGGATGAGCAGGCCCAGCTCATTGTAGCTCCTCCTAAGAGTGAAGCCCAGAGACTGAAGGCCTGTGGAGTGACGAGCCAACTTCAGAATACGCAGGATACGCATGATGCGGAAAATCTGAACCACTCGACGGACGTTCTGAAACTGCAGCACACTCTTGTTGGATTCTGTCAGGAAGATGGTGACGTAGTAGGGCAAGATGGCCAACAGGTCGATGATGTTAAGAGGACCCTTAAAGAATTTCCACTTGTTGGGGGAGGAGAGGAAGCGAAGCAGGTACTCCATGGTAAACCAGGCAATACATACAGCTTCCACGTGGGCCAGTTGTGGGTTGTCTGAGGACTGGCCAAACTCATCTGTGTCCTGTAGCTCTGGAAGGGTGTTCAGGGACAAGGCAATGGTGGATAGCACGATGAAGAGGATAGAGATGATGGCCAAGATCTGAAAGACAAATGTATAAAAGTAACATGAGTAAGGATTTCAGGATCAGGGAATTACATAAATCATAATTATAGTTGTCCTTATTCTGATTAGACAATCACGCCCTACACGAAATAAAATACATGCAGTGTATTTACAAGTGTTTGGATTATGGTATGAAAGTGCTGACTGTAAGTGAATTCCAATAACCTTACAGTCCAGAAATGCTGATTTGATTGGCTGAGAGCTAATGGATTGGATCGACTTTGACCACTTATTTATTCATGACTCACTTATTAGGCTTATCCACATGAGTGAGTTTGCTGGGGTGATAAATAATGTTTAGCAACCAAGGAACAAAAGCAAAATCATCACAGTATACAGCATGCGATTTGTTGAAAATCTGCTCTCGTCTTCAATTTAATCATGAACTAAAGTACTGACAAAGTGAAATTTCAAGCTGATGATGGTGCCAGATGAAAATTATGAGATCACCAACGTTATCACGCAGGGTTGATCACAGTGATCAACCACGTGGTTGTTGAGACATTTTACTGAAAACCACAAATATAAAGCTAATGGATGCACTAGAAGAAAATACAGGGGATCACTGACTTAAACATTTTGGGGACCACAAATGTGTGTATGAAATTTCGTGGCAAGCCCTCAAATATTTATTGAGATATTTGGACCAAAAGAGTGGATGGACAGAAAGACTGACTTTGCCGTCCACAGAGTCAAAACTCTGAAAACTTCTTAGAATTAGAATGAGCAAACTTTAAAAACCTCAAGAGTGAGCACAGTCAGAAAGAAGCTATGATTCTTATGATGACAGAAAGAGTCCTTGAATGGGCTCCTGACCACTGAAATGTGCATGAAGCTGCTCAGAAAATCAGGCAAACTGACTATTTTCACACAGCGCTGAACCTATTCAGTATCCACCAAATCAGTGACATGGTGAACGTTAGATAACACAGCAAGGTGAAAAGGCTTCAGGGCTGTCTCTGTGATCATAGACCTAGGGTTATAAAACATTATCCTCATGCTATTTCACACAGGTTCGGCCCTCTAATGGTGTCTCTATATTTAGAGAGGAGAGGCCCATCACTGTCTGTCACTTGTGGCCCCTGCTGTGACACCACCATGACATCAAAATGAACATGCAACAGTCACGTAGGAGCAGCACGTCCCTTCAATCCACTGCGGTAGATGATGCCTAGTTCACATTACACAGTACAGAGAAGTGGGAAGTCTGTCAGAAAACAACATCCTGACACACACACACACACTGCTCACACTCCATCAGTCATGCTAACAAGCAAACACGTGGTGATAGACTACACCTCTTTTAGGACCGTATGACAGCTCTCTTCTCAACCAACATTCACAGTGTAAACAAAAAAAATCACTGTCTGTGCTTGAAGCATATTATTCTCGTAGCCTGAGCTTGTTTGATCTGAATAAGTGACTTACACTATATAGCACAGTGAAAAATATCAGAGGAAATGTTGCACTACTATCCAGCCACCCATCAACCTTGCGTACAGCTCAGACAAAAGATACTAGAAACAGTAAACAGAATCATTTCATGTTTGTCGGGCATATTTTCTGAACAAACACTATGTGACTATTTAACTCCATAAATTCACTGATGCACTGTATCTGTCTATAGTGTTGTTCTCATATTCTCATATTTTCATATTTCTCTTGTTAATTTTTTTCTAGCCTGGTTTGCACTGTTAATACTTTTGTATTTCTTATAGTTATATTGTCAATACTCGTAGTTAAAGTTCTTGTCTTATGTAACATATGACACGGAACGTTTACCAAAATAAAGTCATATTTTCTCTCCAGTTTAAAGTAGATAAACATACAAATATTCTGGTTTGCCCAAATTTTGACTTATCAGCTACCAGAAAAAGTCTCTCCTCAAACATTGCAGTCACTCTGCTTCATCCTCAGACGGGATAAATCCCTCTGACTGTAACAGTAACTGTAACAATTTGATTTCATTTTCTGTAAATTATTTGGGTAAATGACCCTTTAAATTTTTCATTCTGTAGACACTGGAAGGTTTGTTAAGCTTCCATTTGTGCTCCGCATTAAAATATACAAATTCTAAATGCATGCAGTTTTCAGTTTGAAGGCTTTATTTCATTACTCATGTCAAAAATAATCCATGTTGGACATTGGCTACCCCTGTGTGCATCCCGCTGATAATAGTTTCATAAAGAGATTGTTGTATGAGCCTTCCTCAAACATGGGGATGAAAGGAACAAATTCAGCAGCTCTCTCTTGAACTGAGGTATAAGAGCAGCACTCCTGCCTGACCTGACTGATGATGATTCACAGAGGGAGGATAATCCAGCAGTGTGAATTGTGCATATTTATCATAAACGGACACATGTATGCTCTTATATTCTGGCTTACAGTCATTTTAATACAAGCGCTCCACAACAAAGCGCTGCATAGTTTTATTATCAACGAGACTAGAACTTCAAATTTTGTCTATGCCACCATAATCCATGAATTCACCTCTGTGGGAGGCTTCAAAACTGACTACAGAGCTGTGGCTTCAGTGGACCAAGGACAGGATAACTTCATGAACTATAGTCTGCACTCGTTACATTAGCCCTGAACGACTCGGAGAAATCCTGACACAGGACCA
Source organism: Centropyge bicolor (assembly GCA_037975185.1). Taxonomy (NCBI): domain Eukaryota; kingdom Metazoa; phylum Chordata; class Actinopteri; family Pomacanthidae; genus Centropyge; species Centropyge bicolor. The sequence continues at coordinate 7,794,364 of JBBMOC010000012.1, read as the reverse complement.
AACAGCACAACTTCGAGGATGAGTAGGAGGTTGTAGCTGGAACACAGAGCCTGTTTTGGCAATAGCCCACACGAATGAGGTGAGGATGTTACATGCTGAAATAAATCAGCGAATAGTTAAATGTTTTCTCTCAAAACGAGCGCAGCTTGGACCACAATTCAGCGTGTGAAGACATATTCAGTATTCTGAGCATGAAATTAATTATTTCAGCGTGATTTAATTTGAATCCTAAAACGCTACGAAATAATAAAAAAAAATCCCTCCTCCCTCCTTTTGTTATGATCAAGACCTCATCTGTGAACTGGAGCCACTGGTTAAACACAGTCTCTTGTGCAAACAAACAGAGCAAAGGCCAGCGTAGAGCACATTATGCAAGGTTTCCATACGTATTGTCCAGAGGAAATAAAAGCACAGCACTAGAAATAGGGCAACAGGAGGTGACTGACAGCGAGGGCCTTTACAACGGCCTAATAATACAGAGTCCACTCCCAAGAGTAAAAGTGATGGTTAAAGAGGCAACCTTATCTACGACCAATCAGAGCGGGAGGACACTGTTGCCATAGCGTCACAGCAGACATGAATAATGACCCTATCTGTTTATTTTCTCCCCTTGGTGCTCGTCTCCTCCTGCCCTGGAGAAAATCTATTTGAATCAAACACTTGAGGAGCAGAGAGGTGCCGGGACCTGAGAGCGAAGGTGGAGCTGACGAGAGCGGCACAAAACCAAAGGGACACTGTCAGGAAGGGAAGGCCGTGATGCCGTTAAAGAGAAAATCATCTGTGAAAAGTAAATAGCACGGTGTGTTGCCCGAGTGAGGTTGTGCCTGTCTTTGTAAAAACAACCACAGCAGAATCGTAATGAGACAGAGAAAAGATGGAGATTGTGACTGCAGAAGAGCAGGACAAAAAAAAAGAGGTAATAGGATTGAGGAGCTATAAAAAGGTCACTAATGAGGATCCTGGGTAACATTATGGTTATGAGGTCAAGTTCTACTAGGAAACCCTGCACATTTCCCACTGGCCTGCATCCCTGTTGCCTCTACACATTGTGAAATCTCTCTCTATCCTATGTCACAGAGCGCTAATTTCATCAAACTATTGGACTGTAAATCTGAGATAAAGCTTTCAGTGCACACAGAGGAGACGGCAAACAAACACATGTCTTGGACAAAAGGGTGAATGGAGCTCCAGACATGATTGTAATGGCATCGGCACAATTACGGGCTATTTATAGCCTCTCGTTGGACCCAGACTCACTCATAACAAGAAAAGATGTTAATAGTGGTTACGCTATAATTTATATACTTTATGTCAAGCAGGTTTGCTGTGATGAATATGCCCTTATTGCAATTAGAGTCTATGAGAGTGACTCCCAGTGAATGCTCCTTGGTGGCCTACTAAAGGGAAGAAAAGATAAAGGGAGGGAGATATTTATATCTAGAGGAGAGGAAAAGACAACATGTGTGTGAGAGATGGAGAGAGAGCAAGCGAGCAGATTGACAGGAAATCCCACTGTGACTCTAAACAAAGCCAGATCACACTGGTTTGTGTCTCTCGTGGCACATCGTCAGCAGACACAATAGTCCTCCAAGACCCCCGTCTTCTAGGACAAGGTGACACCAGCCCTCATTAGCCTGTTTGAAAAGATATCCCGGTCCACAATTGGTGTGAATGACACTCTCAAAAAACCACCAGAGCACACACGCCGCCGTGTGACATTCTCCTCCGAGTTACATATGGGAGATAAATTATCTCTTACATGGAAGAGGGAATAAGCCTTCAGACATGACAGTCACTCACAGAGATTGGCTCATACACTATACATACGGCAAAACAATTTCAGCTCTCCAGAGGAGCGTCCACTTGGAGCTCAGGGAGAAGAAAAACTCATTGAGCTGCAATTATTCCTGGGCATCTTACTACAGCTCCGCTTGCTGTTTGTTCTGCCACCAGCTCTCGTTCAGATACGGTGGCCTGGTTTTATGTTGGCCGTGTCCCAGCAGCTGTGATTAATTTTCGTCGTGCTACATTGTCAGACTCGGGTCCATTCATGCGTACCCAGCGCTCACTGAACAAGGAAGGAACCTTGAACTTTGCACTTTTTATGTAGACTTTTATAAAAATGAGCAATATCATAAATCAGATGTTAACTGTTAAATTGTAGATGTGAGTGTGACCGTAGAACTGGAAATTAGTGTTCACTGAGGCATTAGCTGATAAAAAACAAAAATAAAAAAAATAGAATGTATAAAACCACTAAATCCTATTCGACCATTTTAAAGCAGTATTAATAGATTTTTTTCCACTAAGAGGCAACACTAATGTATTATATATAAAGTTATTATTGTGAACATATTGGCAAAACATTGCTTATCGACATTCATTTGGAGTCCACAAATATAAATGTAATATTCACTTTACTTTCCCCTCTGCTTTGGTTTCCACTAACTCCTGAGGGAACTATGTTGTATGTTCACCTACTAATCCTGAACGTTGTCTGTCTGCAGATTGGGAACATACTAATGCTGTGGCCAAAACAATGAGCTGAAAGATGCCAAAATGGTCTGTAGAGTGGAAGGGAACTGCAGAGTCAGATGAGAATTTTCTGTGGGTTCATCACTACAAGAGACAACTTTCACATTACACAGTAAGTATTTATACAACACATGATGATTATGGGATAATGAGTGTCTTGAAATGAGTAAGCATGTGAGTATTGCTTATGAGTTCAACTTTTCATTTGTAAAGAAGCATGTGCCTGTGATTCAACTTGCATTTGTATAAAGAAGCATGTGTTATTTCTTTTCAAAGGTTCACAGCTTTACGAGTTTGTGCACTCCTGATGGCGGGTTAGTCATCTTGGTTCGAGCTTGTACTTGATCAGTTGTTTATTTAATCGAGCCAGCCCTGGTTAGATGCAGCTCAGGTTAGTGTTCTCACACTATATTAAGTTTGGTGGCATCCCAAGTGACAGTCCAGGAACTCCCAGACTCCCAGTGCTCCAGCTGGCACCCTTCTCATTAGCAGCCACAGGAGCAACAGATTCACTGCTGTGCTTTAGCAGTGGAAGCTCTTCTTCCTGTGAGTCCCAACACCTTCGTCTGCTAAGTCTGCCAGAACTCAACACATTAGACCTGACTGATAATGGCAGGTAAAACTCTTAAACTTCCACTGTGTAGGATTTAGTGGCATCTCGCAGTGAGGCTGCACAAACCGAATACACTGCACCATCTCTTCTAAGCATGCAGGAGAACCTACGGCGTCTGTTAAATATGTGAAAGTCCAGAAGCAGAGTTTGTTTTGGGCTTTTTTTGTTTGTTTTGAATTCTCAATGTAATATCCCATGTCTTCCAGTAGACACATACTGAAAATTTTACAACACTGATTCCAAAAAGTTGGGATGCTATGCAAAACATAAATGAAACAGAATATGATAATTTGCTAATCCTCTTTGACACAGTCAAAAGAAAACTGTATGAAGACAATATATTTCATGTTTGACTTCATCAACTTCATTGATTTTTGTCAATACATGCTTATTCTGAATTTGATGGCAGCAGAATGTTTCAACCAAGTCGGGACAGGAGCAACAAAAGACTGTGACAGTTGTGGACTGATCCAAAAACACCTGTTTGGATCATTCCACAGGTAAACAGGTTCATTGGTAACGGGTCATAGTATCATGATTGAGGATGAAAGGTTCATCCTGGAAAGGCTCAGTCGTTCACAAGCAAGGATGGAAAGAGGTTCAGCACTTTGTAACTTTTCGGGATCACTTCATAAAACCATTACACAGTTTTTTGCAAATTATTACATTCTGTTTTCAATTCAGATTTTACAATACATTCCAGCTTTTTTAGAATCAGTGTTGCACATCAGCATCAACTAAAATGGTTTTGGTGATGAACTATTTATTTTCAGGTGAGTAAATCCAGGTCTGTCTCGATCACTAAGATCCCCTGACTAGCTGACTTGCTTTCGCACCATCCCCTGAGCCCCACATCCGAGGCCACAGGGAGACCATGCAGCACTCTCCCAGCCTTCACCGCCAGCCACTGTCACCATGACAACCCCCTTGAAGCTCGACAGGAGGCGGCGACATGGACCTGCCTGTGAAAAGCAAGTCTGACAGAGCCTCCTTCTCTCCGTCTCTCCCTCCCTCCCTCCATTCCTGATTTGTACCTTATTTAAAGCTCACCCAGCTTTGAACCATCTGTACTGCTCCAGTCTTGAGGTTTTTCTCTTGTTTGTGTCAGATTGCTGTTTGCATATTAGGTGCTGTGCTGCCTTCTTTACGTGATTCAAACACCATCAGCTCAGTTGTGGTCCATAGCACTGTGGCCACTTACATGCCGCACTCTTCCTGTCATATCATCCGATTGGATTAACACACAAGCACAGTGTTGATCTTCATCTTCATCAAGGTTTCATACAGTACGGTCGTAACGATATGAGCGTTAAATAATGTGGAATAATTCACGGCCCTGGTTCTGAATGTAGACGGGCTCTGCCTCTCCGCCTGTGAAAGAGACGGGGTTTCCATGGAGACGGGAGGAGACTGTGTCTTCCACATTTCCCCCAGCATGATAGCTTGGAACACACACACACACACACACACACACACACACACACACACACACACACACACATTTGCGGTGGCTCAGCTGTAGTCTCTCCACCCTACATCACGTCTACTTGTAACTTTGAACTGCAGAGCCTCATTTATCTTCACCTCCCACATCTTGCCAAAATGAATAAGTTGTATCTTTTGGCTTTTCTGACACTTCAGAACTCTGCACAGATGCACAGATTCAAACTAGCGATCTTTGATTATGACCTTATGATCTTATTATCTTAATATCTTAGATTATGATCTTTCTAATGTTCTGCACCTGATCGTTTGTGTCTCATTAATGGGCAGAAGACTCGGTCATTATAACTACAACTCTGACTCCAGAAAAGTTGGGAAGTTATGTAAAAACACAAATAAAAACAGAATATGATCATTTGCAAACCATCTGTGTTTACTGACAACAGTCGTGTTCCTGAGCCCATATATTAACATCATTTATACAATCATGTGTTGGAAAAGTGTTGAACCTCTCTCCATCCTTGCTTGTGAACGACTGAGCCTTTCCAGGATGAACCTTTCATCCTCAATCATGATACTATCACCTGTTACCAATGAACCTGTTTACCTGTGGAATGATCCAAACAGGTGTTTTTGGATCAGTCCACAACTTTCACAGTCTTTTGTTGCTCCTGTCCCAACTTGTTTGACACATGCTGCTGCCATCAAATTCAGAATAAGCATGTGTTTACAAAAATCAATGAAGCTGATGAGGCCAAACCTTTAATATATTTACATATATAGAGTCCCAACTTCAAGGTTGTATTCTATGATGGTAAAGAGTAATTTGCTTAAATAATCTTTGCATGTATTGCAAAAGACTATTGGTGCTGCGCGGTGGAACTGTGAAACAGAGCAAAGGACACTGTTGTTCTTTCTTTCTTTTATAGACTTTTCAAAGCACAAAAAATATCCAGTATCATACACACCAGCATTGTTTGTTTACATTGTTGCATCTCCTTCCTCACGTTGTGAAAGACCACGAGTGATGATTGGTCATGGAGCAATGTGTAATCTGTCATTCACTCAGCCAAGATAAGAATGTATGACTCTCTGATCACCTCATCTGACACAAAAATCATCTGAGACAAATATATCTTGCAGGTTTTATGTGTCTCTCAGACCTGTGAATTATATTGAGTTTACTGAATTGAAGCTACTTTACAGGCTCTTTGACCTTGCCGCAGCTCTGTGTATATTGGCAATATGTCTGTATGGATCTATGTATTGGATGTATAGGTGGGAGTATTCAAGTGATCCTCAAAATTCAATAACATCTGCAAGCTTCTGCATGATATTATCTCTTATTTATTCCCTTATTTCCTTATTTGGCACGTTAAAACACTTTGTACTTTGAGGTCATAGAAAAGTCTGAAACATACCATTTTGGGGGCAAACTTTTCCCAAACTCATACAGTGCATGCACAAAGTGCACCACAAGCCCATTCAGTAAACTACTAATGTAGGTAAGAAATCTATGTCTGGACCATCCATCTGCTGAATGAATCCCACCTCATCTCCTCTCCCTCTCAATTATTCATGCATTTCAGATGAAGAAGAGAATCCAGACTCAGCATCTATATTTAAACTCTGGCTGGTCCATGGTGGCTGTATAAATAGAAACAGTATAGGGTCTGGTCTGGCACACCAAAGGAGGCTGTTTTCATCAGGAATTTTGACTCGGAGTACGCAGCATTTGTAAGGACTGAAGGGAAATGAAAGACAGCTTAGTCAGTGTTGTGCAGAGGCACTTCTGAAATGAGGAAATAATATAGAGCAGTAATAGAGGTAAGGCTGTCAATTAAAGATATAAATGAATCAAATCTTATCTCCACTGCACAAAATAACGGTCACACATTGACAAAAAAAAATTAAATCACAAGGAACTCATCTATTGCACAGAATCTAGAAAGTACTGAATATAGCCTAGTCTATCACATTGTTCAGGGATACTGCTCCTCTGTAGTCTATTAATGAATGCATGATGCAGTTCATGCAGTCTCAAAGCCTTTGATCAGATATTTATTCCAGAAATCTGAGAACGTCACGGTATACTCTGCAGACGGCAGCACAGAAGGAAAATGTAAACATGAGAGAGGCATTGATTTGAAACACAAAGAGAGATGCACACACACTCTGTGTGTGCACACACACACACACACACACAGTCAATCAACAATGATGCCTGAAGAGGAGGCAGCTGCAAGTCTCAGCATCACAGAAATGACAGTTGCCATGGTGATAGTGACAGTGAACTTTTAAACATTTTAGTGACGGCAGTGAAAAGGAAATAAAAGAGTGGAGCGGAGAGAGAGCAGAGAAACGCTCGAGAACAAAAGGCAAGACTTGAACGGCCGAGGCTGAACGACGTGAGTGTCGCCGCTCACAGAGCTGGAGCAATACACAAAGTGAGATTACTCTTAATCCTGAACTCAAGCACGTGCTTACTGCAGATATTCTACTTACTTACAGTGCAACATTACACCGAGTCCATATTTCACAGTTTGTGGGAGCTCAGATCAGCGGCCATTCAGTGTCAGTGCTGTTAATCCCTTTAAGAGTTACACTCAGATTAACATGCAAATCCTTGACGTTTAGGTAATTGGAGCTACAGCTATAAGCATGTGGTTTTTGTGCTGCACCACAGCATCTGTTGTATTGGTCATGAACTGATTCAATAGCTGTCCAGACTGTGCTTTAAATACCTGTCAGGGCAATGAGAACATACTGTAGCAGGGCTGAGCACAATATACGTTTACACTGTTTAATTCAATTACTGCAGCATGAACAGGATGCTCTGCGCTGTACTAATGTAAATAAATGAAGGAGATAATTAGCCATCACTAAACCCCACCCCCCGTTGTTCATGTTGCATGCCTCTCCTATCCATTCTCACATAGCACATATGTAGTTCGCAGTGACGGCGTTGGCAGATTTACCATCTTAGACATTTACAAAAAAACGACCTGTCTGGGTCTATCATGTCAGTCAAAAGGCTTTAATCGTCAAAAGCCAGAAATTGTCGATATTATGGGCTGCTGTTGCCGGCAGATCTGATCAGCTGGTAATCGCTAATTAAGCTAATGTTAGGTCTGTGAGTCGGTTGTAAATCTGCCGGCTGACGTTTAAACGTTCCCAGCTGATCCGTTTTACAAGGACAATCTTGTAAAATGGGTCCTAAACCCTTGATGGCCAGACACGTGATATAGGGCTGAAAGACTGAGGCTGAAGCTGCATATCCAAGACAAGAGTCAGCATCCCAGTGATCAATGTCGAAGGCATGAAAATTGAAAATTGCATTGTTGTTCTTGTGCAGCGTAGGGTCAGTTATATTAAGTATGATGAGGAAAAATGTATAATTACATACTTAGTACTAACACACAGGACCTGCTTCCACACAGTGAGGAAATTCTACACATCCTTGAAAATGCTCCTTGGCCTTGGATGTAACACAAAGCTAGTAAGATGGACATGCAACATGGTAAATAATTTACGAAGAGCAGACTAACATGATGCGTAATCCATTCCTAACATTTCTGCTTTTGTGATTTCGGATTTAAAAAGAGGGCACGAAAAGAAGCGCAGAGCTCCAGGACACATGTAATATGATTGGATAGTCACTGCTCAGGGGAGGGGTCGATTTGAATATACAAGAAACATTATTACACCTGGGGACAGTAAAGATATAAAACAATGTAGTGTGAAATTGAGATGATATGTATATGTAAGTGGTGTGTGTATGAGAGTGTGTGTGTGCCTGCATTTGGGTTCGCGTGCTGAAACCTGAATGTGGTCCCCGGCCAGGTGAAAGTGCTCATCAAGGTAAAAGGCTTCTCGCACCAGTAGTCAAGTGCTCTCTCCCAGCTCTCACAATCGGGTCATTGGCTTGATGAAGGTTTCTCCTTCACCTTAGTGGATTCTATTTCTGCCTTTGGCCTTCACACTTTCCTCAAAGTCATTCATTCACCTTTCCACCCAACCTGCACGGTGGAGTGAAATCGTCCAATGAGGAGAGCGGCAGCAGCAGCAGCGGCTACAACAAGTGGAGCAGCTGCTCGACCTGAGAGCGCTGATTTATAGACCCTGTTGTTCTGCGCGCACGTACTGATGTCGAGGACTGGATATGGCGGGCAGGGGGTTTCATATCACAGTAATGGTGACATGGCCTCCCTGCAGGGCGACAGCCCGCAGATGCCATCGGGGCCTCTCTGCTGCGTAGTGTGTAAGAAATGGTAAAGAAAAAAACAATCACATATACCTGTTACTTCTCATGAATCGCATAGCTCAGATATTAAATGTCATAATATGCACCTAAACTTGCATGCTCATACACAAAATATAACTATGTACATCAGGGGCGAGCGGTCATAATAAGCTATAAATGCAGTGCATGCCCAAGCCCTTCAATAAAATAATTGAAAATATTCATCTGTCAGTGTGTTCTATAATGCAATACCTTAATTCTACTGTTTTGGTCTGAAATTCCTGCCTTATCTATCCTGTTTTGTTTGCGAAAAGCTGGAAAGCTGACAGCTTGTTTTGCACATGCGCACTGCGATATTGAGTAGTACCCGGGCTCGAGGCTGTGTTTACTGTACATGAGCATTTTGAATGGCAAAAAAAGCTGTCAGTGAAGCAGCTTATATGCCAACGCACATGCTCATAACTGGATTCACTTCAAAACTCATAACTTCACTTGCCGAGTCAAAATGAGTGAAATAAGTTGGTACCATGGGGCAAGTGTGAGTGTGAGTGTGTATTAAAATCGCATTGATGTACTAGTTAGAAAACGGAGCCCCGGAGGCATCTCACTATGATATAGCGAGGGAACACTTTTTTTATCCCGGTCCCTCACTATAACATAGCGTGGAGGGAACGCTTTATTTATCCCGGTCCCTCATTGTAACATAGCGTGGAGGGAACGCTTTATTTATCCCGGTCCCTCACTATAACATAACGTGGAGGGAACGCTTTATTTATCCCGGTCCCTCACTATAACATAGCGTGGAGGGAACACTTTATTTATCCCGGTCCCTCACTATAACATAGCGTGGAGGGAACGCTTTATTAACACGCACCCACACTATAGAAGGCGTGCCCTCGCCTTAATAAAATATTCTGCAACCTGACACCTCTGGGGCCCCGTAAAAAACATATGACGTGTTTTAATTAATACATAAATAGCCAAAAATTGGGCGCTGGCTGTGGTTCACACTTCAGCATGACCACTGTAACAGGTCACCGCTCGCCACTGATGTACATGAATATAATAACTATATGTAAATCAACTCTACTTGATGCAACACAGTATATCCAAAGCCTTCTCTGCTAGGCCATCTACTGTACATCCACTGTTCTGCTCCTGCTGCACCCCTTGTTTGCAAACTCTGCTGTAACACTGATGCAAGCTTGCTACTGCAGCTGCTGCTCACATAACTCTTCATAACCCCCATCTCCACCTGAAGGGTCTCATTTGAAGGGACTGTACTGAAGTTTATGGCTGACACTCAACCCAACATCTGTCGCGCTGAGCTTCGTTTAGGCTCGTGACAGTCGAGGCCTGAGCCCGGACACCACATATCACCTCATACGCTGTAGTCGCATAAAATAAATCCATTCATGGGTTAACTGACTGAAGTGGTTATTTTCCACTCCATTGGATGGTGCAGTAGAGAAAGTGGACACGTGACGGAGGTCCCATGGATCCCTATGGATCCATCACATTGTGCATCTGAGCCACCATGATATGATTTTCTCAGTGTTCATTGTAGTGATTCATAGTGACACATCAGGCATTATTCATAGATTGTAGTGTAAATGAGAAATGTAAAACCAGTTAAATGTAAATTTAGTCTGAGATTTTAGTTCATACCTTTTAAAATTTGAAACCTTTGTGTTGGTTTTAAATTCTACTACATTTAATTCTGTGCTCAAGCTGGTGACAGCACTGCGTCATTTAATAAGCTCTTCATACTTTGAAACTGTTTCCACTGAGAGTTCTGGCAAAAAGAACACAGACAGAGGAGAAACTACTGCTGCCATGATAACACTCCAAAATTATGAAATAGAAAAAAAAAAAACTTTTGTCAGTTTTTTTCCCAAGTTCCCTGCCAATCGTCGAAACAGGGAACCTTGTCGCTCAGCGTCTTCAAACTCTTCATTGTTGCTGGAATGATGTCAGTGTTTATAGTGCACCGTGTCATACGCTCATGTATGATTCAGCAGCGGTGACAGTCATTGATGAGCACGCTCCTTGAGGGTTAGCACTGATTCAGGAAAGCTGACACAGAGTTTGTAAGTCTGTGAGTGAGAATGCATTTCAATGAATGGCGTGACCTCTGTGTCACTCCAGCCGTAAAACTGAAATACCACGTCTTCAATAATATATACTAACTGCTGCACATCTCATTGACAAAATGACTCAAACACATAATGCATATGACATAATGTGCATATGTGCTGATCACTGTTCTCCTATGATGCATTTTGCTGTGCAGAACAGAGACATTAACAAGTGTTATATAAACCTGCTTGTCCATGTTCAAACTGCTTTAGTTGTCTTTTCTTCTCTAAATTGCTAAATGTTTTATGATTGCTTTAACTATACATGTGTTTTCTCCTCTGAACAGGAAGGCATCCGTGTCCCAGAATGACTTTGTAGCAAAACATGTGTCAATGGAGACAACTCGTGACGAGAATTAATTTAGGAGATCAGTCTCCTCATGTTTTCCATGCTGAACTATTGTTTTCTGCTCTCATAGCAGAAACAAAATACTAACCAGATGCTTTTGTTCTTTTGGCCTCTAGGAATGTGGGTGATTTTCCTCCATATAAGCCTGAATCATTCTTCAGAGTTTAATCTGGTCCGTAGGCAACCACAAACTCGAATGGCTAATACTCCCCCTAATGAGAAGTGATTATCACAGACTGTCCCAGGTTATTCAGGTTCAGTTGATTCTAACTTGTTAGAAGTTGTACAATCCAGTCAAGGGATCATGCTATTGCAAAGAACAATGTGAATGTGCATCTACATTTACAATTTTGTGCATTTTCCAGTTTCTCATGCTTTAAATCAACCTAAATTTAATTTCTTGCACTTTTCAGTCCCCCAAGTGTGCTCACATACAGACTATAGTTGTTTGGACACTTTATGTTAATGTAATAATTTCATACTAAGGCGAAACATGTGCTCTAAACTTTTTTATATCATTTTAAAAATGATAATAACACAGAAAAGCATGTTAACTTGTAACATACTTTGTGTGTATGCAATCTGAATTAAAATACCAAATGGTGGCAACTATGGTTTTGCCATCATGTTAAAAAAGTGTTGTTATATTATATATAATATTTTTGTGTGTAATGTGAAGGTCACACAGCCAAATTTGGCCTTAATATTATAATGAGGAAGTGTTAATCATTTGCAATAGTGAAAATATTAAATTGCTGCTGTGATGCCCTACAGACAGATTTGTATGACACACACTGATTCCCATACATAAAACATATGTTGGAGTATTACTACGACGTCATTCAGTGACAACCCACAATTTGGATTGTTGTTGCCACTGGCTAAACAAGAGTGAATATTCGACTATTATCATCTCATTCTTTTTTCTCTTAGTCATAAACCTACTTCTTCATTTTCTCTTCCTCTGCCTCAGATTCAGCCTCCATGTTTCACAGTAATTTTCTCTTTCATATTTTTCAGTTTTACAGTCTCCAGCATCTCCACATCTCTTGATCTAGCTCTGTTTTTTTTTCCTTCCTCTCCAGTCTTTGCTCCTCAGGCTTCCTCCTCTTGGGGAAAGTGCAGTCTTAGTGTCTTTCGCTCAGTGTTCACGTAACAACTGCTCGACATCAAATTGAATGAACAAAGGAAGCTGTGTAGCTTTGCAGCAGCGATGCACAATTCCTGACCACTTGTCCTGTCCTCCACTGCACAATCTCACGGCCAACTCCATGTAAGGAAGAGACAAAATCAATTAAAGATTTAAAATAAATTTCTATATTTGTTCAGTCTTTCTTTTTGGCAGATCTGTGCGATCAGTTTGCACGAACAGTTACGTAATTTATCACACACTTATGAATTTTAGTCACCAAACAGACAGAGCGTGTCTACTAAAATAAGTCCTGCGATAGTAAATGAAGCAAAACGAACTGTCCTGACTAAACCTGTTCTGCAGTGAAACAAACCAAAGCCATGCCCTCGGTGTGAGCCCGAAAAGCTGAGATGACACTACAAATCCTGAACTAGCCACTACAAAATGCATGACGTGACTTGTAAAATACTCACAAACACGACTCAACCGCTAGAGAATCAGACATCCGCACGTTAGCAGTGAACGAGCGTTAAAATATGCAGCACAATATTAAAACTGCTCCTAAATACTGCCAAACTATTTTCAAATCCTCTGTTCAACACGAACCAACCACATAAATAAATATCAATGAAATGAACAACATGACCCATGATAATCTTTACTGTGACTTCTTTTAATACTTGTTCATACGGCCTCATGTTTCATCATATAATAAACCCCTAACACATCAAATGGTAACTGCCACCGCCAATGTGGTTATGTAATCACCTCTGAATCACTGTGAAATTTGCCATGAACATTCGGTCTCATCAGACGAAGGAACACAGATTTTGGAGACCCCTTTGACCTTCTATCCTCCGCCATCATCAGGCCAATTATTCAGCTTTTTAATGAGTGCGTCTCCTGACCCGAAGCAAAATGTTTGTCGCGCACAATGATGCTGCCAACAGAAAGAAACCCACTGATACTGAGAATCCCGTCACCTTTTCCTTACTGTTACCATCAGGCCAAACTTCTGTTACTATTGTGTAATGTACCCAGCAGACTGTTGACTGTGACTGTAACAGCTCAGTGAGGGGATTATCAGGCCTTAGTGGACATCTGCACTCTGCTGAGTGTTTTACCAAAGAAGTGCTTACTCCAAAAGCATAAAATATATATAAAGGTGAACTTGTGATTTCATATGTTGTTCTTGTTTCAACTATCAGGCCCAAAGCAACATGATGAAGTGCACACTGCTGGTCATTTCAACTAGATCTGGGTTAATGCAAGTGTATGAACATAAACCTCTGCTGTACAAAGCTGCATAAAAGCTACACTAATCAATATTTTTTCTATTAAAATGCATCAAATGACTGAGTATAATGTGAAAGGAGTCACTCATGGTGACGAATCCACAGAGAATTATCTCACAGCTCTCCACAGGAATTTAGCATCTGAAAGAACTGTTCTGGTTTTCCTGTCCAGCATTAAATAGCAGACATGTTGGCTGTTAAACACAGTGGGGTATATAACAGTGGGTGGAGACCAAAAAAGAGCTAAAAGGACAGTAAATATTGAACTTACAACTTACAACAAGCAGGTAACTGTTTCACCATATCAACCTCATGAGGTGATAATACTTTAATCTTGTGTTTACAACTTGTTCCAAAAAATGAATTAATGCAGGTTTAAGTTTCTAAAATCACGATTTTTAATCCAGCAACCGTTATTTAGGTGCCACTCTGAGCATTGTCAAAAACTAAAAATCCTCACCATATGTGAGGGAAAGCATCTTCTGGATGCCTTTAATGCAGCATATAAACAGAATTTTGGTGCTCCAAACCGTTTGGCTGTGACTTGCAAATGAATTCGCAATGAGGATGCAGGACAGGGAAGGAAGCCATCTCTCAGCATTATGAGATCTTCATCATAATTGCTCAGCAGATACACAAATCCTCAATGCGCCGCCGTCCATCTGGCCAAACGTTAGGTCACTTTCTGGCTGACAACTTTCTTGGACATGTTTTGACAAAAATTAACTTACATCAAAACAAGTAAAAAAAAAAAAAAAAAAAGTGTGTTCTTGTCGATTTGGTGAAATCAACAGCCACAAGTTTAGTCAAAAAGGTTCACTGAGTCTAAAAACAGCTTCAGCTTCCTACACTTCAGCCCTCCGTCCTTTCAATGTACAGCTGCTCTGAGTTACTTTACTGACACAATTCTTCACTAATACGTTTTTGACACATATAGTGGGAAGGTAACAGCGTTAATTACATTCATCTAAAGAATGTTTTACTCTGAATGTCAACCTTAATCTCCTGAGGTTTTCAGTCTGTCTGAGTGGGCTTGCTGTGTATGTGTGTGTGTGTATGTGTGTGTGGAAGAGGGGGGTTAGAGGAAATAAATTCAGTGAGATATTTTTATACAAAACAAATTAACGTCATCATCAGAATCCATTAAAAACTCTGGGGATAATGTTGCACTACATTCAAAACTATGTAGTATTCAAATATAAGTAGGTGTGTACGTGTGTGTGCGTGAGAGAGAGAGAGAGTTATTGCATGTGATCTCTTAGTCGTGGCAACTAAATCGGTCATAGGTGAGAGCTGTTAATCAATTCGTCCCACTCCTCCCAGCCAATAAATCTATACATTAAGCACTGAAAGTGAAAGATAGACCTGAGAAGGTTTCAGATTATTTCAACTTTAACCTTAGTAACAGCATAATTTTATAGCTACATTTGAATCAGACTTCAGGGCAAGTTGGTGCAACGACTCGGAGGCACAGTTGTTGACGAGGAGACATTGTGACAGTCAGAGAGAGCAGCCGGCATGAAAGCAATCGCTGAGGCACTCAATCCCTGAGTACACATGATCCCAGTTTATATCTCTGCACCTTACCAACCCAGACAACACGGACATGTAACCTGGAGAAGTCTGATATGTTATTTCCCCCTAATCCCCTATCAAGCACAAATTTCTGCCTTCAGCATCGCATGGTCACTCTGGAGCTTCCTGCCAGAGAGTTGCATGAGATACTTGATACTCGCTGTGTTACTGCACACTTTCTCTGTGGCCTTTGTGATATATAGAGCTCAGACATTGACATGTGTATGAAAAGGTACATCCTGTTTCTATAGACACCGGGGGGACAAACCATGGTGATCAGCCCATTAGATTAAAGCACTAATGGCTGATGGTCAGTGCTGCTGATATGGGAGATAAGGCTGTGTCAATACTCCTATTTCTAGCTCTTTTTGTAAAAACATTAATTATTTTCTGTATTTTTAGCATTAACTCTTTAAACAGCAGCTACATGGTTCAGTAAAATACACACACACACACACACAGCTGTAATGATTGTGTGCCTGGTCAGTTCACAGCTTCCAGGTTCACACAGTTTAATGATAAATCAACTAAACAACTACTTATTAAAAGATAAGCAACTGAGTAAAAGATTATGAAGAAAAGAAACTCACTGGTTTATATTAAACATCTGCTTCTGTGAGGGATCAATTGTGCATGGTCCAAAAAACTGTAAGCCACACACACAGCTTTTGCATTCACTGACATATAAAACAATATAAATTAAGAGGCATTCGGTTGATGAGTGGTTATAATAAATAATGGGGAAGGACATATTTTCATTTGTGATATTATTGGGTGGAGGAGATGACGGGCTTGTCACATACACGTACTGCACTTATGATGTTCATAATCAATGATCAGCAGCACCATGCAAGCACAGACTCCTGCACCTTAAATGTTGGATGATAACAACAAATATGACGACAAACAGGCTGAATTATTCATCAGTGTGCCCTGAAGCTGTTATGAGGACTTAAAAAGATTATGAATGTACTTTATGCTCTTTATATGAATATGCAATGTTTATCTTACATCATCATGTTCATATGGATTTCATACACATTAATGTCCTCTGTGCTAGTCTGCGTATGACATGTAAGATATGTTTTATATACAGTATGCTATCTACAGATGAGTTATTTAATTTATTTTAATTAATACATATTTTAAAGGAATCATACTGTATTTCTTTTAAATGCTATTTGTTCTAACTGTTGTTATCATTTACATTAGGGACCATAATGAAAACAAGAACCTCTGTGTTTTGTGTTATCCTATAGTAAACACTCAACGTTTAACATTGTTTACAAAATATAGAATATGACTGTTAGATTGTTAGAGATGGTAATATTGTCCATTAAATTGCCCAGTCAGTCCCTCCAACACATTTAGAGCAAGGTAAGTCAACATCTCTTGGCTGGATTTTCATGAGACTTGTGGTAGATATTCATGAAGTCCATATGATGACTATTATTACTTTAAAAATCATTGAGCACATAAATAGACTTATTTCATGCTTATTTCACTCAAATCTGACTTTGAGCAAGAGACAGACAATTCTGGATATAAACTAAAAACAACAGCGTGCCAAAAATGGACCCCTGGGGAACACCAAAACTAAATCAATAAAGGAACATGAATCTGTTGTTAGAACAGAGAAGGATCTGTTATAGAGATATGAATGTAACAGGTTCAGAAGAAGCTCAATGATCACAACGATCAACTCAGTGTTACAAGCTATAAAACCTGACTTAAAACTTTTAAAAACAATTCAGGGTTGGATCGTCACAAGGACACAAATGACAGGTGTGCCTCTCTGCCTGAATGTGCCTATCTCTGGAATATGATTAATGGGATTTGTGCAAAGGTTTTGCAAAAGAACGCTACATTTATAACATCCTTCAAAATGGGAAAGGAATCGTTGGTCTTTCATGAGATATCACTCAAGGCATGCTTCACTCTGGATGATCGAGCCGCTAAAATGGGACACAGCATTCTAGTCTTGTTTTTATGTGACCTCCTATACATCATCATATATTTGACTGGCTGTGACGTTCCAGCTGTTAGAAATAGTGATTTATTCCATTTTGGTAGCTTCATGGATCCTGCTTGCAGACTGATTTATGAGTAGGAGTACAGCCAGACCACATTTATACGTATGTCATCTAAGTGTGACATGAGAGGAGCATAATTGGAATTTGTTGCCTGACATCTGATGCACAATAACCATTGACAGAGCAGGAACTGGTAATTCTCCATTTTTGGATATGTGCAGGACAAAAATGACAGAAACATTCATGTTCCGCTTTGGTGTCTTCTTTAAATTAGTGGAAGCCAAACCTATGGATTTAATTTCTCTGGAAAGAAATCATCAAACAGAATCTTAAAATGTTCATGAAAATTACCTCAAAAACTGATTATTTACAGTTTGTATATTTGAGTTCATTAATGGATGTCTGGGGAATATTCTGAATGATACTCCTGAAATTAAGTAAAAATCTCAAATTAATCTTACTCAAAATTGTAAACCCACAGATTAACATCACTGTTAATTGTTTTGTAAGCGACGGAATAAAGAAGTGATATTCTCAGCATCCCAGTCTGGTGACGTTTAATAGTTCTGGCATGATTTGCATTTATTAATGACAAAAACCACCGAAAACCTAAGATGACGTTACATAAATGCTACTGCAGGTGAAAAAAGGCTTTTTCTTGACGCTGCTTTGCCGGCGCTCAGGCGAAATCTTATTTTACGGTGACTCAAATCAGATTTTGAGCGAGAGACAGACAATGCTGCGGCTTACAAAGAATGTAAACAGAGAGAGGGGAGCTTCAAATTGGGCCCGGAGTCTCCTGGAGAATAATTAATGTGACATTTCCCTGACATTTAGTCGGAGGTATAGTGGAGGAGCCTGAAGAAGGGGAGGAAGGAAGCAGAGATATGAGCCAGCGAGGGGAAAAGAGAGACAGGAAGCAAGACAGGGCAGCAACAACAAGATTTTACCCTGAACATCTCGACAAATATTAAACTACTATCTGCTTCCTTGTGTAGCTCTGTACAGACGTTAAAACACAGGATAAGCAGAATTACACGGAGAGAGAGAAACACAAATAGACCTACTCTAATGTTCAGTACCCACTCCTTCAGCGGTGATAAAATTATACTTTAGTTGCTTGGTAACTATTTGTTTTGTGCTCATCTCCACCGTTCACCGTCTGTTTATGGGCTGTTACACATCTCTGACCCAGGATAGGAGAGTGCAGCTGATGAGCTAACGCTGGGACAGCCTGTGGTCGAAGCTGGACCGCTCGACAAGCCCACAGTTTGTTCCAGCCTATTAAAAAAAAAAAATGGCTCAGACAATGCATCAACCCCTATCACTGCTTTTAGTACTTTGCTCTGTGGTTTCACTTTGCCATTTTAAGCTAATTAGGAATTGATCAACTCTGCGTCTCGCTGTGTCAAGGTTGCTCTTTTCTTTCTGGCACGCTGTCCTCCGCTGTAGGCTTATAATGATGCCAAATGAAGAGACGATGAACGCTTTTTTTTTTTTTTTTTTTAATGGCTAAGCGCTGCACCCACTCATCAGTTGGTGGTTTCTGAGAGCTACAGATTTGAAGGAAACAATATGCAGGACAACATCACTGTGTCGGCATTCAAAGCGAGGAGCACCCATCTTCTAAACTGTTGTCCGGCGATGATGAATTGCAGATATCACTGCGCGTTAATGGAGACAGCTACGTATTGACTGAGAGTGGTCATTTCCTTTTTCGTAGGCTCCAGCACTTCCTTAGCTCTAACACAATAAACATTGATTTTACACCTCTTTGATTCCTATGAAGGAGATATTCCGCTGACAGACTCGCAGCACTCATCTCAGTCTGTTTGTGGGGTAGCGCTGACAGTTCTCACAAATCCTTACCGCCAAAGTGTCAGCCAGCACAAACTGCTAATAGTTTCATTTCCATTTCCTAAACGATTCCGAACACAAGGCTCCCCTTAAACAGCGCTGGAAAGAGACATCATCCACTTTGATCCCTCCGATCCAAACTAGAAGAGCGTGATCAAAGACTGCTCGTGTTTAACGCCGCGGTGGTCTCCCAGGTCGCAGTTGCAGGTGTGGCTCTCTGAAAGGCCTGCTGAGGCCCAACCCTGTCATTTGGAGGCGACTAAAGGTGAGCATGCCACGCTGAAGTCGGTGCTGGGCATTCAACGCACGGATGCTACAAAAAAAATGCAGGGTTACACGCTCATTCAACCAAATCGTGCATAATTTTAACACACGACCACATGGGGTTTGAATTTTAACAGCTGCTGTGCTGTCACCTTTCTTTTTCCTAAATTCTCTGCTCATGAATTGCTTGATTTTGGTCTGACCTGCTTAACGTACTAAAAGAGCTGAACTCCATAGTCACCAACTAATCTTTTGTCACGCATGTCTTCTCCTATTGATCAAAAGGTGCTCCTCCCATGCATTGATTAATCCAAATGATTCGGACAATCTTAAATCGTTTCCCACTTCCTGTTTATATGCTAAAAGATTTAACTCAATATATCAGCCTGCTGCAGAATATCTCAAATTCACTTGGCTCTGAACGATACAGGGTGGGGTTGTCACAAACACACAACTAACGGAATGCAAAAAAAGTCCTTCATGAGTCAAATGGGTATTTTCATGTTTTTAAGAAACACAGCTAAATGATATGCAAAATTATTTATTGATGCATGAGTAGTGCATGAGGTCAAAGTGTAAAGTACGTGTGCGCGTCTGGATGCTCTGCATTTGTACATCTCCGTGTTTTATTATGGGTGTGTGATGGTTCTGCAGCGAAGAACACATATTTTCAAAAAGCAAGTTAATGATGCAGCAATGGACTTTTGTTACAACTTCGGTGATAAGAGCGTTAGGAGATACAAATAATGAACCTTGTGTCATCTTTTAAAGACCGTTAATGGTGATGCATCTGGAGAGCCGCTTTCACTGTTACCAAACACATTAGGCATGCTTTTTCTACTTCTTGAACAATGATAATGGCAGATAGTGGCTCACACATCCCACACTGATAAATCACATCCACTGGCCTTTTCTGTAATTTGCACTCTTTACCTTGTGTTCCAACCTTGGAACAATCAAAACATACACGAAGTAAAACACCAAAGCACAACAACTCGGAGGCGTCCTGACTGACCCATTTTGTGTAACTGAAAATGTCTTTTAAAATGTGTTAGTAGGTCTGAAACTTCTGCTTTCATAACAATCTATGTTTGGCCCATGTTACTCACTCAGACACACTGATGACACAGCAGTCACAGTCATGTAAAGGTTGTTGTGCACAGGCATTTTTATGGTCACCCTATTAATAAAAAAAACTACAACAACAGCTAATTTCAAGATGAACTCACAAACATCCAAATGCTCATCACTTACTTCTAGAGATGGACTATATTGTGTATCAATATGTCAACGTACGAAGCACTAGAAAACAAGACTGAGACTCTACCACCGTGCTTTAAGCTAAATGCTAATGTCAGCTAACATGCTCACAATGTCAGTGCCAATGTACTGATATGGGCAGATATAAGGTTTACCATGCTCATCGTCTTAGTTCTGGGTGTCAACATGCTAACATTTGCTAACTTGCAGCTAAGATGATGACAGTGTCATTAGTTTTGCAGGTTTTTGGTCATAAACCAAAGTGTTGGACAAATGTTGACCTGAAGATGGCGATAGAGGAAATGTTAATGTGATTATAATGAATCCTGAGGGGGACGTGAATGTTTGCACCAAGTGTGATGAGAATCCATCCGATGATTGTCAACATCTCATTCAAGACCACAAGTATCAACATCAAGGTGGCGCTAGTGGGGAAATCAGGGCATTACCAAAGTCAGCAGGCTTCATCCACGAATGTCTGTACCAAATTTCATGGCAACCATTTAATAGTTGCTGCGATCTTTCCAACCAATCACACACTCATGTCTTACACCCAACATCCAATGACAATTACCTTTGCTGCCACAGATGAGCTGGGCTTTTCCAGGAGATCCCAGAGCTTCTTTCGTTTTTCAGCACAACAAGTGTTGTCAAATTCTTCTCCCTCTCTGTCTTTCAAATTGTTGGCCTCTCTTTTGAGCTCCTCGTTCATCTGCTCCTTCTTCTGGTGGTACCTCGCCTGGCAACACGACTCCAGGTAGATCTCGTCGATGCCCCAGTAGTCGAGCTCTTGGCTGAACGACAGGGCGCACATTTCCTCCATCATGTGCAGCTTACCCGTGCGGTAGAAGTTCAGAATTGACGTGAACGCCCCCGGGTGTCGATCGAAAAAGTACTCGTTCTCCTCCAGGTTGTAGTCATCGCACACTTCCATCAGAGATTCGTGGGTGTTGCAATCTCTTAACTTTCCCAAACGCGTTCGGGGTAGCCGGTCTAACGTTCGCCACAAGACTTCATGTGGGAGACCCCCGACATTCAGCCTGACTCTGCGGAAACATGACTTGCTGCGAATGATGTCCACCGGTTCAGGCGGCAGCGAGGATGTTGAGCGGGAGCCGGCTTTATTTAACTCTGTCAAGGATTTCTCCATGATGACTGTGGGTTCGAGGAAGGAGGCAAACATCTGGAGCTATAGGCTGCAGTTGGTCCTGTTTCCTGTCATTATTGTATCTAAAGGGTTCAAGAAACACAAGAAACCATTAGTATTCTAGGATTAGCCACAAATGTCCACACATCAATCATCAGACTCTGAACTAGAGATAGTTTAAAGCAGTGGTTCCTAACCTGGGGTCAGAGGTCACGGTAGATATGTTAAATGTGACAGGTTACAAGACGATTTAAGATGAAAAGAACAAATATTTTTATCACACAAACCTACTTTCTCTGAATTTATCTTGTGACACATTGGATTCCTCTGTCTCCTCAGGACTCTCAAAATCCTTCAATTTAAAACAAACAAACAAAAAAACAATCCATCAGCGCAAAATCACTTTCACAAGCCATAATCTTTGATTACAAGTCACAAGACAAAACATTTAAAACCACCGATTATAAGCAACATTTTTCATCCTGGTCCTACCTTGTTCATCATGCTAGTCTCTCATAGATTCATGGGTTTTAAGTTGGCACTGTCCTGAAGACAAAATTTCAAAATGACTGGTATGATCAATAAACACTGGCTCAATACAATAAAGGTTGGATTAAGCATAATATTGATTCAAGATATACATCTGCAATATTATTGTATTTGAATTCCTTTTCTAAATTAATTTCTTAAACCACAGTAAATGTACAGTTCAATGGGAGTTCTTGAGAAAATAATTGGTTTCAAGGCTTCAGGGCAGTGAAATAAAGGACAGATAAAATGTGTTGTTATTATTATTTTAGGATATTTCACTATTGATTACTGTTATCTCATCATCTATACCCTTTTTTTTTTCAAGATTCCTAAATCAGCAAAAAACATACCTTCAGATTAATAATCTTCAGATTCACCCCTATTAGGAGTTAACAAGAAAAAAATTGTTCCCACCAAAAGCTTAAAAACTACTGAAACCAGCGAGGAACTGCAGCGTCCTGAAGACCAGAACTGAGCATCACTGATTTGAAAGGCTCCAAAGCGGAAAAATAACAAACAGATACATTTATAATGATCTTTGGATATTTCGCTATTAATGGCTGTTACACATAATCTATCGTATTTTCAGAATCTTATTGAGCAATCCACTATGAGATGGGGCTCCTTCAGATGACTCACACATGCAGCAGCAGAAATTGACAAGGGGGGAATAAGCAGAAGTCTGACTTCATATCTTATTGTGAGTCAAACTTCATTGAATATAATTTCCCACAACTTTGGCCAAAACTTTACAAACACTTTAAAACCCACTCGAATGGAAACAGCACATGAAACTGCAGATCCTGAAGATGAGAGCTGAACATGTCTGGTTCTCCTGGGCAGGGAAATGTAGGACAGATATATTGAATTATTATCTCTGGACTTCCACTCATCAGCCGCTGTTATCACATCATCTATTGTATCATCTTCTTTGAGTTCTTTTTAAACGATGTCCTGGATCAACAATAAACATACCCTCAGATGTGGGTTCTGGAGATGACTCACGCCTAATAGCAGCCTGCAGAATCCAGTACACGTTTCTATTTAGGGTTAACAAGAAAAGTGGGAATCATGACTAATAGCCATAGATTATCTCGTTCTGTCATTTACTGGAAAGACACTTTGGTGAATGCAATTTCCCACCAAAACTTCAAAAACAACCTACACTGATGTAATTTTCTGAGGGAAGAATTTCCTTCAGGATTAATAAAGTTCTTATCTTATCTTATGAGGACTGATTTATTATCATTATCATTCATAAAATAGCTGCTTGTTGCTGTTACTCCCACCTTATTGTTACAGATATCACTTTACCTTTATGCTACTTTTATTTACTTGTTACTACCTGTTTACATCTGTTTATCTATATATATCTATCACTACTAGTTATACCTGCATACGTTACTGTATATTTATATAGATTTATTTATACTACCTGATTAAAACAACAGTTCAACCATCACAGTACATATATAATTTTTAGTGCACTGTCTGTCTAAAATTCTATTTTTACCTTTCCGTAACCTGTCTACAATACAGTTTACATCTCCATTTATATATAAATATATATATGACTTTTATTAAAATTTGCATACATCACAACACATATTTGTGCATATGTATATTTATTTCCCTATGTGTTTACAAACTGTTCAACCATCACAGTACAGATATTTTCAGTGTGTTGCGTGTCTAAAATCCTGTTCTTACCTGTCTAAAACTTCATTACAGTTTTTTTCATTATACCATTATTGTACATTTGCCTGCCAAGGTATTATATTTGAATTTATATATAAGTTATTAGACAGCTATACATATCTATTCTGTTGCCTGTATTCAAACTTTAACTGTCTTTTGATTCTCTTTTTACTTGATGATTTTCATTTCATACATATTGTTTGAGCATTGTTAGAGGCAGAATTAAGAATTTCACTGCTCCATTATAACAGTGTGTGTATGTGACAATAAAGAAGTTAAAACACTCCTCTTGCATGTCTCACATGGCTGCACACAGCTCACATGGTGAAATAGCAGGGCAGTGATCTCCTGATGTGATCTGTTTTGTTTGGATGGAACGGCTTTGGTTTGTGTGGCTGATCACTGCCTCAGCTCATGTGACGCCCATGCAGAGCCGTGGGTGGGGACGCAGGACACCACAGTGATGAGTGTGGAGCAAAGTGAGCGCTGTCCACTCTAATGGTGCTGAAACACCAGGAAGAGCTGCTCGCTCCCTGAATCACAGCCAGCTCCCCCTGAGGAGGCAGGGAGACCACAACCAGCACATATCCTGCATCTTCTCCCAGATCCATCTCTGACTATACACTGTCACATTTTACATGCTGCTCATTTTGTTTATGTCTGGGAGCCCAGCAGCAGCAGCTCAGGCCTGCAGGTGTGATAAATGATCACTGCCACACAAAGTTTCTTATACTTCACCAACACAATCAGGCCTGAGGGTTATCAACATGCATCACAAAGCATATGTAACATAAAAACACACACACATAATGTATGATTGGAGAATGCAGACATGATTCTTTTGGACATGCAGGAAGAGAAATGTTAATTTGAAGGAGCCTCCACCCTCCTGCTTTATTCAAGTCAAGGCTTCGATGAAATAATTCAGCCTGAAACGCAACACTAAAACAAACAGTATTTCCCCCTTTGCAGACATTGTACAATTATAAGCATCTAAAGCAAGTCAGAGAAGCTCAATGTGATGTTAGATCAGCTCCATATTGTGATTGCAAATCCTCCATCGTTAAGCATTTCTCTGTTTTTCAAATGCTGCCTGCTCCATATTGCTGCAGTTTGAACGCAGACTGGTCCTGCATGCAACTGATGCTCTATGGCAATAATCAGGTTACATATGATTCAAAGTGCCAAGATGGAAATAAGCTTTAAGAAATTATATATATATACCGTAGTGAGTTGTTGTCATCCTGCATGAATCTGCGAGCAATCAATCCGATAGAGATGAGGCATTTAAAGAAAGAAAGAAAACAGGAGGCGCTGTTATTGGTTTACTATTTCCAGGGTCAGACCCGATCCACGTCCCCCCTCCTCTGCCTCCGACATGGCAAGAGAGACAGAGAGAGAGAGAGATCCTCGGCTCGATCTACCGCCTCCCCGCCGGGCTCCTGCCCCGCATATCGCACCGCTGCTCCGCCCGAAGATCAACAAGTCCGCCGAGAGCCCACCGGACAGAGCGCCAGTGTTTCCCAGTCAGCTGTGCGAGGAGGCGCCGCATCTCTGTGAAGGTGGATCCACAGCAGCTCTCCACAGCCCGTTAACTCCTTCAGCGCCGAGGCGGGGGATGCATCGCCCAAACATGCTCATGAGCTGCTGTGTGTTTACAGGCCCGGCTGCACCTGCTGTCACACAAAAAAGCAGGGGAGTGATGGTGCACACATGCATGATGGGAAAATCTGAAAAGATGCTTTAAACAGGCTTCTTATATGTCAGTGTTGCTTAATTAAATGAGTGTAGGTTGGTTCACCCTCCTCTTATATCCACACAGGGACCTATAGAAGTACAACACATGCATGCAAAATACTCCAGGTAGAAAAAATAAATGAATTTAAAATTAGCAGCCTGGTGTACTTGAAATGGCCCCTGTGAGTGATATATTATCATACATTTCATTAATAGGCTGGTGATGCATCAATGCATAAGGAGCATCTGGGGGGGCGTGAGGTGATTAATGGGGTAGGAAAGAAGATAGGAAAAAAGGTCTGCAACACTGTCCACATTTTCGGACTTTAGGCCTCAGACAGTACCTTAAACAGAGCAGCTTAGAGGAGAAATGTCTCTTTGGTGGAAGAGCTCAACATGAGGTCACAAGCCATAAATATGAGGAACCACTGATTTAATTTTGATGCATTATATTGCATTATATTGTAAGTTCATGCTTTTACTGTGAATCCCAATATGAAAAGCAACTCTCTTGAAATGAACTTCACTCACTCTTCAAAACCAGTTTCAGTGCGTGTGAGGCAGAAGGTTTCAAGTTTGCACATTAGAGTTCTACGAGTTACAAACTGAACAAGGATGCATTCGAGGTGAGCACGGAGAAACTTTCCTCCCTTCAATAAATGAGGGTGGAAACAGCCTTGTAGTGTCAAACTCTGCACATTCATCATTCTGCGTAGCGAAGGTCGAACATCCATGAGAAGTAACGCTACACAAAGCATAGTTTTGAACACAGGGGGACAACAAATGGTCAGGTGTACTTTTTTCTTTTTATTGAAAATAATAATAACAAATTTAAATATGATTTATAGATACACTGATTAAATATAACAGAATAAATAGTTCTACAGTACTTATATCAAAAAGGTTTATCAATCAAGATTGTTTACAGTTAGTCTACAGTACAGAATTCGGTTATCAAGTCACATTTCATGCTGCATCCTCTTCAGTCTGTATCGGACCTGCAGATCTCCGTCGGGCTGCAGCATCCCGAAGCCGTAGCGACTGGGATTAACTGGTGGCAGTTTAGCCTCTGGGTCGCACATCTCCAGATCGAGATGGGTCAGGAGCAGGAACACGAATCTGCAGACACAACAGACAGAGCAGATTAGAACAGGCGACAAACCACCCACTGATAAACCGTCCTGATTAGACAACATTAACATGAGCAAATGCAGGTTTCACACATCCATTTAAAGGCAGAAAATCACATCAAGTAAATCAACCAATCTGAAATAAACAGCCTAAAAACAACTGCTTCTCAAGGTCTTTCCAGTCTCACATTAACAAACCTGCCCTCTCTGTGTGTAGTGGATTACAAGGATTGACCTTTAACCTTTGTGACTGGATATGACGTCTGACAAAGATACACTCTCCCAACTGTCTGTCCTCTAGTGCTCCATGCCTTTTTCATACAGTTTATACGGAGCATAAGCAATTACTGTATTACAGCATGCTGCTAATGATGATAGAGGACATGAAAGCAGGACTGAAACGATAATAGGGGAAATATTATGTGGAGATGGATTTTTGCCGGTCTGGTCTGGTAATCGGGATGAAATTGGAGGAAATGCTTTGATCATGAATGCATCAATTTGAAACTTAACATACATCATGGAAAGATGTGACTCTATAAAAAAAAAAAAAAAAGCTGTGGACTTTTACACTCACTGTTTAATGGCTTTAACGGCAAACTCCTTCCCAACACACATGTTTCTGCCTGCACCCCAGGGCATGGTAGGGTACTTCAGTCTCCTTCCATCCTTGTAGAATTTATCCTTCACTGTTGTATCTTCATTTAAGAAGCGATCATACTTGAAAATCTGTTTAGAAGAGACAAGTAAAGGCATAAGTTAGATGTGTGCATTGTATTATCATGCAAATAGGCTCTATCATGTGTCTCCCGCTCCATGTTGTTGGTTAAAAATAATATGCAATTATCACCTTTAACCAATGAAGGCAAACAGAACGAACAGTGGGAATTGATCCTCGCTCTCTCACTAGTCAACTAGTTGTTTAATTTGTAGGCATTTAGCAGCTTATCCCAAAGGATGCATTCTGTCAGAGATTCAAATCACACTGCTTAATCCTGCCTCTTCAAGATTGCTTTGTGCTCTATAACATGGCTTAAAAATATGACAATGGAGGTATTTGACTATATGTATCAGGATGATGGAGGCTCCATTTCCCACACAAACACAATGTGTTTTAACGTCTGCGCTGTTATTGCTTGAATGGCGGGCTTTATTAACACGATGGTACCTGTGGTTCGTGGTGTATCTCTGGGTCCATCTGAGGGCTGAGGAAGGGGAACAGACACACTCTGTCCCCCCGTCTGAGGTGGTACTCCTGTCCATTGGCCATGCGCAGGCTCTTGTCCTCCACCACCTCTCTGATGATCATTACAGCAGCGGTGAGCCGTAGGGTCTCACTCAGGACGCTATCTGCAGAGTGAAAAGGACAGCAGAGCGGATGATGTCAGAGGGGTGTCAGCGTGAGTTAAATCAGCAGTGCCCTCGGGCGTCATTTGGAGATATACAAACACTTGCACGGATATGATAATATGAAAAAAAGCAATCATTATTTAATTGAATCGAAGGTCAAACTTTTATTGTCGCCGTCATTGTTGCAATAACTTATCTTGTTATTTCCAACAAGTCGCACAAGGCTTTGCTTCCGTTCGACTGGAGCATCTAAACCCTAAGGTGGAAGAGCTCAAGTGAATAAGTGAAAAGGCTGCTAGCAGCTGTTGCGTACCAAACACAGGTGTGTTGTGTGCTTGCAGCGGGTCGATGGGGGAATGCTGTAGGGAAGTGTCCTGGAGAGTCAGGCCTCTGATCTCTGATTTAAGAGCCTCCATGGCCTCGGGGTGAGTGAGTAGGAAGCCGAGGAGCCAAAAGGCAGCAGGTCCTGCATTACACTGAAAGGAAAAACACCCAATTTAGGACAAACCAGAAAATATAAACTGCTAGTGTGAAAACCTGAAACAAAGTATATGTGGACATATAGTGCATATAATATAGAGACACTTCTGATTATTTCAAGTAATTTTTGCTCTCAGCTCTCTGCTGTGCTGCTGTCTGAATATGACTGACATGAGGAGAAGCCAGTGAATCAGTCCACACTTTGTAGAGACTGCTGTCAGCCTCTCTGGGAGACACACTCGAGCCTGTCAGACAGTAATTGCTATGGGTTAAGGGAGCTGTTCTTTTTACCTCTGCACATCTCAGGTCAGCTCTCTATTGACAGCAAGGGCAAACGCCAAAAAGTGAAAGGAGCATCACAATGTCTTTTTGCTCTCTTAGATCGGCAAATCATCAGGATCTTTTTAAAGCAATGGGTTAGCATTTTGGGAAGCATGGTTAGAGAGTTACAGGAGAAGATTGATACCCTGTCTGCCTGCTAAATCTATATTACCATTATAGTTATTGGGTTAGACCATGGAAATAGTATAGTGGTGAACCTCACATCAACTTTGCTAGTGATTGACTGAGTCTTTCCAAGATGAACCTTTCACCTGTTACCAATGAACCTGTTTACCTGTGGAATGATCCAAACAGGTGTTTTTGGATCAGTCCACAACCTTCACAGTCATTTGTTGATCCTAAAACATGTCGCTGGCATTTGCATATTATCACATTCAGTTTTATTTGTGTTTTACATAGCCTCACAACTTTAAGCCAAGCAAGTTTAGGATATAGAAATGAGAGGGGTTTCAATCTTCCCATCTTAACAACCCTCAAATAAGCGTATTTCCCAAAATGTCAAACAATTCCTTTAGGGAATGATTCGATTTTACTGAGAGCTGTATACTGGGAAAAGCTAGGTGGGCAACACTCACGAAGCACTTGGTCTATATACAGAATGTTTCAGTCAATAACTTTGATTTGTTTGCAAATGGAAAGAGAACAGCAACCACCGGATTGTGCTAGGACCCATGATGAGGTGGTAGGTGGCTTCAGTGAAATCCAAACATTGGGCTCTGAAATACTTCAGTCTGCCTGAAACACATGCATAAGCCACATCCACTGTGGCACATCTCACTACTCTCACATTTAATCCTTCTATTCTCTGCAGTGGTGCTCCACTTTCCCTCCCAGACTGAGACTGTGTGCTCCAATATCCCAGCAGACGTGATAAAGCACAAACAAGCACGCTGGAGGAAAAGCCGTCTTTTCTCAAACCAGCGGAGCATGTGAAAAAGAGCCTGGCAAAGCTTTGTCCTCTCTGAAACACTGGTGTTACTGGGAGTGAGACTGGCTGGTTAACAGAGGGCTGAAGCCACTACAGCTAAAATGCATCCCATGAGAGGAGACATTAAAGCCAATCAACTAGCTTGCTATCTCCCCCACCTGGCAGCACAGAGCAATGACACCGCATTGGTCTGAACCTGTCTGGACTGGCAAGATTGAAGAACAACAGCAGCTTTGTACCCGGCATTTGATATTAAATAAATAATGTATGACAAGAAGATGTATTCATGGGTGAGGTTAAGAGATTTATCTAAAGTGAAGTCTTGCACCAGACAAAGCAAAGTTATATATATTGGATTTGCACAACTCTTGTATCCACACAGCATGCACACAGGTTAAACAGCACTTCCGGTGATGCTGCACTGTCGTCACCAGCGGAAAACCTGAATGACAGCATAGTTCCCGCATATGAGTGCCTGAAACCCAGAAACTCACTTAGGCTGAAAAAAAAAGAGGAAGCAACTTGAGTTGACTAACAGTTCAGTCATGCACTGTACAATATAATTACTTAACCTCAAACACTACGACGTAAGATGTTACAGAAACTGAATCACATGACCACAACTGGTAAAGCTCTGCTCTGAGGTGCAAGTTGGGGCAGGTGCCTGTGAGTGAACTGGCGGAGAGGAATCCAATGCTTCTGTTTTATGCACTGTTGGCAGTGTGAGCACCTTGGCGAGGAATTCAAGCTTCCAGTGAGGGTGTGGAATGTTTGCATGTTATGGTCTCATTGTGTGGCCTTTTGTGTGTGCTTGGAGGGGGTGGGGGTGTGGGGGGGGAGACAGACAAATAAACCAGCTCTCACCTGTGTGGTCCACAGCTGCAGGAGTAAAGCTCTTTTCTGCATTTCCGAATCCACTCCCTCCTCCTGCAGGAAATGATGGTAGCTCTGCTGCCACGAGTTGGACTCTGACCCTCCGCTCAGCCAGTTCGGGGACAGCAGCTCCCACAGTCGCTCCCGGGACATGTTGGCTGTTTGGCTTTCCCCTGTTAGAGATCCAGCATCGGTCAGACAGGAAAGCGATAGGAAAAATAATTTCACTTTAATTTAATTTTCTGCAACTCACCTCGTTTGAGTGATCTCCGGGCCAGTTTGGTGAGAAGGTCGTCAAACTTGCGGAATTCTTCGTAGACTGCAGTGGCATTGTCTCTCCTCTCAAACAATGTTAGGTATCCGGCCCTGAGGACACCAATAAGGTTAAAAATACTCCTGCCTGGCACTCCTGCTAGTTTAAACACTCACTCACACATCAGTAGCTTAAGATGCAGTGTGATACCTGAAGAGCAGGCTGTAACAAAGGCTGAAGAGTCCATCCTGTCTCCACTGTGAAGGGCTGCAGTCGTTCAGGTCACTCAGCAGCAGGTTCTGAAGGTGGGTGCTCATGGAAGTGCTGAGCTTGGACAGACTCAGACCTTGAAAATGCCTGAGGAAATAATAAAAAGACACTGAGCTTTGCAACACTGTCAATCATTTAGTGAATCAGAAAGTCAAGATGTTTAAAAGATGCATTACTGTTCCATCCATTTCCTCTCTGCCGTGGGTTTGATGCTGGACAGCTGCAGATTGAAGATCCTTTTCAGGAGCTGGTTTCTGTTGCGGGAGAAGTCCAAGAGGACTGTGTCATCCAGCACAGCGTCGAAAGAGTTTGCATCCAGCAGCACTGTCACGTAATGACCAGCAACACGGACCTGGAAGGACAGCATTTTTTGTTGTTGTAGTTTTTGCTAGAAGGTTCATTTCATGCAACAATTAGTTCTAAGTTGAAAAAAGAATAGGTTGCAGTGGTGAGCAGTGCAGCTCTGCAGTACTAATTTTATGTATATTCTGATTAAAAGCATTATTGGGGGTAATTAGCTTATTGCCACCACACATGCATAATAGTGCACTATAAATATTAGATCATAAATTACATTATCAACATCTTCCACCCTATTCATTTTTAGTCGATTTGACAGTCAAATCTAAATCAATCTCAAAATAGCATCTAATTTCCTTAAACACTCCTTTTTTTTTTTTTTAGATGAAACTTCTACATCATCAGAACTTACTGTGAAAATATCCCCATGTTTTGCTTTCATCTGGGCCAAAAATTTGGCGGCATCTTTTCCAAATGGGAGCGCGTGTCCCAACCATGGGAGTGCACCTTTGTCCAGAGGTGGCTCATTTTTATGTCTGAAAATTACAACAATGTCATAGAGTTGATTCATGTGGCTTCATTTTATTCATGAATCTCAACCAACAGGTTCGGAGTTAACATGAAGTTATGCCATAACAGCTTCCTTTTACGTGGTTGAGAAATCATGCAACATGCAGGCCTCAGTAGAAGCCATAAGAATCATTATGAGCTCTCTTCTCTTCTGCTGTTTAAAGACTAAAGAGAAGTCAGCAAGGTTCAGACATTCACATTTTATCAGTTAATATCAATATTTGAATGAAGTATTGAATAATTATTATTCATCATTGTCTGTGATTAATATGAAGTATACCTAACTTTAAAGTAAAAAATAAAAGTAAAGCTTTTTTAAAATACAATGTAACACTTGCAAAATATGCTTTTAACCTTCAGACTCTATTATCTATTACAATCAATGAAATGCACCTTTGCTAATCATTTGGTATCTGCAAATGCAATTCATTTCAATTCAATTCAAAGTACTTTATTCATCTCTCAAGGGTCAATTTAAGGCAAGTAAGCTGGTAAACTGACGCATAGACTTTTCATTCATTTAGCCACATAATGAAAACAATATAATGATACAAAATAACCATGTTGGAAAGAGTTAAAAATTTTAGCAGTGACTTAAAGCAGCAGAAAGTCCATAACTGACCAACTATCAAGCAAGCAAATATCAAAATATTTATGGCTTTACCTTGAGCGTGTGGAGTAAAGGAGAACTAGTATAAGCAGTCCATTAAGTAATAAGAATATTGTCCATAACATGTTTCCGAAAAGTCTGATACTTGTCCTGTCCTGCAGGTAATTTACTCCATAGCTGCTGGCAACTGACTTAAATCTCTGAGCCCGGCTCAACTGTAACCACCTTTTGTTAGGAGGTGTGGAAAGGTGTGGCTTGGGACACAAAGTGTTACACAATCCTCAGACAGCAAGACACCACACATGCCACCACATCCTAAGCAAGTAACACAAACTAAAGTTATTCCAAATGAAACTTCATGATTTATACTATTCACAGGTTAGTTCAATGCCTTTCAGTTGGTAAACAATTTGCAAAAAATCCTCCTGTTATTCTTTATACACTAGAAAAGTCACCTGCTGGAACATTTCTGATCAGTCACATCAAGGTTCTCATGTTTTAGTCAGGGGTGATGTCAGCAGAGGAGACATATTTCTTGGAAGGTGTCATACTACCCAGGAGGAACCTTTTATGTAAACATTGTGTAATGTCTATTTTTACCTCCCTGACAATGACATCAACACAGTCACGTCCACAAGTATCTACTGATGACGCTGTCTGTCACAATGAAACCGATGATTAATTACTTAAACACTGAGTATAGATAGGAGTTGGAGTTTTGTTTATGACCATATATGATGTGATTTTTCTAATATTCTTACAAGTGAACAATTACCTTATTAGAATAAATATGCAGCCAATCTAATGCATGCAAATCAATGTGGATAATAAAAGAGAGATAAAGGCATTAAAGATATCATTCTTATTTTCTTTAAAAGGCAGCAAATTGGTGCTCTGAAAATGTACAGCTTATTCAGACTGTTGGTTTCCAGTGGACCAGCAGATGGTAGTCATGCTCTTACAGTAGAGTCACCTCACATTAACAGGAGAAAAGTTCAGTATCAGACACTGAAGTGAAAAATAAAACATACAAACAAACAAACAAAACAAAACAAAAAAACAGACATACAACGGACCTAAAAGAAAAGTCCTCAGTTTCTCACCTCAAACGACAAGTAACATGAATGTTAATGTGGCTGAGCTTTACAGGAAATTTATGCTATCTTGTTTGATAGTCGATGTGTATGAATTAAACTCAAACAACATGTAATCACTAAAAATATACTTCAGACTATCAAAGATAAACCAGGAGGCAAAACCATTGTAGCTTTCGGATTTTAGTTCAACTTTAAAATCCACCTAGTTTTTACAACCACGTTTTCTTTCTATCAAATGAAAGAGTCATAAACATGGATAAGTTAAATAACAATGAAGGCTTTATGATGTTACTTCAGAGGAATTAAATCAGTCATTGTAAGGTTTCTCAACAGTAAGTAATTAGCCGTTAGCATGTGCCAAGCTATCAGTCCGTGTGCTACAAGCTAACTGGCCGGACTAGATACATCAACCGGAGACCTCCGTTCCTACCGCAAACATCTACACTGCAATGTGCACGAATGGTCTTTTTCTAAATCATGCAGGTAATATCCAGTAAATATAAATATACAGATAATGAATGTACATGTAAACACTAACATTTCTATAACTTACCATTGTACAAGATGTGATACAGAGATCAAAATCTAGTATCCCATTTATCACTAATTCTGATCCCCAGCTGCATGAGGTATTTTACCTTGACCTAACCATAACCTAGCCATTAAACAAAAATCACAGTTTACCAATTGAGGACACCAGTTTTGTCCCCAATTACACCCACTGTCCCGAATCAACTGGTCTAGAGTCAGGTGTATGTCCCCAATTTGGACAAAAATGAACCCACGCACACACACACACACACACACACACACACACACACACAAACACACACATTTAACCAAATGAAGACTCATTAAGTACTGGTACTCTTTTGCTGTCTCTTAATGTCAAGTATTTAAATAAAGGGAACATATCATATAAAGTACACCTAACAGGTAACAAGTTTAATGCTGTCTGTACACAATTTGAAATACACGTAGCCAGTTAATTTGATTTCATAAAGTTATAATATTTTTGACAGATCCAATATGACCAGTATTAAAATTCACCATATTATCTGATATTACATTACAGATAACTGCAGTTGCTTTTAGTAACAGAAGGAAGGAAAAACAGCATGCGTCTGCATGGCTTTGCAGATGGATGAAATCTCATCAGTTTCTTCTCATCTGGCAATGTGGTTACTGAAAATGGTAACAGCAAAACCATTTTCATAATGATTTCTAGATTGCAGATATTAAGGACAGTCTATTGCCAAAATTGTATTAGAATTGCTGATGCTATAATGGTGTAAAATTACTGGTCTTATCAACAAATGGAAGAAAATCCTTTAGCTTTAAATGAATGGTATAATGCTGTTTCCCAATACTGGAGTGAACTTACAAATGATATGTTAACTAACAGTATTGGTTAAATAATGATCTAAATGATGAAACAGTTAAAGACTGACTGTATTTCAGCTACAGTTTGGGTCCTGCTGATTTTTGCTATGTAATACATTCCTGATGTTACACCTGAAAGAAGAGGATATATTTGCTATCTAATGCTTTTCATTCAAGTCTGAATCAGACTTAAATAGTGTTTGGACATCTCCCAAAGGAAAGGACTAGACCAGCAGTACTGTCAGCCAATAGGGGCAGCATCTCAGGAATAATGGTGTTATTATGTTAATGACCCTAAACTGCCTGTCTCATAAAAGGTGGGTGTGGTGCACTGGAGACCAAATGACTTTAAACAAACAGCCTCTGGTATAAACATCACATATACACATTTACATACAACAAAATGGTTTTATGCCCACATTTAGTGTCTGGTGATTTGAGCCCACGCAGTCTCTTTAAAAACCAACAGCATATCACTTCATTATCATGGACATGATACATCCATTGCAGTTGGAAGGTTAAAAAATTCCCAGGGGTCAAATATAAACATTTATATACAGTATATCTACCACACAGTCTTGAGCTCCATCAGCTGCTTTTGCAAGAATGATCAATAACAAATATTGTACCTGTATTTTATAAGTTTACCTGTTGCATTTATAATGTTACTTTTAAAAAATGTACACTTTATTTATTAGTTCATTTAAGACAGATATACAATAACATATCCAATGTAATGATCATCAATGCTTAAATCATACAACAACTAAGTGAACATTAGGCACAATCCTGAATAACTCCACCATAAAGTACATTTACACAGCGAGCGATCTTTATTAGCCTCCTAAAGAAACCTAATGTTTTCTACGTGGACAATGTGATGATCATTCCTCCTGTAAAGCAGATGGCGTTAAAGTTTCCGTGGCCTAGTTACACACAGCTTTTTCACATTATTTTCAAAACCCAGCCCGACTTTTATCAGGCTCACTCTGTGGCCAAAGGATTGGTGAGTAACATTTGTTCAGGAAATTACAAGTTGAAGTGAAGATTGTGTGGTGAGAACTGAACGCTTCACCCCTGCAGATTTCTCCTGGGCTCTGGCCCAGCTTTAACAGTCGCCACAGGCTGACAGGAGCCCACAGATTTCCTGAGAATTGGGTGCAAAGGACAAGGGACCAGGATTTCAGTTCAAAATGCAAACCTTGCACAGATTCCAAAAAAGTGCTCAATTATCCTTGTCCTATACATCAGTTTGCATTGCTCTGAGACAAAAACACATTGTGGGTGGATGTCGCAGATGTAGCACACAGTTATACTTGAGAAGTCATTTGTCAGAAAACTGTGCTGAAGAGCAGAGCACTGAGGGGGAAAGAGCAGGACAGAGTGACTCACTGAGCCATTGTGACTTTCTCTGGGGAGATCCTCCATCATCTTTGTCAAAATGTTGCAACTGTGGAGCTGAGCACAGGTTATTTGTAACACCTCAGTTTCCTGCAGAATTTGGTTTCTAACCAAATAGTTTACGGTATTTTTCTTTATTTCTTATCTTTAATTTCCTGTGTAATCTGGGTAATTTGGTGATTCTGTGATAGTACTATGACACTGATTTAGATTTTATTTGCATGCACAGGACCATTAAAGTTGCTGTGATGAGTTCACAGCTCAACATTGGCCCTGGGCAGGCAGCATAGCATATCTTTAGTGCCTCTTGGTTTTATCCAGAAATGCAAAGATTAGCTCATTAATCAATTAGCTGATTGTCTGAAAATTAATCTGCAACTCATGATCAATTAATTGATTTAGTAATTTCTCGTTTGGAGGGATTTGATGCTTTTCTGTGTCATACATAAAAGTAGACTGAATATAATTATAATATTATATAATAATAATAATAATAATTAGACATCTGAAATTTTCAGCTGTGGGATATTATAACAGATTTTTTTTAATATTTCCTCACACCTTATATACAAAACAAATAATCAGGGAATCGAGAAGAAAATCATTATCTTACCTTGTTTTCTCACTCCTCAATCTGTTGTCAGCCACTAATTACTTAATGTTGATATGTAAAGAGCTCATTATTATGATACATAGACCTCGTGTTTTTTCATAATTTTAGAGTATCCCAAGTTTGACATATGAGAACATACAGACTTCCAATGATGAGGGTTCCAGTGAGTGGATTTCTTCAAGAATACTGTATTTACACTGCAGTATGAAGATGTCAGTATTTCACCCAGTTTGTGTTATATGTATATGGTAAATGTATATTATAAACATAAAACAAATAATAAGCCAAACATCTGAAACACTGCTGAAATTGGAAAGCAATGCCTGTATACTGCAGCCACCTTCAGTCTCACACCCAGATCGAACCCTGATCACCAACAAACTGTGTATGCATTCATCCATCCAGCTGAGGACAACAACATACATGTTAATGGGGAAGGTTCGCATATCAGCTCACTCAGACAAATCTTAAATCATCCATGAGAAGAAAAGTAGTGAGGGAAGGAGGGGGGAGTTGGGGGAGGAGTCTCACATTGACTTTCACATCCATTCAGCCTTTTCTGCAGCAGCATTGAACTTGGAGAGAGAGAGAGAGAGAGAGAGAGAGAGAGAGAGAGAGAGAGAGAGAGCGCAGACTGGACCTCAGTGCCATTATCGCAGAGGCTGCCATAGCTGTTCCTTCCACTGAAATGTACATCAAACGTGAGTTGTTTTCCGATTCACAGAGGAGAGCCGCTGTAGAGGAGTGGTCAGACACCCAGCAGATCACTATGCACTTTTAGCTCGACGTAGCCTCGAACGCAGCGCAGGAGCCTCGAACAGCGTCGAGCGCCTTTCATCTCTGAAGTTGTGTCAATGATTCGCATCTGATTGTTGCTCAACTATCCGGAGAGGAGCTGCAGGGCAAAACGCTGCATTGTGGCAGAGCTGAGCTGAATTCCTGCCGGAGGATTTTTTTTTTTTGCACGATCCTGATCTCTTTCCCCCCTCCTCCTACAAAATGTCATCCCATGCGAAAGTCAAGAAGGACAAAGAGATTATTGCCGAATATGAGACCCAAGTGAAAGGTGGGTAACACGCAGGCCTGCACGTATTGTTATTCTGTGTGTGAAGGCACTATTGCGTAACTTAACCACACAGCTTTATATGGAGCTCAGTGTGCAGGGCTGGTGGGGTGGGACAGATCTTACACTTATTTCGTTTTCACAGATCTCTCATGCATTCCTGTCATTTTATCTCCACCATTAACCCATTGGAGATAAGGCTTGAATCCACAGTAATGAAGATGTCACTTGGATGAACCGGTTTGTCTGTGGTGCTCTACAACATGCCTAGCCCTGCATGTATGCCTTTATTAGCTTCTGCTGGAGCTTGATGATCTGTTTTAAAGTGCAGCTGGTATTTGACTGTCCTAATGCTGCACACCCAACAAGGGAATGCACCAGTTCACCTTGGACAATCTTTCCAGTAGACTGGAGGTCGTGCACCTTTAGGTACTCATGCAGGGCACTTCTGCAGGAGACATCCAGGTGGCTGTATTTTACAGCTTTCTCCTAAAACAGAATATTAGAATTGACATTAAATGATATTATGGTAATCATTTTCAAAGAGGTGAGCGATGAGCATTTTCCTGATACTCCAGGACAAAGTGTAGTATCAGGAGAGAGGGCCATGCTCGAGAAGATCACACAGCAAACAGTTCAGAAAGTCCATAAATAATGTATGCTGTCTGTATGAATTATGAACCATGAAAGGATTTTACTGTCTGCCGCTAAATATGTGACCGGATAAACCACCCAGAGAGAGAGAAGGCAGAGTCAGGACCGCTGACGCTGTATTGGAACAGACAGAGCAGGATGTTGGCTAGGTGGTTTGTCTTCTCGTTTTTTTAGAGACAACTTTCAGGCCGGTGTCAGCTGTAACACGTCTGTGCATCACCATCTCACTGTTGTGGTTTTGCTCGATATCATCTTCACAGAGACAGAACGAGCATCGAGAATAAGCTTCCATTTTAAACCAGAATAATTCATTTCTATGCATGATGATAACAGTGATTCATGGACTTTATTCATTTTGTCCATAATGAATTGGTTCAGTACAAAACAGATCAACTCAGATTATTCTTATGCACTGTATAGTTACAGGATGCAAAACTCTGCTCAGACCACCCAAATCCACCAATGCGACTTGGAGCCACCAGCCACACAGCCAAGTTGAGTTGGGCTGCTGGTGTGTGTTGGGGTCTAATACTTCACTGTATAGAACAGTGACGTCTCAAGGTGGAATTGACTTTATTGTACAACTAGCTTTAGTTTGTTAAAGGAATAGTTTGGCATTTTTGTGAAGTTAGATGAGAAGATCAACGTGATTCTCATATCTATCTGCTAAATATAAGGCTTAGCAAAAGACTGGAAGTGGAAAACAGCTAGTTTATTTCTTGGCTGTATGCAGTGACTCCCTGAAATCAAGAACAAGCAGTCCAGAACATAAGCTGATGTAAAACCACACCTTGTGGTTTTTACGTGTCTTTTTGTTGTTGAGCTTGTTGCAGGTTTAAGTATCCCGCTGTAATAACATGTCTCTGCAAGTGTCAGATTTGATTATGTCAGTTGATTATTCTAAACGTGAATACACCCCATGCATGTATGCAGGATGTCCCTTCTAATAAAAATATGTTCTCATGCATGACCTGTCCTGGATTTAACTATAACTCAAATCAGATTTTCTTATTCATTACCAGATTAAAAACTGTATATGTACATGTATAAACAGTCTATTTGTGTAGCTCTACTTTATTTTAATTACATTAGTGCCAGCAAGAGCTAGTTTGAATGTATGCCAAATCCATTGAAAGCACAGAGAAACATTGATGCCACTGAAGGCAATACTGGTGTTGATGAAGTCATTTGAGCATCTGTGCAAATATGTGTAAATATTTCACCAAAGTCCAGTTTTCCTTTTACAGACTTAATTTAGATCTCGCTGCTAATGTACACACAGCGGAAATGGCCGAAGCTTGTCAGCAAGTGTCTGGAACAAAGAGCATGATTTGCATTATACAGACAGAAGTGTGTTTTACTTTCTCCCTGTCACTTTCTTTTTCTGTTTATTTCTTTGACTCCTTCACTCTCTCACTCTTTCACACACTCACTCTCTCTCTCTCTCTCTGGTCTCCACACCAGCTTTGTGGCTGTGAGAGAGCCATCACAGCTCCGTCTCTCGTCTCAGTTTCAGGAAAAGCTTTTAAGCTGACATCTTAAGCTCATTTGCAAAGTGGGCTTAGATCAGTTTGGAGCTGTGGGGGCTTTACTCTGACACTGACACTGGCCTCCAATAATGCTGAGTTGCTGACTTGCACAGCGGTTCAATCAGGCACAAACCTAATGCACTTTGCAGTATTTTTTTTTACATGCCACATTTCTGCAAACAGTGGTGTTTTAGTCACATTAGAACTATGGATGTTGGTGTGCTGGTGTGTATTTTCAGTTGAAAGCTTTACATGTCAGGGCCTGTATTATTGTCACATGCGATCCCTGAATCATTGATGACTGAACAGTCACTCACGCACAGGAGATATTGCTCAATATCATAACATATCACAACAAGCATTTAGTCATTATCAGCAGCTAAAATCGTCTTCTCTTCATCATCTTTTTGTTTATGGCCAATACATGTCTATTTGTCTTCCTGACTAGAGTCTAATGCAGGTTTATTTGTCCAGTGTTTGAACTAATATTTGTCCTTCTAAAGGGTGTAGTTGACCAGCCTTAGGTATCTCTGAGCTTCCTGCTGTTCCTGAGAGCAAAACACAAGGAAATGTAGGGATGCCCTTTATCATGCATCATACTGTACTAGCTGTAGGCCACATTATCTTTAATGCCATTTGATCTGTTTGGAGTCTCATGCAGAAATTGCTCTAATAGGGTATGTTGCAAATCGTCTATTATAGGATCTCTGTTAAGGGAACATATGGCAATGAGAAATTTATGCAGCCTTGATTGTGGATATCCGTCCCTAAAACAGAAGAAAAGTAATTAAAATTGAACAGCCTTTGTTGTTTGAATCTTGAAATATTTTTTTGAGAGATTTTGTCTAATTTGCATTTGCTGGCTTGGTAACAAAACAGCATGCAACTATACGCACTTGTCCTGCCAAATATTCAGCAGTGCACAGACACACCCCTCTGCGTGAATTCATCATAAAGAAAGAATGCTCAGACTGAGACTGCCTTGAAATGTCAGGGTTGCGTTACAAGAGCGAAACAATGTCTTTGTTTCCAGCGTCTTGGAAACATGTATGAGACACTGTCTGTTGCTGTGTTGATAGATGCGTACCCACAGCGGAGAGATTTAAAGAGAAAACTGCTTGGAATTCTGCCCACTACATCTCGGATTTTTCATGTCCTGTGGTTGCACAGATAGCGATGCCGTTCCTTGTTAGAGATATTTGTATGGAGAGGAAGAAATGTGAACTCGAGCAAATAGACTATAAAGGCATACCATAGCCATTACTGCATTCGGAAGACAAGTGTTCACAGAGCGCAGCCTTGATTTGTACCAAATTATGTCAACGTGTCAGTCTGGGTTAGGCCACATGTGACTAGCCACGCATGGCTAACTGCAGACGCAGCCCCGGAGACTGCTGTTGGCCATTGCAATAGCTGTGCTAGGCTAATTTGAGCAGGCTGCTGTGGTGACAAGGACTCCTCACTATGTGATATGTGGTGCTCTCTGTTGCAGCATAACTGGCAACCCTGCAAGGCAACAGTGACCAGTAGTCCCCCCCACATTTCATTGCGTTGTCCGTCAGAGATCCAGGCGTGTAGCCGCTGCAGATGTTTGACCTTTTTTTTGGGGGTGGGGGGGGGTCAAGGCCTCGTAACAGCTGAGCTCAGGCAGGTACTTCCCTATTCTCAGACGCAAACCTACAGACAGTCATCGCACGTGACTCAGCCATGTGGGTGATGTGAGTGATGTTTCCGATGAAGGACGTTCTGTATCTGGCTTGATTTTTTACTTTTATGTATTTGAAAACATCATGTGCATCGTACTGCTGTGCATCAATATCCCAAATGCTCAATCACAACCAGATTGGTGACTTTATTTTCTTCATTTTATTCCCTTTTCCGTGTTGCCATCAAGTCTCTGGAAGCAATTAATTTATGCTCAAAATGCTTGTTAGAGTCACCAGAACATACCAGGATGTTAACCATATGGGTT
This sequence comes from Centropyge bicolor, assembly GCA_037975185.1. Lineage (NCBI taxonomy): Eukaryota > Metazoa > Chordata > Actinopteri > Pomacanthidae > Centropyge > Centropyge bicolor. Next base: position 7,751,696 of record JBBMOC010000012.1, on the reverse strand, counting down.
AGGAGAAAAATAAACATTACAGACAGCTAAAGTCCTATTAGTGAAAATTCCACAGGCCTTTCAATGTGGAACATTTGATTCACTTGGGCTCCACACTGTTCCCAGGCAGACAACCTGGTGCAGCATGTGACTCTGCATTTCATTTGAGGACATCTGTACTATTGTGTCATCAATAGAAAGATGGAGAAGAGGCTGCGCCGAGCTTTTGAGGCTTACTTCTCGGCATATTATTCACTTGCTTGCCAGCTTCCTCGTAATTATGCATTACTCTGCAAAGGCTTGAATCATTCATCGAATGTAGTGCCGTATTGCACAGTCCCAGCTAACAGTTTAAGTTCTAAAAATAACATGCTCACAGGAGAGCAAATGCAAATATCATAGGTCCATTTGGTGTCTCACTGATGAATTTTTGCGGTTAAATCAATTCAGATCTGCTCTCCATATCGTCTGCTCCCTCTTTTACAACGTCACCGTATGGTTATAAAAATGATTAAAGTCACACAGGCTGGCACATTGTGCTTTTTTGGGGGTCTATTTTAGCACAGGATTACATCACAGTGACTATTTTGAACTTGATTGCTGCCTCACTCATCAGCACAGGCTGTTTGCTGAGGATTTCGAAGCAGAGAAAGTTGCCCTTGTCCTCGGCCATTATGCTAAGCAGACTGACTGCTGCGACTGTCAGAACAGGGAACTGGCCTGCTCTCATTGAGATGCCTCCAGAGGCATGTAACCAGGCAACGGGGCAACTATGGGGACCATGAGGGGTACATTTCCAAACAGCAAGGGACTACATATTTACACTGCCTTTCTCATTCTTACTCTCTCATTCACATTTTCGCTCACGGACGACGGGAGAGGCATCTTTTAAATCCTTTATTCGAGATACAGAAACAGCATTTAGACGTGGACAAAAGGCCTTTTCTTCTGCTGGGCCCATCTTTTCCATTGATGAATTTCCACACAGTTCCTTTCTGTGCGCAGAAATCATGTGCATGGTTGAAACAGTCTGTCATAATGGAATCTTCAGCCATCTCAAAGTTGCTCAACTGCTTCTTGGTGTCTTGATGAGACAGAAGCCTTGTTTATTCCCCCTGCGCATGTGTGTGTGAGTGTGTGTAATCCACAGATGTGAGCTCACCAGAAGGTTAGTTTAGCATAGTCTCTATGAGATCTGTCACTATTTTGTAGATAAGACTTGGCAGTACTTTAAAATGCTTGCCTATTGATGCGACAATATGATCTTATGGTGTTATTGCTCTACACACGCCTGTCATCCAAATTGATGACTTCAAACAAGCTATAATTAAAAATAAATAAAACAAGCCATGGAGACTGAAGATTTTTGTTTTATGTTGTGAATAATTGGGTTCAGTTTATCGCTCAGCATCGGTTTCATTGTATTTTGGGTTTGATGCACATTTGCAACATTATGAGATGAGTAGAGATTTTGGAAAATACCCTCAATATCCTGACAGTGATGTCAACCATATCACCCTCACAGGCTCTGATATGATTTATGGTTCGTCTGCAGCCGCACGTTCGGCAGCCACTTAGCCACTGGATTTATGGCAGCATTGCAATAAACCTCCAGTGGATGTTTTTATCACCTGACATCCCAGAGGTGTTCAGGAGCAGCCACCTGCCAATGCTAACCACCCAACAGGGGGTTTGTGGGTATTTATTCGTGGTCATTTTGGAAAAATGAATTACATGAATTAACCATACTCTTAACACACAAGATCCAACAGTGAAACCAGCACAGGATAAAATCATGTTAAGCTAACTTTCACAATTTCTATGTAAATTTGCATTGCAGTGCTTTATTACAGCGTGAAGCATTTAATTTGGAAAACTATTTATAAATACCGTATCAACCATATTGTCAAAATTTAAACCTAACTTTTCCTCATTCTCAGACTATGAGTAGGCGCAGTGAGTTCCCAAACCTCATAAGCAGAAAACCACAGCAATCTTGTAATCGAAAGAATGCCTGCAATTTGTTTTTTCAAGACAAACTTCTCTGAAGGCTCGCTCAGCACAATGCATTTTGAGAAGCTGACCTATTTTATATTTTTCCGTGCTGTCTGCTGCAATCATCAGACATGCATCTCATATGCACGTGTGCTACCCCAGCATTTAGACACCCCACACTCCCTCCCTCCCACCACACATACACACACACACACACACACACATACACACACACACAGCAGACAAATGCACTTTGACATCCAGTTTTATCCAATTATGATGACTTTGTTATTTCATTAGCGCTTGTATTTGACCGTATCCTCACATATTTGTATTAACTACATCATGTGCTGTGTTGATTCCGCTGCTGTAGGACTGTGGGTTAAACGCTGACCTCCAGTGCTGTTTGGCAGGCAGACATGAGACCCAGCATGTAAGCCCACTCTCCCAGAGAGCCACTATTTATTCTGAAGGTGGTCTGCCTTTTTTTTTTTTGATATGCAGAGATCCGTAACCAGCTGGTGGAGCAGTTCCGATGTCTGGAGCAGCAGTCTGAGTCCCGGCTGCAGCTGCTGCAGGACCTGCAGGAGTTCTTCCGTCGAAAGGCCGAACTCCAGCTCGAGTACTCCAGAGGCCTGGACAAACTGGCTGAGCGTTACTCTGCCAAGATCCGCGCCTCCAGAGAGCACCAGCACTTCAAGTGAGTCTCCCCACTGTCTGTCTGCTAAGCACTGCATCGAATGTGCTTCTCTGATAAATCGCTGTTAGATATTTCATACCGATCACTGGCACGGCACAGAGAGAAGGAAAAAGGGAAAGAGGGATAAGCAACAAAAAGGAGAGGAGGGATAAAAGCAGAAGAAATGACCTGAAATGAAGCCAGGGCCAAGGAAGCTTGTGGCCTCAGGCTGCTGTGTTTCTCCCAACTAGGTCAGACTCTTTATCCACCCCCCCCC